>CM033121.1:16020810-16085622 GCA_019321725.1 Paulownia fortunei
AAAAATAAAAAATAAAAAATAAAAAATAAAAAGAAACCTATCGGGCGTGCATCGGGCCCACTGCCAGCCGCTTAGTGCCAAGTACCAATGCCCACTGTCGGGTGCCTGCGCGCATGTAGCTGTTAGGTGTCTGACACCCAACAACCCATTTCTTCACATTTTTTTATATTTACATAATTTAAATAAGAAATTAAAATTATTCGAATTAAAAATCGCTGAAACTATGCACAATCAAATTTTACATAATTAATATGAATTTAAATAATTTTAAAATATGCATTCATAAATTCAAAATTCACTGAATAAGCTAATCTCTCAATTGAATTTAGGGCATGGATTATGAGTCGAAACCCTAAATGATTCAATAACTGTGATCCCAATTCAAGTTTTGATGATTCTTGATGAATCATGATTCTTCCTGCCTTGGCCAAAGTTTTTGAATCACAAACTATAAAAATACAGGAGATTCTCTAGTTTAAAAAGACAAGTTTCGAATTCTATATTGGCCACTGAAAAACCTCTATATACACCAGTATAAGACCCACCATACCCCCTTTGTGATTATCAAGCAATCAGAAGATATATCAAAGTGTTGCAGGATGCAAATAAGGCTACCATCGTGGCTCAAGTCTGAAAACTAGCCATGTGTGCTATCGCACAATAGAAATTCTTATTTCGATAGGTAAAGCCTCTAGCTAAAAATTTCTTGCGGGCCATGTTCGGTGTACTTGTTTCCTAACAAGCACCTACATATATGCACTTGCATCTCTATGTTAATGCCAATGGAATGCGACATCCTCATCTCGCGAGCACGCATCGTATGTGCGAGTCCTACTAAGCTATTTGATGTCCCATCTAAAAAAACTCTCGACTCAAAAACTTATTTAAGACCAAAACCTTAGAGGCCTTGATAAGTGCATATTTTGATATATTTTTATATAAAATTCTTTATACTTTTCTTGCTAATATTATTATTTTATTAATATTTTGTGTTAGGGAATCGATGAATACAAAAGGATCAAAAGAAGCATGTTTCCAGACTGCACATTGTGCATTTTTGTATTTTGAGCATAATTTCATGATCAAAAGCCCTATGGACCTGAATCTTACTTCATTTGAAATCAAAGAGATAGAACTAGAACATTTCTATTGGATGATCAGCCTAATTTAGTCTTTATTATAGCAGAAAGTTCATCCAAATGGTTGCACAAAATGGATCACCAAAATTCGGATCTGAACTCTAGTATTGACTTATTTGACCAATTGGGTCATATCCCTTAAGGCCAAATTTATTTTGGGCTGAAATTTGGACATGTTGTACAAAAGAGTAAATAAATAAGTTTCTAGAAGACACAATAGTGAGAAAATGTGTCAAAATAGTTAAAACAAGGTTGCAATGTGCTACTACCGTTAATGGATGGCTCTTGGACATGATTTGGTAATTTGACCATATCTCCCTCATCCAACAACCAAATTTGACAAATGATATATGAAAATATATAAATACCGAAAGATATACAACTTTTGTTCTTTACTCATCATCAAAATCAGGCTGTATCTAAGTTAAAAATGCAATTCAATTTGGTAGGTGAGAATTTTGAGGACTTGGTGTAACAACTTATCAACTCTTGGCAAGAAACATACCACTTGATTAACTCCTCCATTATTTGTTTGGCCTCTATCATACTTCAAGTACTATAAATAGGCCATGTATTAAACTTGTAAGAGAGGGGGGGATAGAGGGTTTCTTTAGGCTAAGTTTTCTAGTATGTATGTTTTCTAGTAATGTAAGTTTTCTAGTAGTAATAGAAATGCATTCTCTAGTTCTATTCTATTTATAGTCTTTCCTACTTTTATTATATCTTTCTTAATTTCATTTTGTTGAGGAAAAAGGGTGAACCTCTTGATGGAAGATGATGAATGATTATTAGGGTAGAAAATATTTAAGTATGTTGTATTATTATTTTTAGTTTTGATCTAAACCCTACTTGTTTTGTGATGATTCTTGATTTATGTATCTCTAATGGTACAATAATACTTGGGTTTATTTAGCTTATTATACGATTTTACCCCACCGACTGCTAATGTGAAATCTTGATTTGTTGTTGATAAAGATGTGCATAAATGCTTGATCCCATAAATAAATATTAGCGTTAAGAGAAAATTTGAAATAATAAGACAATATCTTGATTACCTTATTACATGAGCTATTTGAAAATATCTTCCCATTGTAACATTAATTATGTATGGATTCTAATAGTGGCTATTAATAGAGGCAAAAAGAATAAATAACCATTTTTCTATCCAAAACTCAAGAGTGCATCCCTAATCCTCAATACTTTTATTACTTTGGTTTTTATTTAGTTACAACATACATTAATTATTCATATATTTTAATTCACATAAATCCTATTTTTTTTAAAATTAGAATTCTGAATTCTTCAACAACTTCCTTGTGGATTGACCTCAGACTCACCAGAATTTATTATTTAATACAACCTACACTTGGGTTTGCAACCTTAAAGTTGTAGCAAGTTTTTTGGCGCTATTGCTGGGGAAGGCAAGGTAAGTATTCAGGTTTGTTAATATTTTTTCTTTGTAAATATAGTTTGTTTATTTTCTTTATGGATATATGGTCGACGTTTAGTCAAAAATAATTCTGAAACTTTATTTGAAAATTTGTTTGAATCATCTCCACATACTTCCATAATAGCTGAAAATAAAAGTGCTTAGGATGAATATGAGAATCAATAGGTACGTACCATGTATTATTACTTGCAACCTCCTTAAAATTATTTTCCTTCTTATTTCATTTTTCCTCTCAATGCAAATAACTTTCGATTCAAGCCAGGTATGATCCCTTACTTACATTTAAAAGAATTTGATGAAGTATATGCCACTTTTGATTATCAAACTTGCACAAATAAGATTGTTAATCTCAAATTATTTTCTTTTTCTTTAAAAGATAAAGCAAAAAAAATGGCGTAATTCTTTAAAACCTAGTCAATTAGCACTTGACAACAAATGTAAGCTAAATTTTTGAAAAAATTCTTTTCAACTCATAAAACTAATACTTTGAAAAGATAAATTCAAAATTTTTCTCAAAATTCTAATGAAGCTTTCTTTCAATGTTGGGAAAGATTTAAAGATTTATTGAATTCATGACCGCATCATGATTTTGAAAAATGATGCTTAATTAGTTTCTTTTATAAAGGTTTAACTCCTGAAACAAAACAATTTATTGAAATAATGTGTAATGGTGAGTTTTTTGATAAAGAACCTGATGAAACCCTATAGTATCTAGATCATTTGACAGAAAACTCTCAATCATGGCATAGTTAATTCTTTCGAAGGTTTTATTAGATCTAATCTTCTTAATAGTAATAAAGAAAAATATTACTTTAGCCAAGAAGATGATCTAAATGCTAGGCTTGCTAGTTTAATAAGAAAAGTTGAAGCCATGAAAATTAAAAAAGTAAAGAAAATCAAATATGTGCAAGACGAAGAAGTTTGTAGCAATTGTGAACTTTTGGGGCACTCCATCAATGAATGTCCAAACATTCCAATACAAGCAAATTTCATGAATACATTCAAAAATCCTTTCCATTCTCCATATTCTGAAACATACAATCCACAATGGAGAAATCATCCGAATTTTAGTTAGCGAGATGATAATCGTGCCTAACCACTGCATTCACAAAAACCACCAAACTTTCAATTCTTATCCAGCTCCACATACAAAATCCCTTGAGGAAACTTTACAAGCATTTATACATGAATAATTAAACATCAATAATCAGACTTCACAAGCTATTAATGAGATCAAAAGCACACTTTCAACACTGACAGTTTCTTTGCGTACCCATGATAAAGGTAAATTTTATGCTCAACCTCAACCTAATCTTTCCATTCATTGTCATGTTTCTTCTTCAGGTGAAAACTCCATCAATGAGGCTAATTTAGTCACAACTCTTTGGAATGGAAAAGTTATTAATAAGACTATTCATCCTAAGGAGAAAGTTTCTAATCCACCTCTAGAAATGAAGAATGAAATAGTTTTGATGCTGAAGGTAAGTGTGAAAATGATGAAAAAGAAAAATATTTACCTCTAGTACCATTTTCTCAAAGATTGCGAGCAACTCAGAAATTGAACTAAAATGCTGAAATCTTTGAAGTTTTTAAACAAGTTAAGATTAATATTCAATTGTTGGATGCAATCAAGCAAGTTCCACCTTATGCCAAATTTTTGAAAGATTTATGTACAATAAAAAGAAAACATCATTGATAAAAAAAGGCATTTCTAATTGAAAGTGTTAGTTCAATCATTCAACAATTCGCTTCACCCAAGTACAATGATCCAGGTTATCCAACCATTTCATGTATTATAGGAAACACTAGAATAGAGCGTGCTTTGCTTGATCTTGGTGCTAGTGTAAATCTTCTACCTTTCTCAGTTTATAAACTGTTAGGTTTGGGAGAACTTAAGACAACTTCTGTTGTACTCCAACTGGCTGATCGTTTAATTAAAGTTGCAAAGGGAGTAGTAAAAGATGTGTTGGTACAAATTGATAAGTTTTACTTTTCAGTTGATTTCATTATTTTGGACACAGAGCCTGTTGCACAAACACATACACAAATTCCTATCATTTTGGGTTGTCTTTTTCTTGCAACTTCAAATAATTTGATCAATTATAGGAATGGTATTTTTAAGTTATCATTTGGAAACATGACTTGGAACTAGATGTGTTTAATGTTTGTAAGCGACCTGCAGAAAATGTCAATGTATAGGAAGTGGATTCAATCGAGGAACTTAGTCATGAATACTTTACTACCACTAACTCTTCAGATTCTTTGGAGACTTGTTTTAAAAGTGAAAGTATTTGTAAAAAGGCACACGCTAATGCTCTCTCTAAATTTTTGCAGGTACAAGAAAATCATTTTTGGAAGTCAAGATTTGAAGAACTTTTATCATCAATAGTAAAATATATTCCATCAAGCATTAAATCTCTCGTGGTTGATTTGAAACCTTTGCCAGTTGATTTGAAATACTCTTTCTTAGGTGAGAATGAGACTTCTCCAGTAATAATTTCTTCCAAACTTGATGTATCTCAAGAAGGTAAGTTGATTGAAACTCTAAAAATGCATAAGAATGCTTTAGGATGGACAATTGCTGATATTAAAGGAGTTAGTCCTTTAATTTGCACACATAACATTTATCTAGAGGAAAATGCTAAACCTTTTAGAGAAATACAACGAAGGCTAAATCCTAATATGAAAGAAGTAGTGAGAAATGAAGTTATTAAACTCTTAGATAATTGAATTATTTATCATATTTCTGATAGCAAATGGGTAAGTTCTACTCAAGTTGTACCTAAGAAATTTGGAGTTACTGTAGTTAAGAATGTGAATAATGAATTAATTCCAACTAGAACTGTTACTGGTTAGCGAATGTGCATTGACTATAGGAAACTCAATTCAGTTATTAGAAAAGGTCATTTTTCATTACCTTTCATGGATCAAATTTTAGAATGAGTTGCGGGATATGAATTTTATTACTTTTTAGATGGATATTTTGGATATAATCAAATTGTAATTGCACTTGAAGATCAAGAATAAACAACTTTTACATGTCCTTTTGGTACTTTTGCATATCGAAGGATGCCTTTTGGATTATGTAATGCACCAACTACATTCCAATGATGCATGCTTAGTATTTTTAGTGACATGGTTGAACGTTTTCTTAAAGCGTTCATGGATAATTTTTCTATTTTTGGTAATTCATTTGATGATTGCCTATCTAATTTAGAAAAAGGTTTTGATCTGGTATGAAGAAAAAAATTTTGTGCTTAATGGGAGAAATGTCATTTCATGATAATAATTGGTATTGTTCATGGACACATTATTTCATCAAAAGGTATTAAAGTTGACAAATCTAAAATTGAGTTAATTATCAATTTGCCGACACTAAAGACTGCGAAGGAGGTAAGATCATTTTTAGGACATGCTGATTTTTATACAAGATTTATCAAAGATTTTAGTATAATATCTAAACCTTTGTGTAATCTTCTAACAAAAGACACTATTTTTGAATGGACTAAAAATTGTGAAAATACTTTTGTTAATCTTAAAAGCATGCTTACATCTGCTCCAATCATGTAGCCTCCATATTGGACTTTACCTTTTGAAATAATGTGTGATGCTAGTGACTATGCTATTGGAGCTGTCTTGGGACAAAGAAAAGATAAGAAATCATATGTTATTTTCTATGCAAGTAAAACTTTAAATAGTGCTTAATTGAATTATATAACAACTGAAAAAGGATTACTTGTTGTAGTTTTTGCATTGGATAAATTTAGATCTTATTTTGTTGGCTCACCAGTTGTTATTTTCAGTGATCATGTAGCTTTGAAATATCTTTTGTCAAAAAAAGATGCCAAATTGAGACTGATTAGGTAGATTCTCTTACTCCAGAAATTTAATATTACGATTCGAGATAAGAAGGGAGTAGAGAATGTGGTGGCTGATCATTTGTCGACACTTGTTTGTAATGACTCATTTCAAACCATACTCATTAATAACACTTTCCTTGATGAACAACTATTTAATATTTCTATTTTACTTTGGTTTACTAACATTGTTAATTTTCTTGTGAAATGAAAGATGCCTCGCATTGGAACTCTTAAGACAAAAAGAAATTTTTGACTGAGGTGAATTTTTTTTATTGGGATGATCCATAACTATTCAAATACTGTCCGAATCAAATCTTTTGATAATATGTTCCTAATAATGAGATAGGTAATATTGTCAAATTTTGCATTTATAAGCATGTGGTGGTCACTTTTAGCAAAGAAAACCATTGCAAAAATCTTGTAATGTGGATTTTATTGACCAACTCTTTTCAAAGACACTTATATTTTCTTATAGGATAGTTTATGGAAAACTTTGTCATTTACCTATTGAACTTGAACATAAAGCTTATTGTGTAATCAAAATGTTTAACTTCAACCTTGATGAAACTTTAAAATTACGCAAATTGTAATTGAATGAACTTCAAGAATTGAGAAATGATGTACATGAAAATTATAAAATTTATAAAGCAAGAATCAAAGATTTTCATGATAATAAAATTTCAAGAAAAATATTTGAGGTTGGTCAAAAAGTTTTGCTTTATAATTATCGATTGCATTTATTTTTAGGAAAATTGAGATCAAGGTGGAGTGGTCTTTTTATTGTAAAAAATGTATATCCTTATGGGGTAATTATGTAATGCCCAATTCTCTCATACATAGTCAATAATAAACATCTTGCATGAATATACATTTAATCAATGTGCATTATTGAATTATGACATACAAATAACATGATTGCACGAACATGAATAATTGTTATTATATGCTCCAGTTATGGTTTAACATGCATTAGTACATGAAATATGAGATCAAATTTTTGTTTCTTGATTTAACATATTCCTTAAGTATCTTTTTGTAGTGAAAAGCTCAGTATCTCGATTAAAAAAGATTAATGTCTTCAATGGCCATGAAATAAATTATTTGTATTGCTCCGTACTTATTGCATTTTAAAGTGATTATTTGCCTAAATATTTGCTTTAAATATGTTACATTTGGCTAAGAACTAAAAGTATGCAAAATAGTACAATTTGATTGGTTGGTTGACTAGGTTGCATGAAACTATTCTAAACCGCACTGCACTTGATTATAATACCAAAGCATCAATTTTTGTCATCTTCATAGCCCATAAATGTGGCTTTTTGCATGAAAAGACACCAAACATGAGTCAACCAAGTCATTTTTAGCATCATCCTCCACTTATCTCTCTTTGAAATGTCAAACAAGTCATTTTTAGCCATGTTTTCTTGTGGAAGCTCCTCAAAAATGTTTAGCCCTTCTTCTCTATATTTTTCCCAAATTTCTACATTCTCATACTCACAAAAATTGAATTCAATCCATAGGAATCCGTAAAGCATAAACTAGAACAAGTTTCTACCCTTTTTAAGCTTGAAAACCATTAATTTTGGAGTTTAATTCCAATCAAATCAAGGTATATTCTTTTTCAATGTTTCTTATGATGAACTTATAGTATCTTGGATGGTTACATGTTTTAGTATCTTTTTGTATGATTGAAAACTTAAGTGGGTTACTCTTGAAGTCAAAACCAAGCTAGTTAAGTTAGTTTCTAGAAAAATTGATAGCCTTATGAAATATTCCTAATTTATTTGTTTCTATTTATCTTGTAATTCTTATATTGTAATTGGAAGTGCCTATTAATAATTGAAAACAATCACAATTAGTTTGCCTAATTGAGGGTTACAATCAATTCAAGTTAGAATTGAGTTTACATAATGTTAATTTAGATTGTGTGCATATTTTAGGGGTTGCCCTAATAAATTATATTTAAATTATTAGTTATTTAATGGTTGCCCTAATATTTAATGTCTTGAATTACTAGTAAAATATGGAGTATGCATTGCTTTTAAGGTTATGTAATTGATATGGAATTATTTATAAAAGATTGAAAAGTGTATATGATTTTAACTAGAATACACTAGATGATTTATAAAAAGGATATTAAATGGTACATAATTTGATTATGTTAGGTCTTTAACACATCCTATCTTCCAAAGAGATTGATCTTTTCACTTAGCACAAAGTGGACTTGAGGTAAGTTGAAACTTTCATTTGGTGTATCACAAGAATCATACAATTTTGTTCGTGTTTTAATGTGATTGTTATTATTTGTCAAATAATGTAATGTTTGATACATTTATGGTTCATGAAGCATGACACTATTAAGAATATAATGAGGTTTTTGAAAAGGAAGTATGCTACTTGATTGAGGGTTAGGTAGACAAGGGACGCGGGAGGGACCGACGGACCCAACAAATGGTGGCAAATACTTAAGGTTGAAAAACTGGTATAGAAAAGCCACAATGAATGAGATAGAATATGACTAATACCTGAGGTTGAAAGAACAAGTATGGAAACCCCATATTAGTTCTCTTATTGGCCAATTATTATGAACAGGTTCCGTAAACCATGGTCTATCATTATTAATTAAGTACCACACTTCAAGGCCCTAAAGAATAATTTATGAAAGAAAGTTATTAAATTGAATAATGCATTTAATCATTTATGTGATTTGCATGTACACTATTTGTTATTGCATCAATTTCATCTTACTGAGCTTTAGCTCAATAGATTAATGTGATGCAGGAGCAGTCAGACAGAGATTTGTTCATATGCCATACTTTGAGTTGTTTTGTAGCATATTTTGAAAACTCTGTTCTGTTTTTAATAAGTCTCTCTATTATGGTTTTGGAAACAGATGTATTCAGTTTTGATTTATGTATATTGTGTGTTTAAAATGAAATGAAACAACAAATGAATTCAAGTTCCTTCTCTTATAGCCAAAAAGGGGAACTTTTATCAAAACCATAATTCTAGTATTAATGAAAAGTTAACATTTCTTGATTTAATTGTATTAGATTATTTAGGTTTTGTAGCTAGGTTAAGGGGTGTTACAGTTTGTGGTATCAGAGTGGAGGTTTAGTTGTTTCTATAGACAAAACAAGGCATATGAACACATCCTGACTTGGAAACTCAGTCAACTATTTGTTTATTTGTATTTATGTTTACTTGATTATATTTTATTTTATGTCAATGTCATGATTATGTATTTATTATTGGCTAATGAATGGAATGAGATTGGGCAATGCATATCAGGTCATAGCACAAAAAAAGAAGACAATGGATGATCATGAGGGTAATCATAGTGTGGTGAACAATTTGACTGATCTCATTCAACAACAGACTAGAATGCATGATGAACAAATACAATAATTGTTAGATATGCAATAAAGAGACCAAGAACAAAATCAGCGACTTCCTCCACCATAAGCTTAACAGAATAATTCACAAGCTGTTTATGAGAAGTTTAGAAAGATGGAACCTGTTAATTTTACTGGTGGGTCTGATCCTATGGTTGCAAAGGAATGGGTTAAATCATTGGATACTATCTTTGACTACATAAAAATTGATGATGCTGAGAAGGTACTTTGTGTAATTTTCTTATTGAAGAAGGATGCTAGAACCTAGTGGGAAGGAGCTAAACTTGTAGTGAATATGGAAGAACTAACTTGGGAGAGGTTCAAAATATTCTTTTGTGATAAGTATTTCACCAGAGATCCTAGGTTGCTCAACGTAAAAGAATTTTTGGAGTTAAAATAAGGAGGGATGTTTGTATGTGATTATGTGAGAAAATTTGAACAGGATTGCAAGTACGTGCCATACATCACCAGAGACAACAATGAGAAGATGGATCATTTCTTGAGGGGCCTTAATCCTGAAATTAGAAGAGATGTGAGAATATCTTCAGTAACAAAGTTTAGGGAACTGGTGGACAAGGCTTTGACAGCTGACTTAGATGAGAAAGAGATTGAGAAATTCCATCAACAAAAGAAGCAAGTATTCACTCCAAGAATTCTGAACCAGTGGAAGAAAGGAGAGCCAAAATCAAACCAAGGGAATGAAAAGCATCCTAGAGTTGGGCAGACTTCTACAACAGCTAAAATGCCTAAATGTGCTAAGTGTGGGAAGAATCATTTTGGGGAATGCTATAGCGATACTAATCGTTGCTTTAAGTGTAAAAAGCCTGGACATATAGGAAATGATTGCTTAACAATGCAGGGGATAGTTCAGGGGAGAGTATATACAATGACACAAGAACAAGTTGATGCAAATGCTTCCGTAGTCACAGGTACTATTTTAATTTATGGGATACCTACAATTGCATTGATAGATTCTAGATCTACGCATTCATTTGCATTACGTTTGTGAGAAAATTTGGCGTTACACCAGATTTATTAAAAGTAAAGTACAGTGTGACTATTCCATCCAGGGAAGAAATAGATTTCAATCAAATGTTAAGGGCTTGTTCTATTCAAATTAGTGATAGGACTCTCTATGCAGATCTTGTTATTTTACTGATGCCAAATTTTGAGGTTATTTTGGGTATGGATTAGCTTACTAAATATCATGCAACAATTGATTGTAACAAGAAGATTGTGATTTTTCAGCCACCTGAAGAAGAATAGTTTGTATTTAGTGGTACCTCATTCTCACTATATTTATCAATTATAACTATTTTGAAAGCTCAAAAGATGTTGAATAAAGGTTGTGTTGGATATTTGGCAAGTGTTCTGGACACCTCAGTCGAAGCACAATTGAAGCCAAAATATGTAGATGTGGTTCAAGAATTTCTTGAGGTATTTCCAGATGATTTATCGGGGCTACCACCGAATTGAGAGATCAAATTTGTGATTGATGTTGTGCGAGGAACTACTCCTATTTCTAAAGCACCATACCGAATGGCACCAACATAATTGAAAGAGTTAAAAGTTCAATTACAAGAATTGCTTGACAAGGGTTTTATAAGCCCTAGTTATTCTCCTTAGGTAGCACCTATGTTGTTCGTGAAAAAGAAGGGTGATACATTGTTGTTATGCATTGATTATAGAGAGTTGAATAATAACAATCAAGAATAAGTATCCACTTCCAAGAATAGATGATTTATTTGATCAACTACAAGGAGCATTGGTGTTTTCTAAAATTAATTTGCGCTCTGGGTATCATCAATTGAAGATCAAGGAAGAAGACATACCAAAGATTATATTCTGAACAAGTTATGGACATTATGAATTTCTAGTGATGCTTTTCTATTTAACCAATGCCTGCAGCTTTTATGGACTTAATGACTAGGGTGTTCAAGCAATATCTCAATAAATTTGTGATTGTGTTTATTAATCACATCCTAATTTATTCACGTGATAAAGAAGAGCACAAGGAACATTTGAAGATTGTGCTGCAAGTTCTTAAGGAAAAGCAGTTATATGCTATATTTAATGCGAATTTTGGTTTGAGCAAGTGGTATTCCTAGCTCATGTAATATCTAAGAATGGTATTTTTGTTGATCCAGGAAAGGTAGAAGCTGTCATTAAGTGGCCAACACCAACAAATATATCAGAAGTAAGGAGTCTTTTGGGATTAGCAGGGTACTATCAATAATTTGTTTATGGGTTTTCAAATATAGCAACTCCAATGACAATGTTGATAAGAAAGAATGTGAAGTTCCTGTGGACTGATGCTTGTGAAAGAAGTTTTCAAGAACTAACATATAAATTGAGTATAGTTCCTGTTCTTACCATTACAACAGGAATGAGTAGGTTTGTGGTATATAGAGATACTTCAAAAAATGGTTTGGGTGTTTTGATGCAAAATGGGAAGGTTATTGCCTATGCTTCAAGGCAATTGAAGGAGTATGAAAAGAATTATCCAACCCATGATTTGGAACTTGCTGCTGTGGTTTTTGCTTTGAAAGCCTGGAGATAATATTTGTATGGTGAGAAGTGTGAGATATACGCAGATCATAAGAGTTTGAAGTACTTATTTACCCAAAAGGAGCTGGATATAAGACAAAGAAGATGGTTATAACTTGTGAAGGATTATGATTGTGTGATCAACTATCATCCTGGTAAAGCGAATGTGGTTGCAGATGCATTAAGCAGAATATCCACATCTTCTCTTTTTATTATACAAAAGTCAACATTACTAGATTTGCAGAGATTAGAGCTTGAAATTGTACCTAAAGAAAAAAAGTGTTTGTTGTTAGCCTGAGTGTTGAGACCTACACTTTAAGATAGAATTAGAGAATATCAAAATGTGGATATGCATTTGTATAGATTGAAAATAATGATTGAGGCTCGAAAGAGGCCAGACTTCTCTATTACTGATGATATGATTATTCGATATAAAGAGAGACTGTGTGTGCCATGTGACAAGGCCATGAAAGCAGATATTTTAGAAGAATCTCATACTGCTCCTTACTCGGTACACCAAGGTTGCACAAAAATATATAAGGACTTACAACAACATTATTGGTGGCCATTGTGGCTGAATGTCTAACCTGTCAACAAGTTAAGATTGAACATCAAAGACCATTAGGGTTGTTGAAGCTTTTGTTGATTCCAGAGTGGAAATGGGAGCACATTACAATGGACTTTGTGATTGGATTATCTAAAATATAAAAGGGGTATAATTCCATATGGGTGATTGTTGATAGATTAACTAAATCAGTCCATTTTCTTCCAATAAAATCTACATACAATATGGACCAGTATGCTCAATAATATATTAAAGAGATAGTCATGTTACATGGGGTGCCAGTTTTAATAGTGTCCGACAGAGATCCTAAGTTTACATCTATATTTTGGAAAAGCTTACACAGTGCCATGAAAACGAAACTTGCATTTAGTACAATATTTCATCCACAAAGTGATGGGCAAATAGAAAGGGTTATTTAGATATTAGAGGATATGTTAAGAGCTTGTGTACTAGACTTTCAAGGGAGTTAGGATGTGAAGCTTCCATTAGTGGAGTTTACTTATAATAATAGCTATCAA
Organism: Paulownia fortunei; assembly: GCA_019321725.1. Taxonomy (NCBI): domain Eukaryota; kingdom Viridiplantae; phylum Streptophyta; class Magnoliopsida; order Lamiales; family Paulowniaceae; genus Paulownia; species Paulownia fortunei. The sequence goes on from CM033121.1 coordinate 16,034,285, forward strand.
TCAACAATTGGAATGACACCTTATGAAGCATTGTATGGAATGAAATGTAGATCTCCAGTTCATTGGGATGAAGTTGGAGAATGAAGCCTACTTGGTCCGAAAATAGTTCAACATACTGCTAAGGTAGTGGAGAAGATATAGAGAGAATGAAGATCGCGCAGAGTAGATAGAAAAGTTATGCAAATAAATGGAGAAAAGATCTAGAGTTTTCCATTGGGGATCATGTGTTCTTAAAAGTAGCTCTTATGAAAGGTGTCATGGGATTTAAAAAGCAAGGAAAACTCAGCCTAAGGTTTGTCGGCCCATTCGAGATTCTCGAAAGAGTTGGTGATAAAGCTTATAGAGTAGCCTTATCTCCATCATTATCTAGTGTTCAGAATGTTTTCCATGTGTCTATGTTGAGAAAGTATATTTCAAACCCTTCTCATGTGTTGAGTTATGAACTGTTGGAATTGACTCTTGAATTAGCCTATGAAGAGAAACCAGTGTAAATCCTGAATCAGAAGGAAAAAGAGTTGAAAATGAAAAACATTTGACTTGTCAAAGTATTATGGAGGAATCATTCTATAGAAGAAGCCACATGGGAAAGAGAAGAAGAAATGCAGAGCAAATATCCAGAATTATTTGGTATGTCAAATTTTGAGGACAAAATTTTTTTAAGGAAGAAAGATTGTAATGCCCAATTCTCTCCTATATAGCCAATAATAAGCATGTTGCATGAATATGCATCTATTCAATGTGCATTATTGAATTATGATCCAGTTATGGTTTAACATGCATTAGTACATGAAATATGAGATTAAACTTTTATTTCTTGATGTAACATATTCCTTAAGTGCCTTTTTGGAAAAGCTCTATATCTTGATTAAGGAAGATTGATGTGTTGAATGGCCATGAAATGAATTATTTGTATTGGTCCATACTTGTTGCATTCTAAATTGATTATTTGCCTAAATATTTGCTTTAAATATGTTTCATTTGGCTAAGAACTAAAAGTATGCAAAATGGTGCAATTTGATTGGTTGGTTGACTAGGTTGCACGAAATTATTCTAAACCGCATTGCACTTGATTATAACACCAAAGCATAAATTTTTGTCATCTCCCTAGCCCATAAATGTGGGTTTTTGCATGCGAAGACACCGAGCATGAGTCAACCAATCATCACCCTCCACTTATCTCTCTTTGAAATGTCAAACAAGCTATTTTGAGCCATGTTTTCTTGTGGAAGTTCCTCAAAAATGACCAGCCCTTATTCTTTATGTTTCTCCCAAATTTCTACATACTTATACTCACAAAAATTAAATTCAATCCATAGAAATCCATAAAATACAAACTAGAACAAGTTTCTACCCTTTTTAAGCTTGAAAACCATTGATTTTGGAGTTTAATTCCAATCAAATGAAGGTATATTCTTTTTTATATTTCTTATGATGAATTTATGGTATCTTGGATGGTTACATGTTTTAGTATCTTTTTGTATGATTGTAAACTTAAGTGGGTTACACTTGAAGTAAAAAACCAAGCTAGTTAAGTTAGTTTCTAGAAAAATTGATAGCCTTATGAAATATTCCTAATTTATTTATTTCTATTTATCTTGTAATGCTTATATTATAATTGGAAGTGCCTATTAATGATTGAAAACAATAGCAATTAGTTTTCTTAATTGAAGGTTACAATCAATTTAAGTTAGAACTGAGTTTACGTAATGTTAATTTGGATTGTGTGCATATTTTAGGGGATGCCCTAATAAATTATGTTTGAATTATTAGTTATTTAATGGCTGGTTTAATATCTAATGTCTTGAATTAGTAGTAAAATATGGAGTATTCATTGCTTTTAAGGTTATGTAATTGATATGGAATTATTTATAAAAGATTAAAAAGTGTATATGATTTTAACTAGAATAGACTAGATGATTTATAAAAAGGATATTAAATGGTATATGATTTGATTATGTTAGGCCTTTAACATATCCTATCTTCCAAATAGATTAATCTTTTCACTTAACACAAAGTGGACTTGAGGTAAGTTGAACCTTTCATTTGCTGTATCACAAAAATGATATAATTTTGTTCACATTTTAATGTGATTATTATTATTTGTCAAATGATATAATATTTGATACATTTATGGTTCATGAAAAATGATACTATTAAGAATATAGTGAGGTTTTTGAAAAGAAAGTATGCTACTTGATTGATGTGGTTGGGTAGACAAGGGATGCGGGAGGGACCGGTGAACCCAACAAATGGTGGCAAATACTTGAGGTTGAAAAATTGGTATAGGAAAGCCAAAATGAATGAGATAGAATACGGCTAATACCTGAGGTTGAAAGACCAAGTATGGAAACCCCATATTAGTTCTCTTATTGGCCAATCATTATGAATAGGTTCCGTAAACCATGGACTATCATTATTAGTTAAGTACCACACTTCAAGGGTCCTAAAGAATGGTTTATGAAAGAAAGTTATTAAATTGAATAATGCATTTAATCATTTATGTGATTTGCATGTACGCTATTTGTTAGTGCATCAATTTCATCTTACTGAGCCTTTAGCTCATTAGATTTATGTGATGCAGGTGGAAATCTCTGCCCGGCCACTCTAGAGACTCAGTCAATCTCTAAACCTGTACATTTCTATCTGCATCACATGAATCTAATGAGCTAAAGATTCAGTAAGATGGAACTGATACGATAACAAATAACATATATGCTCATCTCAAAAATTATTAAATGCATTATTCTATTTAATAACTTTCATTCATAAATCACTCTTTAGGGCCCTTGAAGTGCAGTACCTAACTAATAGCGATAAACCGTGGTTTTTGGAACCTGTTCGTAATGATTGGCCAATAAGAGAACTAATACAGGGTTTCCATACTTGGTTTTTCAACCTTAGGTATTAGCCATATTCTATTTCATTCATTATGGCTTTTACATACTGGTTTTTCAATCTCATGTATTTGCTACCATTTGTTGGGTACGCCGGTCCCTCCCGTGTCCCTTGTCTACCCAACCATCAGTCAAGTACCATACTTTCTTTTAAAAAACCTCATTATATTCTTTATAGTGTCATGCTTCATAAATCATAAATGCATCAAACATTACATCATTTGACAAATAATAACAATCACATTAAAATATGAACAAATGTTATATGATTCTTGTGATACAACAAATGAAAGCTTCAACTTACCTCAACTCCACTTTGTGGTAAGTGAAAAGAGCAATATCTTGGAAGATAGGATGTGTTAAAGGCTTAACATAATCAAATCATGTGCCATTAAATATCCCTTTTAAAAATAATTTAGTCTATTCTAGTTAAAATTCATATACACTTTTCAATCTTTTGTAAACAATTTTATATCAATCACATAACCTTAAAAATAATGCATACTCCATATTTTACTACTAATTCAAGACATTAAACATTAGGGCAACCATTAAATAACTAATAATTCAAACATAATTATTAGGGCAGCCCCTAAAACATGCACACAATGCAAATTAACATGACGTAAATTCGGTTCTAACTTAAATTGATTGTACCCTTCAATTAAGCAAACTAATTGCTATTGTTTTCAATTATTCAAAGGAAATTCCAAACACAATATAAGCATTACAAGATTATTAGAAATAAGTAAATTAAGCATATTTCACAAGACTATCAATTTTGCTATAAACTAGCTTAACTAGCTTGGTTTTGCCTTCAAGTGTAACGTACTTAAGTTTTCAATCATACAAAAACATACTAAAACATGTAACCATCCAAGATACTACAAATTCATCATAAGAAATATTAGAAAAGAATATACCTTGATTAAGTTGGAATTAGGCTTCAAAATCAATGGTTTTCAAGCTTAAAAATGGTGGAACTTGTTCTAGTTTGTGTTCTATGAATTCCTATGGATTGAATTCAATTTTTGTGAGTATGAGAGTGTAGAAATTTGGGAAAAACTTAGGAGAATAAGGGCTGGTCATTTTTGAGGTGCTTCTACAAGAAATATGGATGAAAATAATTTTTTTGACATTTCAAAGAGAGACTTGGAGGGTGATGATTGGTTGCATTATGTTTGGTATCTTCTCATGCCAAAAGCCACGTTCATGGGCTAAGGAGATGACAAAAAATGATGCTTTGGTATTATAATCAAGTGCAATATGGTTTAAAATGATTTCATGCAACCTAGTCAGACAACCAATCAAATTACACCATTTTGCATACTTTTAGTTGTTAGCCAAATATAACATATTTAAAGCAAATATTTAGGAAAATAATTACTTTAGAATGTAATAAGTATGGAGTAATACAAATATTTCATTTCATGGCCATTTAACACATCAATCTTCTTTAACCGAGATACCAAACTTTTCACAGCAAAAAGATACTTAAGGAATATGTTAAATTAAGAAATAAAAATTTGATCATATATTTTATGTACTAATGCATGTTAAAGCATAACTAGAGCATATAATAACAATTATTCAAGTTCGTGCAATCATGCTATTTGTATGCCATAATTCAATAATATACATTGATTAGATGCATATTCATGCAAGATGCTTATCATTAGATATGTAGGAGAGAATTGAGCATTACAATTCTTCCTTCCTTATAAAAATTTCATCCTCAAAATTTGACGTACCAAATAATTCTAGATACTTGCTCTGCATTTATTCTTCTTCTTTCCATGTGGCCTCTTCTATAGAATGATTCCTCCACAATACTTTAACAAGTCGAATCTTTTTCATTCTCAACTCTTTTTCCTCCTGATCTAAAATTTGCACTAGTTTTTCTTCATAAGCTAAATCAGGAGTTAATTCTAATGGTTCATAACTCAACATATGAAAAGGGTTTGAAATGTACTTTCTCAACATAGACACATGGAAAATATTGTGAACACTTGTGATACCTGAGCCTCTTACTACTCACATGGTCATATATGATTCATGCATTACATATTAATTACGTGTTATTTGCATTGGTATGACATCATATAATTCATTTTATTTTATACGATGTTGTTAACCATTAAACTTAATTTTGAAGCTCTCGCACGGTATTGATTATCGAATCCCCTAACCTAAGTGGTTGATTTTGTATTGAGATAAGGAGAAATTTAGGAATCAATATAGTGAATAGTGCTAGGTTACACATGGTAATTTTAGGAGTTCGAAAGGTGTCACCGAAAAGTTTATAGAAAGGAAGTCGGTTCGATCCTGAATTTTAATATTATATGTATATTTAAATCATACAATTGGGACAAATAGATATACAATACTATAATTTAAATATTATATAACTAGGTTCATAGGCTTGTAACACTATCGGTGCACAAACTTATCAATCGGGCAAGAACCGATGATTTTTCGAGTGAAGAACCTAATGAATAGACATAGGAATTAGCTACGGGAATGAATGGTGATGAAGATAGATTGCAACCAAATAAGAATATGTGAGACACACAAGATTAGGGCTGCAAGATAAGGGAGAAAATCAGATTATATCATTACATGCCACCTCAAGCTTATGCCACCTCATGCTTAGACTTATCAAGCTAGCACCTCAGCCTATTCTTCACTCTTAAGCTAACATCAATGACTTGAACCTTATTCTGAACCATTTCAGCTTCTAAATACATGGAAAAAGATCTCTAAATAGGTCCTAAGTGATTCCAACCAAAAAAAAAAGGCAAAACAAGTAAAGGGAAGGAGAAATAACCAAGTTCAAGTAGAAAACTGTGCAAGGTGAGGTTAACCTACGAGTTTGGCATGACTTTCAGATTTATTTTGAGGTTTATTGGTTTATTAATCTTTAAATATTATTTATAAATATTTTAGGATGTTATTAGACAGGCTTTGATGCATAAAGAAAGGGTTTGTGGTTGGAAATATTCGAAAGAAAATACTTGTGCTAGAAACTGTCACCTTTCTGTATTCTTGTGTTTTAGGCTTCAAAAGTGTATGGTATGTTGAATAAAACCTATAATTATCATTATATACATGTTTATATATGAGTTAAGAGTATTGGAATGAATTTTGATCGGTTAGAAATTGAAATAGAGAATGATATTGGAGAAACACTCAAACTGCCAAAGTAGCAAAATCTATTTTGGTGTGCTGTGAAGGAGACTGAATTAGGGAAGCTAAATCCATTAGTTTTGGCAAGAATATAAACTTTTTGTGTCTGTGTATATGTTATATAAGTGTGGTAAAAATTTGGGAGAGATTGAATATACGTAAGGGTGCCAAAACCATTAATGTCATGAAGTGTGCAAAACTGTCACGGTAGGAAAACAATCTGTTTCAGTATGTTGTGAAGAGAGCTGAACTTGGGAAGCTATATCCATGATTTTTAGCAATTATATGATATGGTTACATTTATATACATGTTATCTAAGTGTGGTAAAAATTTGGGAGTGATTGGATATGTTTAGGTCAAAGTTATTATATAACTAAATTGGACAACAAGTAAATATGAAAATGTGAATCTGTCCCATTTGATAACTTAGCATATTTCAACCTAGACATGTTGCTATTGAGTGTTAACAATTAGGTACATGATATTAGAGTTATAATACTTCAATTATATGATGTTTACATGCATCTAAGATGAGAAATTAAGGTATTGGAGGGACTAGATTGGGTTCTAGTTTGTAAAACCTAGATAGCTTGGTGTTTAAGGTCTTAGTATTATATTTTATGCTTTCAACTTGCCAAATTGGGAATGGTGCTTGATGTTGGTAATATTACAGGCTGTTTTACATCTAAGATTGAAGGGGAACAATAAAAAAATCTAGACTAAGCCACCAACTAAGTGAAAGGTAAGTAAAGATTCATTTGCAACTACAATGCATAGACATAGTAGATGTGTGAATTATATATAATATCATAAATTATATGTGCATAGTAGAGGGCTCTCCATTGAGCATACATACATGGGCATTGTCATTGGCACTTGCATGCATCATAGACATACATTGTGATAAATCTTGCATTGCACGACATGATTGTGAGAAAGGAAAATATTTTGCTGACCACTACTAGTGCACCGAAGTATGCATGGATTTGCATGTTTTTATGCATGGATTTACAGGTTCACGTGCATAGATTTACATGCGTATGAGTATGCATGGATTTGCATGCTTATATGATTATTGGCCATTAGATTATGGCGGTGTATAGAGCTCTTTTCTGGTGCATGGGATAGTAGTGTTGGTCATGGGCCCAAGAAAGAAATGATTTTGAGAGAAATATTTTGCTGCATAAAATTGCATTGTGGGCATAGCATGTTGAGATGCATGACTTGATATTGTGGATTATTCTTTGACATGCATAATCATTATTTGTTGAACGTTAGCTCACATAGTTTATGCATTGTAGGTGAGTATGACGACACTTGAAGCATCTTTTACTGGTTGGGCGGCGGTTGGAGCTCCTGCAGGTGTCTGAGAGAGTGTGTACATGGATGACGATCTGTTGGGCTATTTTGTTGGCTTGTTATATTTTGAGTCTATTGTATTATATTTTTAGACTGGTACTATATTTCGCTTTTAAAACTTTACTGTAAATAAGTATGTAAATATTAGGTCATTGTGGGTATTGTGCTTTTATATAAAAACTAATCCTGTTATATACATGACGTGTGAGAAAGTATTTTAAACAGGGTTGTGCATGTAAGAAGTGATTTATCTTTTTTTAAAGTGTTACAAAAAAAAAATTCCATGCATGCACACAGGTTCTATCATGTCAAATTATATTATATATCTAGTTGTGTAGTAATGGGGGTGTTACAACACTAGATAATGATGGAGGTAAGGCCACTCTATAAGCTTTATCACCAACTCTTTCGAGAATCTCGAATGGACTAACATACCTTGGGCTGAGTTTTCCTTTCTTTGCAAATCTCATAACACCTTTCATAGGAGTTACTTTTAAGAACACATAATTCCCAATGGAAAACTCTAGATCTTTTCTCCGTTTATCTGCATCGTTTCTATCTACTCTGCTCAATCTTCATTCTCTCTCGTATTTTCTCCACTACCTTAGCGGTATGTTGAACTATTTCTGGACCAAGTAGGCTTTGTTCTTCAACTTTATCCTAATGAACTGGAGATCTACATTTCCTTCCATACAATGCTTCATGAGGCGTCATTCTAATAGTTGATTGGTAGCATTATTACAAGTAAACTCCACTAACAGAAGTTTTGCATCCCAACTCCCTTGAAAATCTAGCACATAAGCTCTTAACACATCCTCTAATATTTGAATAACCTTCTCTAATTACCTGTCACTTTGTGGATAATGTTGTACTGAATGCAAGTTTCGTTCCCATGGTATTGTGTAAGCTCTTCCAAAATGTAGATGTAAACTTAGAATCTCTGTTAGACACTATTGAAATTGGCACCCCATGTAACCTGACTATCTCAGTAACATATTATTGATCATATTGGTCCATATTGTATGTAGATTTCACTGGAAGAAAATGGGTTGATTTAGTTAATCTATCAACAATCACCCATATGGAATTATACCCCTTTTGTGTTTTAGGTAATCCAAGCACAAAGTCCATTGTAATGTGCTCCCATTTTCACTCTGGAATCAACAAAGGCTTCAACAACTTTGATGGTCTTTGATGTTTAATCTTAACTTGTTGACAAGTTATATATTCAACCATAAATTTTGCTATATCTCTCTTCATTTTAGGCCACCAATAATGTTGTTGTAAGTTCTTATACATTTTTGTGCTACTTGGGTGTACTGAGTAAGGAGTAGTATGAGCTTCTTCTAAAATATCTCTTTTCATGGCCTTATCACATGGTATACACAGTCTCCCTTTATATCGAATAATCCCATCATTAGTAATAGAGAAGTCTAGCCTCTTTCCAGCCTCAATCATTCTTTTCAAACACTAAGGCTGACAAGGAACACTTTTTCCCTTTATGTACAATTTCAAGCTCTAATCTTTGCAAATCCAGTAATATTAACTTTTGTGTAGCAAAAATAAAAGATGTAGATTTTCTTTTCAATGCATCTGCAACCACATTCGCTTTACTAGGATGATAGTTGATCACATAATCATAATCCTTTACAAGTTCTAACCGTCTTCTTTGTCTCATATTCAACTCTTTTTGGGTAAAACTCTTATGATCTGTGTATATCTCACACTTCTCACCATACAAATAATGTCTCTAAATTTTCAAGGCAAAAACCACAACAGCAAGTTCTAAATCATGGGTTGGATAATTCTTTTCATATTCGTTCAATTGCCTTGAAGCATAAGCAATAACCTTCCCATTTTGCATTAAAACAACACCCAAATTATTTTTTGAAGCGTCTCTATACACCACGAATCCACCAAATTCCAATTAGAATGGTAAGAACAGGAGTTGTAGTCAATTTATGTTTTAGTTCTTGAAAACTTCTTTCACAAGCATCGGTCCACAAGAACTTCACATTCTTTCTTGTCAACATTGTCATTAGAGTTGCTATATTTGAAAACCCCTGAATAAATCATCGATAGTACCCTGCTAATCCCAAGAAACTTCTTACTTCTGATATATTTATTGGTGTTGGCCACTTAATGACAACTTCTACCTTGCCCGGATCAACAAAAATGCCATCCTTGGGTACTACATGACCTAGGAATACTTCTTGTTCAAGCCAAAACTCACACTTCTTGAATTTAGCATACAACTGTTTTTCCTTAAGAACTTGCAGCACAATCTTTAAATGTTCTTTGTGCTTTTCTTTATCCCGTGAATAAATTAGGATATCATCAATAAACATAATCACAAATTTATCAAGATATTGCTTGAACACCATATTCATTAGATCCATAAAAATTACAGGGGCATTGGTTAAACCAAAAGGCATTACTAGAAATTCATAATGTCCATACCTTATTCGGAATGCAGTCTTTGGTATGTCTTCTTCCTTGATTTTCAATTGATGATACCCAGAGCGCAAATTAATCTTAGAAAATACAGATGCTCATTTGAAATTGATCAAACAAATTATCTATTCTTGGGAGTGGATACTTATTCTTGACTATTATTTTATTCAACTCTCTATAATCAATGCACAACCGCAATGTACCATTCTTCATTTTCACGAACAACATAGGTGTTGCCCAAGAAAAATAACTAAAGCTTTATCGGGGTAGTAATTGATCACACAATCATAATCTTTCCAGCCATCTTCGCTGCCGCATATTCAACTCTTTCTGTATGAAGAAGTATTTGAGGCTCTTGTGATCAGTATAGATCTCGCACCGTTCACCATATAAATAGTAGCTCCATATTTTAAGTGCAAATACTACAGCAGCAAGTTCCAAGTCGTGCGTGGGGTAATTCTTTTCATACTTTTTAAGTTGCCTGGACGCATACACAATTACTTTGCCATTCTGCATCAGTACACATCCTAATCTATTCTTTGATTATAACAATAGACTCAAAATATAACAAGCTAACAAAATACAACAGACTCAAAAAATGTAATACAATAGACTTAAAATATAACAAGCCAACAAAATATCCCAACAGGTCGTCATCCATGTACACACTCCCTCAAACACCTGTAGGAGCTTCAACAGCCGCCCAACCAGTAAAAGATGCTTCAAGCATTGCCGTACTCACCTACAATGCATAAACTATATGAGCTAATGCTCAACAAGTAATGATTATGCATGTCAAAGAATAATCTACAATATCAAGTCATGCATCTCAAAATGCTATGCCCACAATGCAATTTTATGCATCAAAATATTTCTCTCAAAATCATTTCTTTCTTGGACCCCTGACCAATGCTACTATCCCATGCATCGGAAAAGAGCTTTGTACACCGCCATAATCCAATGGCCAATAATCATATAAGCATGCAAATCCATGCATACTCATACGAATGTAAATCCATGTATGCGAACCTGCAAATCCATGCATAAAAACATGCAAATCCATGTATGCGAACCTGCAAATCCATGCATAAAAACATGCAAATCCATGCATGCTTCGGTGCAGTAGTAGTGGTCAGCAAAATATTTTTCTTTTTTAGCATCATGGCGTGCAATGCAAGATTTATTACAATGCTCGTATATGATGCATGCAAGTGCCAATGACAATGCCCATATATGTATGCTCAATGGAGAGCCCTCTACTATGCACATATGATTTATGATATTACATATAATTCACACATCTACTATGTCTATGCATTGTAGTTGCAAATGAATCTTTACTTACCTTTCACTTGGTTAGTGGCTTAGTCTAGATTTTTTTATTGTTCCCCTCCAATCTTAGATGTAAAATATCCTGTAATATTACCAACATCAAGCACCATTTCCAATTTGACAAGTTGAAAGCATAAAATATAATACTAAGACCTTAAACACCAAGCTATCTAGGTTTTACAAACTAGAACCCAATGTAGTCCCTCCAATACCTTAATTTCTCATCTTATGTAAACATCATATAATTGAAGTATTATAACTCTAATATCATGTACCTAATTGTTAATACTCAATAGCAACATATCTAGGTTGAGATATGTTAAATTATCAAATGGGATAGATTCATATTTTTATATTTACTTGCTGTCCAATTTAGTTGCATGATAATTTTGACATTCCTAAACATATCCAATGACTCCCAAATTTTTACCATACTTAGATAACATGTATATAAATGTAACCATATCATATAATTTCTAAAACTCATGGATATAGCTTCCCAAGCTCAGCTCTCTTTACAACATACTGAAACAGATTATTTTCCTACCGTGACAGTTTCGCACACTTCACGATATTAATGGTTTTGGCACCCTTACGTATATTCAATCTCTCCTAACTTTTTACCACACTTATATAACATATACACAGAGACAACCAGGTTATATTCTTGCCTAAACTAATAGATTTAGCTCCCCTAATTCAGTCTCTTTCACAGCACACCAAAATAGATTTTGCTACTTTGGCAGTTTGAGTGTTTCTCAAATATCATTCTCTATTTCAATTTCTAACTGATCAAAATTCATTGAAATACTCTTAACTCTTATATAAACATGTATATGATGATAATTACAGGTTTTATTCAACATACCATATACTTTTGAAGCCTAAAACACAGAAATACAGCAAGGTGATAGTTTCTAGCACAAGTATTTTCCATCAAATATTTCTAACCACAAACCTTTTCTTTATGCATCAAAGCCTATCTAATAACATGGTAACACATTTAAAAATAATATTCAAATATTAATAAGCCAATAAACTTCAAAATAAATTTGAAAGTCATGCCAAACCCATAGGTTAAGCTCACTTTGCACAGTTTTTTACTTGAACTTGGTTATTTCTCCTTCCCTTTGCTTGTTTTGCCTCCTTTTTCGATTGGAATCACTTAGGACCTATTTAGAGAGCTTTTTCCATGTATTTAGAAGCTGAAATGGTTGAGAAGAAGGTTCAAGTCGTGGCTGTTAGCTTAAGAGTGAAGAATAGGTTGAGGTGCTAGCTTGATAAGTCTAAGTATGAGGTGGCATAAGCTTGAGGTGGCATGTAATGGTATAATCTGATTTTCTCCCTTATCTTGTAGCCCTAATCTTGTTTGTCTCATATATGCTTATTTGGTTGCAACCTATCTTCATCACCATTCATTCCTGTAGCTAATTTCTATGTCCGTTCATTAGGTTCTTTACCCAAAAATTCATTGGTTCTTGATCGAACTGACTCCCTTTCTATGAACTTTTCGGTAACACCTTTCGAACTGTTAAGGTTACCACGTGTAACCTAGCACTATTCACTATATTGATACCTGAATTTATTCTTATCTCAATACAAAATCAACCACTTAGATTAGGGGATTCGATAATCAATACTGTGCAAGAGTTTCAAAATTAAGTTTAATGATTGAGAACGCCGTATAAAATAAAATAAATTATATGATGTCATACCAATGCAAATAGCATGTAATTAACATGTAATGCATGAATTATGTGGACATGTGAGTAGTAAAAGGCTCAGGTATCACATCCTCCCCTCCATATAAAAATTTCATCCCCGAAATTTCACTTACCGAAAAAGTTTAGGGTACTTAGTTCTCATTTCGTCCTCTCTTTTGGAAGTGGCCTCTTCTACCAATTATTTTCTCCATAACATTTTAACCAACGGAATCTGTTTATTTCTTAGCTTCTTCACTTATCGTAACAAAATCTGTACAAGGTTTTCTTCGTAGCTCAAATCTGCTTTTAATTCTACTAGTTCATTCTTCAGAATGGGAGAGGGATTAGCAATATATTTCCTCAACATAGACACATGAAATACATTGTGTATTTGGGACATAGATGTTGGCAGATCCAGTCTGTAAGAAACATCACCAATTCTTTCAATCATCGGGAATGGTCCAATATATCTGGGACTCAATTTTCCTTCTTCTCAAATCGCATAATGCCTTTCATTGGTGCTACTTTCAAAAACACCTGATAACCTATCGTAAACTCCAACACCCTTCTTCGTCAATCTACATAACGTTTTTATCAATTTTGGGTAGTTTGCATTCTTTGTCGAATCTGTAACACGGCTTCTATCATCTCTCGAATTATATCTGGGCCTAAAAGTTTCTTCTCACCAATTTTTTCCCAGTGTATTGGAGACCTAGACTTTTTGCCATACAATGCTTCATAGGGAGCCATTCCAATACTAGTCTGATAGCTGTTGTTATATGCAAACTCCACTAAAGGTAGAAATTTACTCCACTGACCTTCGAAGTCTAATACACAAGCTCTGAGCATATCCTCCAACATTTGTATTATTCGTTCAGATTGCCCATCCGTCTGAGGATGATATGCTGTACTGAATGATAACTGTGTTCCCAAAGCTTTGTGTGAACTCCTCCAAAAAACAGACAAAAATCTTGAATCTCTATCAGAAACTATAGACAATGGCACTCCATGAAGTCTGATAATCTCCTAAACGTATAATTGGGCTGTACCTCTTTTATAATGTCTTCCTGAATCTTATCAATATTTGGCACACAAAAATGCCTTCTAAATTGTAAAATATCATTCTGAGTCATCTTAAATTCAGGAGACTTTCCTGCAGCAACATATTTTCTTATATTGATGAGATATTCATCATCTCGCTGGCCCTGTTTGATTCTATTAATTAGTATAGGCTGAAGCATAAGGGCTGCCAACTTTGCCTCTATTACTCCTGTCTGTAAAATCTCTATATTCATTTTCTGCAACTCATTCAGTTCTGGTTTCTGAATTAAAGCCATAGCTATTGTACTTTGTGTGGATTTTTGGCTCAATGCATCAGCTACAACGTTGGCTTTACCGGGGTGGTAATTAATCACACAATCATAATCTTTTACCAGTTCCAGCCATCTTCGCTGCCGCATATTTAACTCTTTATGTGTGAAAAAGTATTTGAGGCTCTTGTGATCAGTATATATCTTGCACCGTTCACCATATAAATAGTGCCTCCATATTTTAAGCGCAAATACTACAGCAGCAAGTTCCAAGTCGTGCATGGGGTAATTCTTTTCATACTATTTAAGTTGCCTGGATGTAAACGTAATTACTTTGCCATTTTGAATCAGTACACATCCTAATCCATTCTTCAACGCGTCACTGTAATTATAAATCCTCTAGTACTTGACGGAATTGAGAGAATAGGTGCTGAAGTCAACTTCTTTTTCAGCTCCTGAAAACTTTGCTCACACATATCCGTCCATCTAAACGTCACCCCTTTTCTAGTTAATTGTGTCAATGGCATAGAAATCTTGGAGAACCCCTCCACAAATCTTCGATAATATCCAGCTAAACCCAAAAACTGTGCACCTTTGAAGGATTAGCAGGCTGCACCCAGTTGTTGATAGTTTCAACTTTACTTGGATCTACTGATATTCTTGCTCCTGATATAACATGTCCCATAAATACCACATGATCTAACTAGAACTCGCATTTCTTGAATTTGGCATATAAATGCTTCGCTTTCAGGACCTCTAGTACTTGTGTTAAATGTGCAGTATGCTTTTCTTTAGTTTTAGAGTAAACTAGAATGTCATCGATGAACACAATAACAAATTTATCTAGAAACTCCTTAAACACTCTATTCATCAGATCCATGAATGCTGCTGGAGCGTTAGTCAATCTGAATGGCATCACCAAAAATTTATAGTGCCCATATCTTGTACTAAATGCCATCTTGGGGATATCCTCTCCCTTTATTTTTAGTTGATGGTACCCGAAGCGTAAGTCATTCTTTGAAAATATTGTGGCACCCTAAAACTGGTCAAATAAATCATCGATTCTGGGTAACGGATATTTATTCTTAATCATGACCCTATTCAACTCTTAATAATCGATGCACAGTCTCATGGTGCCATCCTTCTTATGTACAAATTGAACTGGTGCTCCCCAAGGTGAAAAGCTCGATATGATGAATCCCTTGTCCAACAAGTCCTGCAATTGTACTTTTAATTCTTTCAACTCCAAGGGAGCCATTCTGTAGGGAGTTTTAGAAATTGGAGACATTCCTGGTTGTATGTCAATAACAAACTCTATTTCACGATCTGGTGGCAGTCCTGGGAGATCATTTGGGAATATTTTAGTATATTCCCGCACCACTGGTATTTCACTTAGAGTTGGTGTTGTTCCTCAATATTCATGACACTTACCAAGTACCTTTCGCAACCATTATCGAGTAGTCGTTGTGCCTTCACTGCTGAAATTATAGGAAATCTGAAATTCTTCACAATGCTGGCAAATGTGAAAGACTCTTTCCCAAAGAGTTGAAATGTCACTGTCTTTTCCTTACAGTCGATAGTAGCCCCATACTTTGACAACCAATCCATGCCCAAAACAACATCGTAATCATTCATATCCAGTACAATCAAATCAGCATATAATTCTCTACCTTCAACAAGTATAGCACAAGCTCTCAAAATCCGATCGTTTGTCTAGCATCTACAAAGGGGACTGTTATACTATAACTAGTTTCTACTACATCTGGTATTCTACCCAGCCTCTTCACGTACTCAGTGGATGCAAGTGAATGCGTGGCTCCAGAATCAAATAATACAAGTACTGGAACACTAGAAATATAATGTTTACCTGTCACCACTGATGGATTTGCCTCTGCATCTGCCCTGGTCATGGTGAACACTTTGGCTGGTACATTTCTTTGGCCGGTCTGATTTTGTTTACCTGGGCAAAATTTAGCAATATGTCCCGGCATTTCACATCGAAAGCACATCCTGGTATCTACATAGCAGCCTCCAGTATGTCAATTACCATATTTTTAACATACAACTTATAGCATCGGTGTTTTTTTTTGTTCAACCTGTGGCCTCTTACTTTGACCTTCTTGTTGTTGGCCTTGTTCTTCTTGAAATTTACATCCCAGCTTCTGTATTTGGATCGGCTTCTGCATTTGGACCGGCCTCTTTTACTCCACAGTCCATCTCTGTCTCTGTTGTTTGAATTACTGTCGAGCCTCTTGTGCACGAGCGATTCTCAATTTAGCTTATTCTGCCACTAGTGCCCTCTCAGCCACCTGTGAAAATATTACCCCTTGAGTACCCACCATATTCACATCCTAGTATAACTCTGGCCTCAAATCCTCTAAAAATCTCTCTACTTTCAGTGCTTCAGTACTGACCATGTGCGTAGCAAACCTGGACAGTTGTTCAAATTTACGAATATATTCCCCAACAGTCATCGCTCCATGTCGTAGTTGTATAAATTCATTCATCTTCATCATGCGAACTAGGGCCGTGAAATATTTATTTGGAATAACTCTTTAAATCTATCCCAACTCATGGTACTAATGTCCTCTATGTTGCTGATCATGTCCCACCAATAGCCTGCACTACTGCGAAGCATGAAAGTGGCACACATTACCCTCTCCTCTACTGGTACCCTACTATACTGGAACATATTTTCTAGGGTCCTCAACCAGTTCTCTGTAGTGGTAGGATCAATCGCATCCTCAAATGTTGGGGGATCCAGCCTCCTAAATTGTTCTCCTACCATATATATATATATAGTCCGCTAGCTGTTGGTTTACCTCCACCCGCGGTTGCTCACCATTAACCCTCTGCCTAATCAATTGCTGAATTTGTTCAGACTATCATTCAATCAACTCTGTTAATTGGTTAATCATGGTATCTCGATCATTAACCGAGGTAGGTGTCTCATTTTTTTGCACTCTGGCACCACCACTGCTCTCACCACGAGTTCTTACTATTTTGCAGTGCTGTTTTACACAAGTTTGATAATATATGGCCAATATAATTCATGGAATATGTAATGCAATATATGATAATGTAAAACTTACTGGCGTGGCTGCGCTCCGCAAGTTCTAAGATTATGTACATGGACAGTCTACATAATCAAGACCTGGACTCTGATACCACTCTGTCACGCCCACTACTCGACAACTAGATATCTAGTATAATTTGACATGATAGAACCTGTGTGCATGCATGGAATATTTTTTTTGTAACACTTTAAGAAAAGATAAATCACTTCTTACATGCACAACCCTGTTTAAAATACTTTCTCACACATGTCATGTATATAGCAGGATTAGTATTTATATAAGAGCACAACACCCACAACAACCCAATATTTACATACTTATTTACAGTAAAGTTTTAAAAGCAAAATATAGTACCAGTCTAAAAATATAATACAACAGACTCAAAACATAACAAGCCAACAAAATAGCCCAACAAGTCGTCATCCATGTACACACTCCCTTAGACACCTGTAACAGCTCCAACCGCCGCCCAACCAGTAAAAGATACTTCAAGCATCGAAGTACTCACCTACAGTGCATAAACTATACGAGCTAACACTAAGCAAGTAATGATTATGCATGTCAAAGAATAATCCACAATATCAAGTCATGCATCTCAAAATGCTATGCCCACAATGCAATTTTATGCATCAAAATATTTCTCTCAAAATCATTTCTTTCTTGGCCCCCTGACCAACGCTACTATCCTATGCATCGGAAAAGAGCTTTGTACACCGCCATAATCTAATGGCCAATAATCATATAAGCATGCAAATCCATGCATACTCATACACATGCAAATCCATGCATGCGAAGCTGTAAATCCATGCATAAAATAATGCAAATCCATGCATGCTTCGGTGCAGTAGTAGTGGTCAGCAAAATATTTTTCTTTTTCAGCATCATTGCGTGCAATGCAAGATTTATCACAATGCTCGTATATGATGCATGCAAGTGCCAATGACAATTCCCATGTATGTATGCTCAATGGAGAGCCCTCTACTATGAATATATGATTTATGATATTACATATAATTCACACATCTACTATGTCTATGCATTGTAGTTGCAAATGAATCTTTACTTACCTTTCACTTGGTTGGTGGCTTAGTCTAGATTTTTTTATTATTCCCTCCAATCTTAGATGTAAAATAGCCTGTAATATTACCAACATCAAGCACCATTCCAATTTGGCAAGTTGAAAGTATAAAATATCATACTAAGACCTTAAACACCAAGCTATCTAGGTTTTACAAACTAGAACCCAATCTAGTCCCTCCAATACCTTAATTTCTCATCTTAGATATATGTAAACATCATATAATTGAAGTATTATAACTCTAATATCATGTACCTAATTGTTAACACTCAATAGCAACATGTCTAGATTGTGAAATGTTAAATTATCAAATGGGACAGATTCACATTTTTATATACTTGTTGTCCAATTTAATTGTATGATAATTTTGACATCCCTAAACATATCCAATGACTCCCAAATTTTTACCACACTTAGATAACATGTATATAAATGTAACCATATCATATAATTTCTAAAACTCATGGATATAGCTTCCCAAGTTTAGCTCTCTTCACAACATACTGAAACAGATTATTTTCCTACCATGACAGTTTTGGACACTTCACGACATTAATGGTTTTGGCACCCTTACGTATATTTAATCTCTCCCAAATTTTTACCACACTTATATAACATATACAAAGAGACAAAAAGGTTATATTATTGCCTAAAATAATGGATTTAGCTCCCCTAATTCAGTCTCCTTCACAGCACACCAAAATAGATTTTGCTACTTTGGCAGTTTGAGTGTTTCTCAAATATCATTCTCTATTTCAATTTCTAACTGATCAAAATTCATTCCAATACTCTTAAATCATATATAAACATGTATATGATGATAATTACAGGTTTTATTAACATACCATACACTTTTGAAGCCTAAAACACAGAAATACAACAAGGTGATAGTTTCTAGCATAAGTGTTTTCTATCAAATATTTCCAACCACAAACCCTTTCTTTATACATCAAAGCCTATATAATAACATCCTAACACATTTAAAAATAATATTCAAATCTTAATAAGCCAATAAACCTCAAAATAAATCTGAAAGTCATGCCAAACCCATAGGTTAAGCTCACCTTGCACAGTTTTCTACTTGAACTTGGTTATTTCTCCTTCCCTTTGCTTGTTTTGCCTTGTTTTTCGGTTGGAATCACTTAGGACCTATTTAGAACTTTTTTGATGTATTTAGAAGCTGAAATGGTTGAGAAGAAGGTTCAAGTCGTGGCTGTTAGCTTAAGAGTGAAGAATAGGTTGAGGTGCTAGCTTGATAAGTCTAAGCATGAGGTGGCATGTAATGGTATAATCTGATTTTCTCCCTTATCTTGCAGCCCTAATCTTGTTATCTCATATATGCTTATTTGGTTGCAACCTATCTTCATCACCATTCATTCCTATAGCTAATTCCTATGTTCGTTTATTAGGTTCTTCACCCAAAAAATCATCGGTTCTTGCCCGATTGATAAGTTTGTGCACCAAGAGTGTTACAAGCCTATGAACCTAGTTGTATAACATTTAAATTATAGTATTGTATGTCTATTTGTCCTAATTGTATGATTTAAATATACATATAATATTAAAATTCATGATTGAACCGACTCTATTTCTATAAACTTTTCGGTGTCACCTTTCGAACTCCTAAGGTTACCACGTGTAACCTAGCACTATTCAATATATTGATACCTGAATTTCTTCTTATCTCAATACAAAATCAACCACTTAGATTAGGGGATTAGATCATTAATACCGTGCGAGAGTTTCAAAATTAAGTTTAATGATTAACAACGCTGTATAAAATAAAAATTATATGATGTCATACCAATGTAAATAGCACGTAATTAACATGTAATGCATGAATTATGTGGGCATGTGAGTAGTAAGAAGCTCGGGTATCACACACTAAACACAAACTATTCTTCTCCAGGTGGCTAAAAAATCACAATCTTCTTGTTACAATCAATTATTGTATAATATTTGGTAAGCCAATCTATACCCAGAATAACCTCAAAATTTGGCATCAATAAAACAACGAGATCTGCATAGAGAGTCCTATCACTAATCTGAATAAAACAAGCCCTTAACATTTGGTTGGAATCCATTTCTTCCCCGGATGGAACAGTCACACTGTACCTTACTTTTAATAAATCTGGTGTAATGCCCAATTTTCTCACAAATGCACGTGATGTAAATGAACGTGTAGATCCAGAATCTATCAATGCAATTGTAGGTATCCCATAAATTAAAATAGTACTTGTGACTATGGAAGCATCTGCATCGGCTTGTTCTTAAGTCATTGCATACACTCTCCCCTGAACTTTCCCTACACTGTTGGACAATCCTTTGCTATATGTCCAGGCTTTTTACACTTAAAACAACTATTAGTACCACTATAGCATTCCCCAAATTGAGTCTTCCCACACTTAGCATATTTAGGCCTTTCAACTGTAGTAGAAGTCTGTCTAACTCTAGGATCTTTTTCATTCCCTTTATTTGATTTTTGCTCTCCTTTCTTCCACTGATTCAGATTTCTAGGAGTGAATACTTGTTTCTTTTGTTGATGAAATTTCTCAAACTCTTTCTCATCTAAGTCAGCCATCAAAGCCTTGTCCACCAGTTCTCTGAACTCTATTACTAAAGACATTCTTACATCTTCTCTAATTTCAGGATTAAGGCCCCGCAAGAAATGATCCATCTTCTCATTGTTGTCTCTGGCAATGTATGGCATGTACTTGCAACCCTGTTCAAATTTTCTCACATAATCACATTCAGACATCCCTCCTTGTTTTAACTCTAAAAATTCTTTTACTTTGAGCGACCTAGCATCTCTAGTGAAATACTTATCATAAAATATTATTTTAAAACTCTCTCAAGTTAGCTCTTCCACATTCACTGCAAGTTTAGCTCCTTCCTACCAGGTTCTAGCATCCTTCTTCAACAAGAAGATTGCACTGAATACTTTCTCAGCATCATCAATTCTCATGTAGTCAAAGATAGTATCCAATGATTTAACCCATTCCTCTGCAACCATAGGATCAGACCCACCAGTAAAATTAACAGGTTCCATCTTTCTAAACTTATCATATACAGCCTGTGAAGGATCCTGTCGAGCTTGTGGTAGAGGATGTCGCTGATTCTGTTCTTGGGTTCTTTGTTGCATATCTAGCAATTGTTGTATCTGTTCACTATGCATTCTAGTTTGTTGTTGAATGAGATCAATCAAATTGTCCACCACACTATGATTACCCTTATGATCATCCATTGTCTTCCTTTTTGGTGTCATGACCTGATATGCATTACCCAATCTCATTCCATTCATTAGCCAATAATAAATGCATAATCATGATAATAACATGGAATGAAATATTTCAAATAAACATAAAGGCAAATAAATAAGTAGTTGACCGAGTTTCCCAACCAGGATGTGTTCATATGCCTTCTTCTGTCTATAGGAACGACTAAACCTTCGCTCTGATACCACAAACTGTAACACCCCTTAACCTAATTACAAAGCCTAAACAATCTGATACAGTTAAGTCAAGAAATGTTAATTTTTCATCAATATTAGAGTTATGGTTTTAATAAAATTTCTCATTTTTAGCTATAAGAGAAAGAACTTGAATCGTTTTAAACACACCATATACATATATCAAAACTGAGTACATCTGTTTACGAAACCATAACAGAGCGACTTATTTAAAAACAAAATAGAGTTTTCAAAATAAACTACAAAATAGTTCAAAGCATGGCATATGAACAAATCTCTGCCCGGCCGCTCTAGAGACTCAGTCAACCTCTAAACCTGTACATTTCCACCTGCATTACATGAATCTAATAAGTTAAAGGCTAAGTAAGATGAAACTGATGCAATAACAAATAATATATATGCATATCTCATAAATTATTAAATGCATTATTCTATTTAATAACTTTCATTCATAAATCATTCTTTAGAGCCCTTGAAGTGTGGTGCCTAACTAATAGCGATAGACCGTGGTTTTTGGAATATGTTCATAAGATTGGCCAATAAGAGAACTCATACATGTTTTCCATACTTGGTCTTTCAACCTCAGATATTAGCCGTATTCTATCTCATTCATTATGGCTTTCCTACACCGATTTTTCAACCTTAAGTATTTGCCACCATTTGTTGGGTTCGCCGGTCCCTTCTGCGTCCTTTGTCTACCCGACCATCAATCAAGTGCCATACTTCCTTTTAAAAATCTCATTATATTCTTAATAGTGTCATGCTTCATAAACCATAAATGCATCAAACATTACATCATTTGACAAACAATAACAATCACATTAAAACTTGGACAAACATGATATGATTCTTGTGATATAGCAAATGAAAGTTTTAACTTACTCTCAAGTCCACTTTGTGGCAAGTGAAAAGAGCAATATCTTTGGAAGAGAGGATGTGTTAAAAGCTTAAAATAATCAAATCATGTACCATTTAATATCCTTTTTATAAATCATTTAGTCTATCCTAGTTAAAGTTCATATACACTTTTTAATCTTTTGTAAACAATTTCATATCAACTACATAACCTTTAAAACAATGCATACTCCATAATTTACTACTAATTCAAAATATTAAACATTAGGGCAGCCATTAAATAACTAATAATTCAAACATAACTATTAGGGCAGCCCCTAAAACATGCACACAATCCAATTAACATGATATAATTTGGTTCTAAACTTAAATTGATTGTACCTTCAATTAAGCAAACTAATTGCTATTATTTTCAATCATTCAAAGAAACTTCCAAACACAATATAAGCATTACAAAATCAATAGAAACAAGTAAATTAAACAATTTCACAAGACTATCAATTTTGCTAAAAATTAGCTTAACTAGCTTGGTTTTTTGGCTTCAAGTGTAACTTACTTAAGTTTTCAATCATGCAAAAACATACTAAAATATGTAACCATCCAAGATACTACAAATTCATCATAAGAAACATTGAAAAAGAATATACCTTGATTAAGTTGGAATTAAGCTTCAAAATCAATGTTTTAAAGCTTAAAAGGGTGGAAACTTGTTCTAGTTTGTGTTCAATGGATTCCTATGGATTGAATTCAAATTTTTGTGAGTATGAGAGTGTAGAAATTTGGGAGAAACTTAGGAGAATGAGGGCTGGTCATTTTTGAGGTGCTTTCACAAGAAATATAATGAAAATGATTTCTTTGACCTTTCAAAGAGAGGTAGGTGGAGGGTGATGATTGGTTGCATCATGCTTGGTGTCTTCTCATGACAAAAGCCATGTTCATGGGCTAAAGAGATGACAAAAATTAATGCTTTGATGTTATAATCAAGTGCAATGCGATTTAGAATGGTTTTATGCAACCTAGTCAACCAACCAATCAAATTGCACCATTTTGCATACTTTTAGTTCTTAGCCAAATGTAATATATTTCTAGTAAATATTTAGGCAAATAATCACTTTAGCATATAACTAGTATGGAGCAACACAAATAATTCATTTCATGGCCATTCAGCACATCAATCTTCCTTAATCGAGATATCGAGCTTTTCACTGCAAAAAGGCACTTGGAATATGTTAAATCAAGAAACAAAAGTTTGATCTCATATTTTATATACTAATGCATGTTAAAGTATAACTAGAGCATATAATAACAATTATTCAAGTTCGTGCAATCATGTTATTTGTATGCCATAATTCAATAATATACAGTGATTAGATGCATATTCATGTAAGATGCTTATTATTGGCTATGTAATAGAGAATTGGGCATTACACCAAGGGTCCAACTAAATGAAGTGATTTTGAATAAAAACTCTATGATATATGAGTACTCAAATTTAACATATTTATAGCATCATATCTTATAGATGAGTTGCATGAGATTTTATATCATAATCTTGCGATACATGATTTTTACTGATTGAGCATTAGCTCATGTAGTTTATACATTTTAGGTGAGCATGGTGAAATTTGAGAACTTTGGTCTACTGGGCTGGCAGTCGAGCTCCTACAGGCTTTCAAAGATCAATGTACTTGGATGACAACTTGTTGAGCTATTTTGTGGGTTGTGCTTTTGATTTTATAGTCTATTGTATTATATTAGTGACTTTATCTTGTATATCACTTTCAAAACTTCATTGTCAATGAGTAGACCTTGTTATTGTTCAAATAACTATCTATGTATATATAATGTTATAGTGTGAAAACTCTTTACTTTTATTAGTGTTTTGTCAAACTAACTAGTTGAAAAAAAGTTACACACATGTGTACATGCACAAACTATGTTTCATAGGTTGTTTCTTTATATGTATACATATTTTTGGGAGGTTGTGATAATAATGCAGTTATATGAATATGTAATTTTAATCAGTTCTACAAAACATAACAATTATACTCAATAAAGTTTTAGAAAACATAACCTGATAGAAAAAGTCAATTTTTTTCCTAATGATGCTTTCAGAATCTTCAAGCCTTCCTCACCACACTTTAATCTGATTGAACTAGACTCCGAACTCTTCCAATCCAAGCCTCCACACCAATGTGAACGAGTGGGAGTTGTTTACACTCATTAAATTATATTGTATTATTTGTCTTGTGATAGTTTCAACTCATGAAATCACAAGACTGGGCATAGGAGAGGGGAAGAAAAATATTCAGCAAGAAGTTAGAGAATTCTCTTTCTCTCTCTTGATGAAAACGTATAATGAGGAGAGAGAGGGTAAAAAAAGGTATTGGAGTCAATCTGTAAAAGATGGTATTGCAGTCAATATGTAAAAAATAGTAAAAAAATAGTTTTGCTGAGGTAAATCTGCAATTTTAGGCAATTCTATAATATGATTATGTTAGTGTCAGAAAAGATTGGTATTATAGAAGTTGGAATTCAGCATAGAAACTAGGTGTTGCAAGCAATATTGTGAGAGATATTGCAACACTAGTGAAAAAGTATTTAATTAATTAATTATTTTAATTAATTATAATTATTCTGGGCAGGTTTTCATAATTCAATGATTTTTAAAATATTTATTTAAGGTATTTAGTAAAGTCACATGTGTGATAAATGTGTTGAAACTAAAGATATTCAAGATAAATGGTTGAACTTCTTGATTTGTTTTTTAAAGTAACATTATTTGGTTTTTATGATATAACAAATGAAAGTTTCAACTTACCTTAAGTCCACTTTGTACTAAGTGAAAAGGTCAATCTCCTTGGAAGATAGGATGTGTTAAAGGCCTACCATAATCAAATCACGTACCTTTCAATATCCTTTTAGTAAAACACAATCTATTCTAATTAAAATCACATACACTTTTTCAATCTTTTTCTTTGTCACCTGTCATATGCCTAGAATATCCACTATCAAAATACCAAGATTCAATGATGTTAGCTTTTAATGAAGTATGAGCCACATGACATGTAAGATTAATTTTCCTGATCCGAATTCTATATTTAGAATCATTTTTTAAATCAATCTTGATCTTGGGAGTGTTCTTTATAGGATGTTGCAACACTCCAGAAAACATTGAATCAGTTCTCATGCCATTGAGTAAAGCCTTTTTTTATTTGAAACAATTAGGTCTAATATGCCCAGGTATTTGATAAAAGTGACAAGTAGAGACAAACCTATTAGATTTAGATCTCTATCTCTTCAACCAGATCTTTTTGGCAGATTTAAACATAAATTCAGACTTTCTAATTTCCTTCACAAAAATAGTTTTGGAAATTTTACCTGAGTTCTGCAATTCTGCACCTTTTGAGGATGATTCTCCACCTGAATATCCTAAACCAACACAGTTTCCACTATACTGTCCAATGGAAATAATTTCATCCAATTGAGATGCTCCAGAATTCAAGTTTCTTACAGACTTCATTATGTTTTCAAGTTCTTTCTTGACTCTATCAAGTTCATGTGCTCTACTATAGGCCAAAATTTCAAGCCTGATCACATCACCTTTGAGTGCCTCATTTTCCTTTATCAAGATAGCAACTTGTTTCGCAAGTCCTTCATTAGTTTTGCACACTTTAGGCCAATTCTCAAACATCTCTTGGTACTTGCATTGAATATCCTCGAAACTAGGTCCTTCATGATCACTATTTTCATCAAAATCTGTACCTGCCAAAGAAATAGAATTTAGATAGACTTCTAAAGGAGAAATAATTAATTCACACCTATGAGATGTTGCAACATTTCTGACAACATCCTTTGTAATATCTAGTGTTTCTATCTGTTTCTTCTTTTTCAAGGTGATGGACGTAAGTGCAATGTGATTGCTAAAATGTTCTTCTTGTTCTACTTGAGTGCATTCAAAACCTTCATCACTCCACATGGTGTTGAGTGATCTACTCATTTTGTTTAAGGTGTTAGCACACTCAGCTTGAATATGGCCAAATCCTTCACATTCCCTGCATTGAATTCTCCTATTTTTCCTGAATTCAAATGCATTAGACTTACTTTTATTTTTTTGAGAGTTAGATATTTTATGAGCCTTTGGGGATTTGTTTCTTTTATTCATTTGCTTTCCTAAAGTTCTTGGTAAGTAAAGCAAGTGGATCATCATCATCCCCATGATCTTGTTCATTTTCAGCTTCAACTTGCAATGCAATACCTTTGTTCTTTTCCCTTTTATTTTGGTTCAAATTCATTTCAAAGGTTTGTAATGCCCCCATCAGTTCATCTATCCTCAGTTCTGTAAGGTCCCTAGCTTCTTTAATAACAGTCACTTTATATGCAAACCTCTCTAGAAGTGATCTCAAAACTTTCCTAACAAGTTTAAAATCAATGTATTTCTCACCTAGAGCATGTGCTTCATTAGCAATATCACACAATTTACCATAAACACAATAATTGTTTCATTTTCTTCTAGCCTAAGATTTTCAAATCTAGTAGCAAGAATTTGAAGTTTAGACATTCATACAGCCTTAGTTCCTTCGTATGCAATTTGTAAGACATCATACGCTTCTTTAGCAGATTCACATGTAGAAATCAACTTGAATTGATTTTCATCAATGACACTAAATATGGCATTGGCCTTGGAATTTAAATTTGCCACTTGATCCTCTGCAGTCAACTTGTAATGCTCACTATCTCCTACATAACATACAATAATAATGTTGCATGAATATACATCTAATCAATATACATTATCGAATTATGGTATACAAGTAACATGATTGCACGAACATGAATAATTGTTACTATATGCTCCACTTATGCTTTAACATGCACTAGTACATGAAATATGAGATCAAACTTTTATTTTTTTATTAACATATTACTTAAGTGACCTTTTGTAGTGAAAATTTTGGTATCTCAATTAAGGAAGATTGATGTGTTGAAAGGCCATGAAATGAATTATTTGTATTGCTCCATACTTGTTACATTATAAAGTGATCATTTGCCTAAATATTTGCATGAAATATGTTACATTTGGCTAAGAACTAAAAGCATGTAAAATGGTGCAATTTGATTGGTAGGTTGACTAAGTTCCATAAAATCATGCTAAACCATATTACACTTGATTATAACACAAAAGAATCATTTTTTGTCATCTCCCTAGCCCATAAACATGGATTTTGGTATGAGAAGACACCAAGCATGATACAACAAATCATCACCCTCCATTTACCTCTCTTTCAAATGTCAAGGAAGTCATTTTAGCCATGTTTCCTTGTGGAAGCTCCTCAAAAATGACAAGCCCTTTTTCTCCATGTTTTTCCCAAATTTCTACACTCTCATACTCACAAAAATTGAATTCAATCTATAGGAATCCATAAAACACAAAATAGAACAAGTTTCTACCCTTTTAAACTTGAAAACCGTTGATTTTGAAGCTTAATTCCAACTTAATCAAGGTATATTTTTTTTCAATATTTCTTATGATGAATTTATGGTATCTTGTATGGTTACATGTTTTAGTGTCTTTTTGTATGATTGAAAACTTAAGTGGGTTACACTTGCAGTCAAAACCAAGCAAGTTAAGTTAGTTTCTAGAAAAATTGATAACCTTATGAAATATGCCTAATTTATTTATTTCTATTTATCTTGTAATGCTTATATTGTAATTGTAAGTACCTATGAGTAATTGTGAACAATAGCAATTAGTTTGGTTAATTGAAGGTTACAATCAATTTAAGTTAGAATCGAGTTTACGTCATGTTAATTTAGATTGCGTGCATGTTTTAGGGGCTGCCCTAGTAATTAGATTTGAAATATTAGTTATTTAATGGTTACCCTAATGTTTAATATCTTGAATTAGTAGTAAAATATGGAGTATGCATTATTTTTTAGGTTATGTAATTGATATGGAATTGTTTACAAAAGATTAAAAAGTGTACGAGATTTTAATTAGAATAAATTATGTGTTTTACTAAAAGGATATTGAAAGGTACATGATTTGATTATGGTAGGCCTTTAACACATCCTATCTTCCAAAGAGATTGACCTTTTCACTTAGCACAAAGTGGACTTGAGGTAAGTTGGAACTTTCATTTGTTGTATCACAAGAATCATATAATGTTGTTCATGTTTTAATGTGATTGTCATTATTTGTCAAATAATGTAATGTTTGATATATTTTATGGTTCATGAAGCATGATACTATTAAGAATATAATGAGGTTTTTGAAAAGAAAGTATGGTACTTGATTAATGGTCGGGTAGACAAGGGATGCGGAAGGGACCGGCGGACCCAACAAATTATGGCAAATACTTGAGGTTGAAAATCAGTATAGAAAAACTACAATAAATGAGATAGAATACGGCTAATACCTGAGGTTAAAAGACTAAGTATGGAAACCCCGTATTATTTCTCTTATTGGCCAATCATTATGAACAGGTTTCGAAAACTACAGTCTATCACTATTAGTTAGGTACCACACTTCAAGGGCCCTAAAGAATGAATTATGAATGAAAGTTATTAAATTGAATAATACATTTAATTATTTATGTGACTTGCATGTACGTTATTTGTTCTTGCATCAGTTTTATCTTATTGAGCCTTTAGCTCATTAGATTCATGTGATGTAGGTGAAAATCTATAGGTTTAGAGGTTGATTGAGTCTCCAGAGCGGCCGAACAGAGATTTGTTCATATGCCATGCTTCAAGCTATTTTGTAGCCTACTATGAAAACTCTGTTTTAGTTTTAAATAAGCTGCTTTGTTATGGTTTTGTAAATAGATGTACTCAGTTTTGATTTATGTATATGGTGTGTTTAAAATGAAATGAAACAATAAATGAATTCAAGTTCTTTCTCTTATAGCCAAAAAGGGGAACTTTTATTAAAACCATAACTCTAGTATTAATGAAAAGTTAACATTTCTTGACTTAGCTGTATTTGCTTATTTAGGTTCTGCAGTTTAGATTGAGAAATTCCATTAATAAAAGAAGAAAGTATTCACTCCCAAAAATTTGAATCAGTGGAAGAAAGGATAGCAAAAATTAAACCAAGGGAATGAAAAGCATCCTAGAGTTGGGCAGACTTCTACTACGGTTGAAAGGCCTAAATGTGCTAAGTGTGGGAAGAATCATTTTGGGAATGCTTGTACTAATCACTGTTTTAAGTGTAAAAAGTCTGGACATATAGCAAAGGATTGCCCAATAGTGCAGGGGAGAGTTCAAGAGAGAGTGTATGCAATGACACAAGAAAAACTGATGCGAATGCTTCCGTAGTCACAAGTACTACAATAATTTCTGGGATACTTACAATTGTATTGATAGATTTTGGATCTACGCATTCATTTGCATCACATGCATTTGTGAGAAAATTGGGTATTACACCAGATTTATTGAAATTAAGGTATAGTTTGACTGTTCCATCTGGGGAAGAAATGGATTCTAATCAAATGTTAAGGGATTGTTCTATTCAGATTAGTGATAGGACTCTCTATGTAGATCTCGTTGTTTTACCGATGCCAAATTTTGAGGTTATTTTGGGTATGGATTGACTTACCAAATATCATGCACAATTGATTGTAACAAGAAGATTGTGATTTTTTAGCCACCTGGGGAAGAACAATTTATGTTTATTGGTACCTCATTCTCACTATCTTTACAAATTATAACTACTTTGAAAGCTCAAAAGATGTTGAATAAATGTTGTATTGGATATTTGGCAAGTGTTCTGGATACTTTGGTCGAAGGACAATTGAAGCCAAAAAATGTAGATGTGGTTCAAGAATTTCTTGAGGTATTTCCAAATAATTTACCGAGACTACCACCAGATCGAGAGATTGAATTTGTGATTGAAGTTATGCCAGGGACCACCCCTATTTCTAAAGCATCATATCGAATGGTGCCAACAGAATTGAAAGAGTTAAAAGTTTAATTGCAAGAATTGCTTGATAAGGGTTTTATTCGCCCTAGTTATTCTCCTTGGGGTCCACCTATGTTGTTTTGGAAAAAGAAGGATGGTACATTGAGGATATACATTGATTATACAGAGTTGAATAAAGAAACAATCAAGAATAAGTATCCACTTACAAGAATAGATGATTTGTTTGATCAATTACAGGGAGCATCAGTATTTTCTAAGATTGATTTGTGCTCTGGGTATCATCAATTGAAGATTAAGGAAGAAGGCATACAAAACACTGCATTCTGAATAAGGTATGAACATTATGAATTTCTAGTGATGCCTTTCAGTTTAACCAATGCCCTTGTAGCTTTTATGGATCTAATGAATATGGTGTTCAAGCAATATCTCGATAAATTTGTGATTGTGTTTATTGATGATATCCTAATTTATTCACGTGATAAAGAAGAGCACAAGGAATATTTGAAGATTATTCTGCCAGTTTTTAAGGAAAATCAGTTGTATGCTAAATTCAAGAAGTGTGAATTTTGGCTTGAGCAAGTGGTATTCCTAGGTCGTGTAGTATCCAAGAATGCTATTTCTGTTGATCTGGGTAAGGTAGAAGCTGTCATTAAGTGGCCAACACCAATAAATATATCAAAAATAAGGAGTTTCTTGGGATTAGTAGAGTACTATTGATGATTTGTTCAGGGGTTTTCAAAGATAGCAACTCTATTGACAATGTTGACAAGAAAGAATGTGAAGTTCTTGTGGACCGATGCTTGTGAAAGAAGTTTTCAAGAACTGAAACATAAATTTACTACAACTCTTGTTCTTACCATTCAAACAGGAATTGGTGGATTCGTGGTGTATAGTGACGCTTCAAAAATAGTTTGGGTGCTGTTTTGATGCAAAATGGGAAGGTTATTGCCTATACTTCAAGACAATTGAAGGAGTATGAAAAGAATTATCCAACCCATGATTTGGAACTTGCCGCTGTGGTTTTTGCCTTGAAAATTTGGAGACATTATTTATATGGTGAGAAGTGTGAGATATACACAGATCATAAGAGTTTGAAGTACTTCTTTACCCAAAAGGAGCTGAATATGAGACAAAGAAAATGGTTAGAACTTGTGAAGAATTATAATTGTGTGATCAATTATCATCTTGGTAAAGCAAATGTGGTTGCAGATGCATTTAGCAGAAAATCCATGTCTTCTCTTTTTGTCATACAAAAGTCAATATTATTGGATTTGCGAAGATTAGAACTTGAAATTGTACCTAAAGGGAAAAAGTGTTCATTGTCAGCTTTAGTTTTGAAACCTACACTCCAAGATAGAATTAGAGAAGGTCAAAAGGTGGATTTGCATTTGTGTAGCTTGAAAAGAAAGATTGAGGCTGGAAAGAGGCCAGACTTCTATGTTACTGATGATGGAATTATTCGATATAAAGGGAGACTGTGTGTGCCGTTTGACAAGGCCATAAAAGGAGATATTTTAGAAGAAGCTCATACTACTCCTTACTCAGTACATTCAGGTAGCACAAAAATGTATAAGGACTTGCAACAATATTATTGGTGGCCTAAAATGAAGAGAGATATAACAAAATTTATGGCTGAATATCTAACTTATCAACAAGTTAGGATTGAACATCAAAGACCATCAGGGTTGTTGAAAGCTTTATTGATTCCAGGGTGGAAATGGGAGCACATTACAGTAGACTTTGTGCTTGGATTACCTAGAACTCAAAAGGGGTATAATTCTATAAGGGTGATTGTTGATAGATTAACTAAATCAACCCATTTTATTTTAGTGAAATCCACATATAATATGGACCAGTATGCTCAATATTATATTAAAGAGACAGTCGGGTTACATGGGGTGCCAGTTTCAATAGTGTCTGATAGAGATTCTAAGTTTACATCTATATTTTGGAAGAGCTTACATAGTGCCATGGGAACAAAACTTGCATTTAGTACAACATTTCATCCACAAAGTGATGGGCAATCAGAGAGGGTTATTCAAATATTAAAGGATATGTTAAGAGCTTGTGTGCTAGATTTTCAAGGGAGTTAGGATGCGATGCTTCCATTAGTGGAGTTTACTTATAATAGTAGCTACCAATCAAATTGGAATGACGCCTTATGAAGCATTGTATGGAAGAAAATATAGATCTCCAGCTCATTGGGATGTAGTTGGAGAACGAAGCCTACCTGGTCCAAAATAGTTCAACATACCGCTAAGTTAGTGGAGAAGATCGAGAGATAATGAAGATCAAGCAGAGTAGATAGAAAAGTTATGCAAATAATAGAGAAAAGATCTAGAGTTTGCCGTTGGAATCATGTGTTCTTAAAAGTAGCTCCCATGAGAGATTTGGAAAGAACGGAAAACTCAGCCCAAGGTTTGTCGTCCTATTGGAGATTCTCGAAAGAGTTGGTGATAAAGCTTATAGTGTGGCATTACCATCGTCATTGTCTAGTGTTCACAATATTTTCCATGTATCTATGTTGAGGAAGTACATTTCAAACCCCTCTCATGTGTTGAGTTATGAACCGTTGGAATTGACTCCTAATTTAGCCAATGAAGATAAACTAGTGCAAATTCTGGATTAAAAGGAAAAAGAGTTGAGAACGAAAAAGATTCAACTTGTTAAAGTATTATGGAGGGAAGAAGAAATGCAGAGCAAGTATCTAGAATTATTTGATACGTCAAATTTTGAGGATGAAATTTTTATAAGGAAAGAAGGAAGGATTGTAATGCCCAATTATCTTCTACATAGCTAATAATAAACATCTTGCCTGAATATACATATTATCTATGTGCATTATCGAATTATGAATGTGATACCCGAGCCTCTTACTACTCACATGGCCAAATATGATTCATGCATTACGTCTTAATTTTATATGCTATTTGCATTTCTATTGACATTGCATAATTTATTTCATTTATACGACATTCTTGAATATTAAACTAAATTCTGAAGTTCTTGTACGGTATTAGTTATTGAATTTTCTAATCTAAGTAGTTGATTTTATATTGAAATAAGAAGAAAATGAGGTGGATCAATATTAGATATAGATGGGATATATAGGTTATAATTTTGGAAGTGTTAAAAGTGTTACTAGTAAGCTTATACAGTTTAATTTGATTTGATCAAGTTATTTCAAAAGTATAGATTTGTAAATTAATATACTTGGGATATTAGACATGATATAATGTGATTTAAGTGTCCTATTACAAGGCCTATATATGCATATGATTTTAGAAATGCAAACTAGATAATTCTTTAAGAATCGGATGCGAATCGGTTTGAAGATTGAATGAATGAACATAGGAATTACCTATGGGAATGAATGGTGATTAAGATAGGTTGCAACCAAATAAAATAGGTGAGACACACAAGATTAGGGCTGCAAGATAAGGGAGAAAATCAGATTTGCCATTTACTTGCCACCTCATGCTTTCTTATTAAGCTTAAGCTAACATCTCAAGCTAACACCTCAACCCCTTCACCCTTAAGCAATGACCAGACCCTCATTTCAGCCATTTTGATCTTCCAAACACACACCTTAAGGTCTCTAAGTGATCCAAATTGATTCCAAGTTGAAATAAAAGCAAGAAAAGCAAAGGAGAAGTGATTACCATCAAGTTAACCTCAAAATCTGCATAGGTAACACTTATCTATGGTTTTGCCTTTGGTTTTCAGATTATTATGAATGGTTTTATTATTTATTAAGCTTTCAATATCTCTTATAAAAGTTTCAGGAAGTTTTTATTTAGACTTTGGTGCACAAAGAAAGGGTTTTTGATGACAAACACTTAATAGGAAATACTTATGGCAGAAACTGTCATCTTACTGTTTTCTTGTGTTTTAGGCTTCAAAAGTGTATGGTATGTTGAATAAAACCTATAATTATTACCATTTACATGACCATATATGATTTAAGAGTATTGGAATGAAGTTTTATCAGTTGAAAATCGAAATAGAGAATGATATTGGAGAAACACTCAAACTGCCAAAATAGCAAAATCTGTTTTGGTGTGCTGTGAAGGAAACTGAATTAAGGGAGCTAAATCCATTGTTTTTGGTAATATTATGACCTGGTTGTATCCTTATATATTTTATTTAAGTATGGTGAAATTTTTGGAGTGATTTAATATACTTAATGGAGCCAAAACCATTAATCTCATGAAGTGTGCAAAATGTCACGGTAGGAAACAATCTGTTTCAGTATGTCGTGAAGAGAGCTGAACTTTGAAAGCTATATCCATGATTTTTAGCAATTATATGATATGGTTACATTCATATACATGTTATATAAGTGTGGTAAAAATTTGGGAGTGATTGGATATGCTTAGGGATGTTAAAATAATCATGCAACTAAACTTGACAGCAAGAAAATATGAAAATGTGAATCTGCCACATTTGATCACTTAGCATGTTCCAACCTAGACATGTTGCTATTGAGTGTTAACAATTAGGAACATGCTATTAGAGTTATAATACTTCAATTACATGATGTTTGAATGTATTTAAAATGAGAAATTGAGGTATTTGAGGGGCTATATTGGGTTCTAGTTTGTGAAAGCTTGATTGTTAGCTTATAGCTTGGTGTTTAAGGTCTAGTATGAGATTTTGTGCTTTCAACTTGCTAAATTGGGAATGGTGCTTGATGTTGGGTAATATTACAGGCTATTTTACATCTAAGGTTGGAGAGGAATACTAAACAAATTTAGACTAAGCCACCAACCAAGTGAAAGGTAAGTAAAGATTCATTTGCAACTACAATGCATAGACATAGTAGATGTGTGAATTATATGTAATATCATAAATCATATGTGCATAGTAGAGGGCTCTCAATTGAGTATACATACATGGGCATTGTCATTAGCACGTGCATGCATCATATACGAGCATTGTGATAAATCTTGCATTTGCACGGCATGATTCAGAGAAAGGAAAATATTTTGCTGACCACTACTAGTGCACCGAAGCATGCATGGATTTGCAAGTTTGCGTGCATGGATTTGCATGCGTATGAGTATGCATGGATTTGCATGCTTATATGATTATTGGCCATTGGATTATGGCGGTGTACAGAACTCTTTTCCGGTGCATAGGATAGTAGTTGTTGGTCAGGGGCCCAAGAAAGAAATGATTTTGAGAGAAATATTTTGATGCATAAAATTGCATTGTGAGCATAGCATTTTGAGGAATAATTTTCAAAGTTTACACAAGCTTGTTAATGTAGGAGCTATCCTATGTATCACAAAGCTTAGCAAGAAAAACTCGGGTGTTTGTGGACTATGTGTAACACCCCCTAACACTAAATATAGATATTGGTATTACCATAAGTTTGACAAGGTAGCAAATGTGTGCATGTGTGTATATATATATATACTTTTGTCAAATGTAGCACTTTGAGAAATAGTAAATTATTTTCTCACATATAACCCTGTATATGAAAAAAATCATAGTTTATATATAGTCAGCACTTTACATAATAATAATGAATGCAAAAATTAGAATAGCCCACAACACAACCCAACAGATCGTCATCCATGTACATTAATCCTCAAAACTTGTAGGAACCCCAACAGCTTGCCTAGTAAGTTCATGGTATCAAGTATCACCAAACTCACCTACAATACATAAACTATATGAGCTAACGCTCAGCAAGTAAAGATTATTCATGTCAAAGAATAATCCACAATATCAAGTCATGCATCTCAAAATGCTATGCGCACAATGCAATTCCATACATCAAAATATTTATCTCAAAATTATTTCTTTTTTGGGCCCCTGACCAATGCTACTATCCTATGCACCGGAAAAGAACTTTGCACAACGCCATAATCTAATGGCCAATAATCATAAAATCATGAAAATCCATGCACACTTGTACGCATGCAAATCTATGCACGCGAACCTGTAAATCCATGCATACAACCATGCAAATCCATGCATGCTTCGGTGCACTAGTAGTGGTCAGTAAAATATTTTCTTTCTTAGAATCATGCCGTGCAATGCAAGATATACAATGTGTCGTATGATGCATGCACGTGGCAATGACAATGCCCATGTATGTATGCTCAATGGAGAGCCCTCTACTATGAACATATGATTTATGATATTACATATAATTCACACATCTACTATGTCTATGCATTGTAGTTGCAAATGAATCTTTACTTACCTTTGATTGGTTGTGTGTTACTTTTAGGTTTTTTAAGTATTACTCCCCAACCTTAGACGTGAAACAATCTGTAAAAATACAATATATCAATCACCATCCTCAATTAACAAGTTCATTATACCTAATATATTATAAAGATCTTGAATCTCAATTTAACTAAACAACCTTACCACTTAGAAATTTTAACTGAATACAACCTTCTACGTACCTTTGTTCCACATCTTAAATGTATACTAACCTCACTTAATTGATGTATTATAACTCTTACCATATTTTTCTAAACGTTAGGGATCAAAAGCACCACATCTATGCTGGAACATGTTAATGGACTAAATGGGACAGATTCACCACTTCACATTTCTTGCTGCCACATTAATTTGCATGATGATTTTGATACCGTTAGACATATTCATTCACTCCACAATTTTTGTCACACTTATCTAACATAAAAAAAATGTAACCATGTCATAGAATCGCTAAAACGCATGGATATAGCTTCCCAAGTTCAGCTCCTTTAACAGCATACTGAAATAGATTTTTCCTACCGTGACAGTTTTACGCACTTCATGACATTAATGGTTTTGGCACCCTTAAGTATATTCAATCACTCCCAAATTTTCACCAAACTTATATAACATAAAAAAAGAGACAACCAGGTTATATCCTTTCCAAACTAATTGATTTAATACTGTAAAACTAGTCCACTTAACATAGGACAGAATCCAAAATTCGATGGTGACAATTTTGAGCATCTCTTCAATATCATGCCCTATTTCAATTTCTAACCGATGAAAATTTATTCCAATACTCTTAACCCATATATACACATGTATATGATGATAATTACAGTTTTTATTCAACATACCATACACTTTTGAAGCCTAAAACACAAGAAAATAGTAAGGTGACAGTTTCTACCACAAGTATTCCCTATTAAGTGTTTGTCATCAAAAACCCTTTCTTTGTGCACCAAAGTCTACCTAAAAACTTCCTAAAACTTTTATAAGAGATATTTAAAGCTTAGTAAACAATAAAACCATTTAGAATAATCTGAAAACCAAAGGCAAAACCATAGATAAGTGTTACCTATGCAGATTTTGAGGTTAAACTTGATGGTAATCACTTCTCTTTTGCTTTTCTTGCTTTTATTTCAACTTGGAATCAATTTGGAGCACTTGGATACCTTAAGGTGTGTGTATGGAAGATGAAAATGGCTGAAATAAGGGTCTGGTCATGGCTTAAGAGTGAAGGGTTTGAGGTGTTAGCTTGAGCTTAATAAGAACGCATGAGGTGGCATGTAATGGTATAATATGATTTTCTCCCTTATCTTGCAGCCCTAATCTTGTATGTTTCACATATTCTTATTTGGTTGCAACCTATCTTAGTCACCATTCATTCCATAGGTAATTCCTATGTCCGTTCATTCGATCTCCAAATCGATTAACATCTTTTCTTAAATGATTGTCTAGTTTACATTTCTAAAATCATATGCACATATGCACCTTGTATTATGACACTTAAATCACATTATATCATGACCAATATCCCAAGTATGTTAATCTATGGATATACACTTTTAAAACACCTTGATCTAATTAAATCAAATCATATAAACTTACTAGTAACACCTTTAACACTTCCAAAATTATAACATATAACCTATGAATATCCATTACATCGACCAATCTATTATTTTTCTTATTTAAATATAGAATTTTCTAATTAGGTTATAAGATCTTAACTATTTATATCATGTGATAGCATTAGAGGTCTAACGATTAAAAATGTTATATAAGATGCCCATGTAAATATTAATGTAAATTACCATATAAAATAGCATGTAATGCATGAATTATATTGGCCAAGTGAGTTGTGAGAGGTTCGGGTATCACATCCTCCCCTCCTTATAAAAATTTCGTGCTTGAAATTTCACTTACAGAAAAAGTTCATGATACTTAGTTATCATTTCATCCTCCATTTCCCAAATAGATTCTTCTGTTGATTGACTTCTACTCTGTACTTTAACTAATGAGATATTCTTATTTTGAAGTTACTTTACATCCCTTACTAGAATCTCTATAGGTCTTTATTCATATCTCCGACCTTAATTTTGTTCTATTGGTCCCTTTTCAATAGATGATATAGATTCATGATATACTTTCTTAAAATGAACACATGAAGCATTGTGAACTCGAGACACTGATACAAATAGGTCGAGTTTATATGTAATATCCCCAATTCTCTGAGTAATTCAAAATAAACCAATGTACCTAGGATTAAGTTTGTATGTAATAACCCAAATTTTTTTTTCTACCCAAGCTGCATAGTCTCTTTCATTGGAGACACTTTAAAAAATTTGACCCCTTATCATAAATTGCAAAGTATTCCTTTTTAATCTACATAACTATATGGTCACCTCTAACTAGTTTTCATACATTGGCAATTTGTTCTACCATTTCTATCATTTCCAAATCGTGTTTAGCCTAAAATAACACCAATTCATTTCAATAAAAGAATGACCTATATTTTCTATCATACAATGCCTCATAGAAAACTATCCCAAGTAGCCTTATCACTGTTTGTGATAAGAAATTCCTCCCTAGAAATAATTTTCTCAATTGACATCAATAATCTAATACACAATCTCTAAGCATATCTTGCAAAGCCTAATTTGTTTGTCCTGGTTGCCCATTGATGCATGGATGATCACAATACTAAAATATAATTTTGTTCCCAATACTTGATGTAAGATCTTCTAGGAAGTAGACAACGATCTTAAATGTGCTGGGTTCGCTATAATCGCCGGGGTATACGCAGCGGAAAATTAAAATTTTTTTTTTATCAAAATAAAATTTAACCCCTTTGATTCAAAAGCGATTTTAACGATCGCGCTTATTCAAGTGAATATATAAATAAATATAAAATTGGATTATACCTTTCGTGCACTCCGGTTGTTGTAGGGAATGAAGCAATCAATTGCTTATCCTGGACTATCAGAACTCGCAGGGATCCAAGTGTCTCCCCTCTATTAGGTCCACGATACGAAAAACAACACCAATCAAAAGGATTCGCTAGTATCCTTTTAATTGTTTACTAATCTAGAACCGGAGTATATTTTCAAGAACAATAAAGATAGATTCTTTAAGTTCTTGAAACAATAATATGAAGAAAATAACAAGAAACTGATTTTCTTTTTCTTTTTTTCTTTTTTTGAAGAGTAAAAAATAGAAGACTTTAAAACAAATATTTTTGCTCAAATTTTTGAATTGAATTATGTAATTTTCATCCCTCATATATATAGGGTTGAAAATTTTAATCCTTTTCCAACTTTGGGAAAGTTTTTTTATTTTGAACTACTTCAAAACCTTATCTTGGAAGGATTCCAAATCTTTCAAAAACTCTTCTTTTTTCACTCTTCTATTGTATGTGGACTAATTTGAGACTACATTAATCATCAAAATTGTCTACATACATTGTTGATATTAATTTGAACTCTTCAAATAATATCAAGATAGATATATATCATATATATATACTATAATTTATTTATACATAAATTAAATCTTAGTGGCCTATTTTATCCTATAAAATTGGTCACTATATTTATTTATCTATAAATATGTTAATTAAATAAATTATATTTATTTAATTTATTCTCTTCATACTTTAGTGGGCTTCTTAAGTGATCCACATTTATTTTGGGCTTGGACTCAAAAATCCCTAAATCAATTCAATTGATTCAATTCCAATTTAATCAATCCAATTGATTAATTTATACTCCAATTGGGCTTTCTAATCAAATTAGGTTCAATTAAATAATCCAATTACTTAATTGAATAATTTAATTTAACTATTAAATTAAATAGAACCCTATATTTAATTAATTGATCAGTATTAATTAATTAATCCAACCATTGGATAAAATCTAAAATTAAAAATGTTACTTTCATAAAGATG
The DNA here is from genome assembly GCA_019321725.1 of Paulownia fortunei. Taxonomy (NCBI): domain Eukaryota; kingdom Viridiplantae; phylum Streptophyta; class Magnoliopsida; order Lamiales; family Paulowniaceae; genus Paulownia; species Paulownia fortunei. The sequence continues at coordinate 16,075,101 of CM033121.1, forward strand.
TGTGACCCTTTTAGGTTCACTACTAAGCTAGTAGTAGGTTTGCAACATTGCAACTTAAAAATAATAATTATTCCAATTATTAATCCAATTAATTAAATCGCTTGGAATTCAACTCCTTAATTTCAGAACCTCACATCCATGAAAACACCTAGCAAGTAATCATGGCAAACTAGTCTTAAGGTAAAAATAGCGAGTAAACCTATTTTCAGTTGCTAGTACCATACACGTAAAATCCTTTGGACAGCTAATCTCTAGATTGAACTAACTGCATGGTGCTATAAGTTCGAAACCCTAAATGATTTCAATTTTGCTGTATCCCTTTCAAGTTACCAATGTATTTTTGGAAGATATAATACCATTCTTGCTTACCAACTTAACTAAATCAAGAAACCATTAAAAACAAGAACCCAAAAGCGAAACAAAAATTGATTAAAATCCAAGCAATTTCCACACCCATATACAATTATAAGATTAAAGATTTGCATTATATAAAGTTGATACTGTCATGCACTTATCATAAGTTCATAGCATCACTATCATTTTGCATAATGTCAAACCAAAACAATCATCTACCCCACCCTTACTATAATAAAAATGAGTGTATTCCTTAACTCATATTTCATTGGTCATATTATGTATCTCAAGCATAGACATTTCGTCTAGATCACAGTAATCAATGTGACTAACCTCTGCAAAAATAATAAGTATTTTCTAAATTAACAAACATGACAAAATGGATGCATTCTGATTGTGAAGTACTTAGAATTAGGACCTGATAAGGTGGGAAACATAATAAAAAAAAGGCTTAACAATCAAATATTGCATTCTATTCACCAATATAGTATTTTAAATACATGGACACAATCAAATGAGTATAATAAATTAGAAAGGCATATACTGCTAAAAGCCCAATAAAATATTGCAAGCACAAACATACCATATATTGTATGTACTCTATATATCCAACAAAAGTTATTTTTTAACAAAGATTACTACCATCTAATGCCCACCACTTAACTAGCATCAAGACAACCATTAAAAAATACTAAACTCCAAGTTACACGAATAAAAGAAATTAATTAAAAATCCAACTTACCATTAAAAAATCGTAATCCCCAAATTATAAAGCAAAGAAAGTATAAAGGATTTGATATAAAAATATATCAAAATATGCACTTATCATAAGTTCATAGCATCACTATCATTTTGCATAATGTCAAACCAAAACAATCATCTACCCTACCCTTACTAAAAATGAGTCTATTCCTTAACTCATATCTCATTGACCATACTATGTAACTTAAGCATAGACATTTCGTCTAGATCACAGTAATCAATGTGACTAACCTCTACAAAAATAATAAGTTATTCTTAAATTAACAAACATGCCAAAATGGATACATTCTGATTGCGAAGTACTCAGAATTAGGACTTGATGAGGTGGGGAAAATAATAAAAAGAAGGATTAACAATCAAATATTGCATTCTATTCATCAATATAGTATTTAAAAATACATGGGCACAATCAAATAAGCACAATAAATTAGAAAGACATACACTGCTAAAAGCCTTAATAAAATATTGCAAGCACAGACATACCAAACACTGTATGCACTCTATATATCCAACAAAAGTTATTTTTTAAGAAAGATTACTACCATCTAATACCTACCATTTAACTAGCATCCATTAAAAAACACTAAACCCCAAGTTACGCGAATAAAAGAAATTAATAAAAAAATTCAACTTTATAAATTGCATCAACACACCCATTAAAAAACCTTAATCCCCAAATTACACCAATTAAAATTAATTAAAACAATGTTGTAAATCCCAACTCTTAAATCCTCATCAAAACACACATTAAAAAATCCCATAATGTCATATTACTTCAATGAGATAATTGATTTAAATACTGTATCTTTAATCCTAACACTGAAGCTAAATCAAACCACACATTAAAATACTATAAAAATATATACCGTAATCAGGACACATCCTTCCATATGCTATATTTTGTGTACCTTTGTCTCGTATTTGCCACACCATTATTCTCGATTAAGTATTTTCCAATGTTTTGAAATTCTTTTAAGGGTTTCTAGTGTTTTTTCGCATAAAATTTGAGAGAATTTGGTTAGTGTAAGTCTAGTACGAAAACCCTAAAATGATTAGAGGGTGTAAATTGGAGACAATCTAAAACGTGTTTTTCATATGATAAAATGAAGCGAGAAATAGGATATCATACCTAGAGTAATGAAAATGCCTTTAAAAAAGGCTCCTGCCTCACATGTGACAACATCTTAGCGGAATATTCTGCTACCCGGATGTTCTATGGCAAAGCGTAAACCCCCGTATACTTGATGATAAAATATCAAAAAAATAAGATGGTGAAATGTAAAAAGTTTGATAATTTGGATGGTTTATTATTTTTCTCCAAAAGGGTATATTGGGCTAATTTATGTATCTCACAATTATATTTTTGAAAAAATTTAAAAATTCCACTGCATTACATATTACGTATCCTAAACGAACCAAAAAAAATCTAAAAGAAAAGAGTGAGATAGAACGGAAATAGGCTTCCACTAATTACATTATAAAGAAAAAAATAGGATTAGATTATAAAAATTTATTGTTACTATTAAATTTGGTTTCTCTCTTCTATCTACAATTCCACCAAATCACAAGTTTGATTAGATAGTTTCTAGCTCTTAGATGATTATTGGGCCTATGAATCTGGTCAAAATGCATTGCTTGGCAAATAATGTCGGCCAAAGTTATGCTATTTACAATCACTTGTTGTTTAGTATAGACCCGATGACGGGCCGGTCCGAACCGAATCGTGGTCAATGGGTTCTGACCCATTGACCACGGTTCATGGGTTGGAACACGTAACCAGCCTGTGAGTTCATGGGCCAATTACGGTTTCGGTTTCATCTAACCTGACCCGGCGATTTTTTAAATTTTTTTTAATTTTTTTTATTTTTTAACCAAAATAGTGTAAAAGTGTTTCATATAGATTTTGAACCTGTGATTTCCAAGTTATTAACAGAACACTCTAGCCAATTGAACTAATGAGTCATACATTCATAATTTTGAATAAGTGCATAAATAAGTCTCATAATTTTTTTTTTCATTTCTTTTCCTCTCAAATTGGTTGTCTTGTTTCTGAAAATCAATATAATTGGTGTTTTGCCCCTTTTTAAATTTAATTAATTAGTTTCAGCAAGTTACAAGTCAATACCTATATTTAGCATTCTACATTTCATCGTAATAATAAGTAAAGTTTTAAAAATTATCTAATGATGCTACTTTATAATTATCTTAATAATAAGTAAATTTGTAATTTTTAAAAAATATTTAATGATTCTACTTTACAATTATCTAGTGTTTATTCCCCAACTTCTCATTTAATATTATTAAATTGTTGTAATGCTGCATCGATTTTATATGATAATATTAACTCCAAAGACCAAAATTTAGTAAATTGTGCTTTATCAATTCAGTATAAATGAGAAAATTATTTTTTAAAAATTTCAAAAATTAATTTAGTCACTTTTGTTTTTGACCATATGATTAAATTTTAGCTATTTTTTTCAAATTAAGTTAATTTTTTTTCATTAAGTTCAAATTAATAATATTTTTTGCAAATCTAAGTTCAAAAATTTTTTTAAAAAATAAAATAAAATATAAGGGTCGGAACTGACGGTTAACTGGAATCGTAATCGGAACCGGCCTGACGGTTCCAGAACCCGAACCATAACCGACCTTGATGGTTAAGGTTAAGGGTCAGAATTTTCTTGAACCGTTGTCAGGTCTAGTTTAGTAGTTGCAAAAGACTAAAATACCCTCCATCGACTTTACTAAAGTAAAAGACTAAACTACCATCAATTAAATTCTCAAAATACATGCAAACCCCCACCAAGCTGCTTGTTTCTATCTCTCTATTCACTCTAACATACATCTCTGAAGGTCTATCAACTCTTTTTGGTTTACAATATTACAACTGTAATATGCTTTTAAGTCCAAATTCGTAACAAGTCCAATCCAATTGGATTAATACCTTATATTAAAAGATCTATTTTTTTTGTATATTCTCCTTTAAGTAAGTGCTCAAGTGGCAAAATTTTATTAATTATTAATTTGGATTTGTTATTTTATTCTAATACAAACAAATAAATTTAGAAAGTACTTCATACGAACACATTTTTTGTTGGAGTAATGCTCGACCACTTAATTAAATTAGCCTTTTTATACTCTTATAAAAATATTTTTTTATAATCATTATCATAAATTAGGCATTCTTTTTTTCGATCAATATCAATAAGTTAGGCACGTCTTCATCCTTATATGTTTTTTTTAATTTAGATAAAATCTTTAAATCATAAATAGCTATAGAGAATAATTGCTCATATGATGGCGGTCATAAAATATGTCTATATGCGATGATTCAACAAGACTTGCACATACAATGTATGCTCGTAAGAAAAATATCTCATTTCATGAATATTAGTTTGAGAAACTAGTGCATGTATGTGGGTATTTGTTAAATAAGTACATTGAACAACCCCATCTAGAAATTTCTTATTGCAACTAAAATATTATCGAATGTGGAATTTTTATTTTATGATAATGCATTATTAGTTCGTAAACTTGAGACACCATGGTAATTTTATGCATCATTGGTTGTGCTTTGATTTTTCTTTGATTATGGGATAATCACAAGGAGAATATTTTGTAATACCCCCACCACTAAATATATATATTGATGTAACAATAATTTTGACAAGGTAGCACATGTGTGTACATATGTATATATATAAAAAAAAGTTGTCAAATGTAGCACTTTGAGAAATAGTATTTTCACACATATATCCCTGTATATAGAAAAATCACCATTTATAAAAAAACACAACACCCATTACAATCACACTATTCTCAGATTGATTTACTATCAAATTTCAAGAGTTATATAAGATACGACATCCCAAAGTTATAATACGATAGACTCAAAAATAAAAATAATAGCCTTTACTTTCGGAAGAAGTAAGGACATTTTGCATCTTGTAGCCCTTTATATATAGTCAGCAATTTACATAATAATAATGAATGTAAAAATTAGAATATGCCCACAACACAACCCAACAGGTCGTCATCTATGTACAGTGATACTTAGAAGCCTCTAGGAGCTCCAACAACCAGCCCAATAAGCCTCAAAGTCTCAGGCATCACCATGCCTACCTACAATGCATAAACTACATGAGCTAACACTGAGTAAGTGAAAATCATGCATGCTGAAGAGATAATCTAACATATATGCAATGCATCTCTATGAAATCATGTCAGGAATGCAAGCTCCTGGATCCAAATAGTTCATTCAAAATCATTTTCCACCACTGGGCCCTTGGCTAATTTACTATGTACCAAATAGAGCTCTTAATAATATCAATAATCACATGGTCATAAACAGATTGATACAGTCCAGGGGCTATCTCCTGGGATCACCAGAGGTCTACCCCTTATCTTCTCCTGATCCTCCAGAAGTCTTCCCACCAGCGGCGTCAATAAGGGCACAGTCAAGTGGTCCACCCTCTCGTGACCATCAGAGGCACACCCCCTGTCAACCCCTATGATCCTCCGAGAAGTAACACTCACGACGCCCTAAAATATCACATAAGCACGCCTCATATACCTCGGTACACTAGTAATGGTCAACCAAAATATTTTCTTTCTGAAAATTATGTCTCAAATCATATCGTGCATGCAAGAACCTCAACTATACTCATGTGTTGTGCATGCACATGTAAATACTCATGAATAGTATGTTCAATATGAAATGCAAGTCATATTGCTCTCAACATGTTTCAAGAATCTAAGACTCTTAAAGTACATACTATATTTGTCATACAATCAATTTAAATATCATCAACACATTAGGTATAAATGCTTCAAGACATACTATGTTCATGCATTATAGTTGCAAATGGATTTTCACTTACCTTTGATCGGTTGTGTGTCACTTCTAGGTTTCTTAAGTATTACTCCCCAGCCCTAGATGTGAAGCAATCTTTAAAAATACAAGATATTAATTACCATCCTCAATTAACAAGTTTATTATACCTAATGTAGTATAAAGGTCTTAAATCTCACTTTAACTAAACAACCTTACCACTTAGAAACTATAACTGAATACAACCTTCTACGCACTTTTTTCCACATCTTAAATGTATAATAACCTCACTTAATTGATCTATTATAACTCTTATAACATCCCCCTAAAATTTAGGGATCAAATTAACCATATCTATGTCGGAACATGTTAATGAACAAAATAGGACAAATTCACAACTTCACATTTTCTTGCTACTACATTAATTTATATGATAATTTTGACACCATGAGACATATTCATCCATTTCCCATTTTTTATCAAACTTAGCTAACATCAAAAAAATGCAACCATGTCATAGAATGGCTAAAACTCATGGATATAGTTTCCCAAGTTCAGCTCCCTTCACAGCATACTGAAACAGATTTTTCCTACTGTGACAGTTTTACGCACTTTATGACATTAATGGTTTTGGCACCCTTAAGTATATTCAATCACTCCCAAATTTTCACCACACTTAGATAACATATACAAAGAGAAATCAGGTCATAGTATTGCCAAAAATAATGAATTTAATGCTGTAAAACCAGTCCCCTTCACATAGGACAAAATTTGAAATTTGATGGAGATAGTTCTGAGCATCTCTTTAATTATCATGCCATATTGTAATTTCTAACCGATGAAAATTTATTTCAATACTCTTAACTCATACATGAACATGTATATGATGATACCTATAGGTTTTATTTAACATACCATACACTTTTGAAGCCTAAAACACAAGAATACAGCAAGGTGACAGTTTCTAGTACAAGTGTTTCTATCAAGTATTTGCAACAAAAATCCTTTCTGCGTGCACCAACACCCATCTAATAACATCCTAACATATTTATAAATAATATTCAAAGCTTAATAAGCCAACAAACCTCAAAATAAATCTAAAAGTCATGCCAAACCGTAGGTTAAGCTCACCTTGCAACAGTTTTCTACTTGAACTTGTTTATTTCTCCTCCCCTTTGCTTGTTTTACCTCCTTTTTCCGTTGGAATCACTTAGGACCTATTTAGAGAGCTTTTGCTATGTATTTGGAAGCTAAAATGGTGCATAAGAAGGTTCAAGTCGTGGCTGTTAGCTTAAGAGTGAAGAATAGGTTGAGGTGCTAGCTTGAAAAGTCTAAGCATGAGGTGATATAAGTTTGAGGTGGCATGTAGTGGTAGAATCTGATTTTCTCTCTTATCTTGCAGCTCTAATCTTGTGTGTCTCACCTATTTTTATTTGGTTGCAACCTATCTTAGTCACCATTCATTTCCATAAGTAATTCCTATGTTCGTTCATTCGATCTCCAAATCGATTGACATCCGATTCTTAAATGATTGTCTAGTTTGCATTTCTAAAATCATATGCACATATGGACCTTGTATTATGACACTTAAATCACATTATATCATGTCCAATATCCCAAGTATGTTAATCCATAGAAGTATACTTTTAAAATACCTCAATCTAATTAAATCGAATTATATAAACTTACTAGTAACACCTTTAACACTTCCAAAATTACAGCATATAACCTATGAATATCCAATATATCGACCAATCTATTCTTTTTCTTATTTAAATATAGAATTTCTTAATTAGGTTATAAGATCTCAACTACTAATATCATGTGATAGCATTAGAGGTCTAATGATTAAGAATGCTACATAAGATGTCATGTAAATGTTAATGCAAATTAGCATATAAGTAGCATATAATGCATGAATTATATTGGCCAAGTGAGTAGTGTGAAAATTGGGTATTACATATTTCAAGTGTATTTAATTATGTATTTAGATTAATGAATGACCAATAAAAGACTCATCACCTATCTAAGTGCAAATGAAAATCTCATATATTTTTCACAGTTCTTGACTTGAAAATTCATAACTAAGGTTATATGAAAGTTAGAAAAGAATTTTGATGTAACCTGCAAAATTAACAAAAAAAATCATATTTCAATTACTCATTGATTCATGCGAATACGGAGAACTTAAAAAAAAAAGATGAGAAAATTTTCAAAAGTGTTTACTCATAATTGTTTGTGTAACTTAGAGGCATTATAGGCATTATAGGCATATAGGCATATAATCATTGTAAATGGAGCCACACCAAACCCTAATACGAGAAATTAAGAAAAATTACAATCAAATTCCCAAATTATAAAAAAATAAGAGCATATTTTTAGTGGTTAAATTTAAAAGTATTTTTTTGACTTTTAAAATGATGAAATTTGGCTAAAATTACAATGGCCTCCAAGATAAACGAAGTTGTGTGGAGAATGTCATTTCCACCTAAAAAGTGATATTTTTAATAAAAAATGACACTTTTGACTTTTTGGTCAAATTAGGCCTTTTAGGCCTTAGATGATCTCTTTGACCATAAGATCATCTTTCACATGTGCATTGCATCATATTTTTTAATTTTATTATTGAGTCAAATAACTAGAAATGGACACAAAGTTATTGAATTACTTGAATTTTGAATGATAATCCATCCTTAGGTCTAATCGGGAAATTAATGATGAAATAATTATACTTGCATGAAACTTGTAATTGGGAAGATTACTACTTCACTTATATATATAATTCCATGATGTGTTGTTATACACTAACCATGGTTAGCAGATTCTTAAAATTAATAGTTAATTTTAAAATAATTAATTAATTCAATAATTAATTAATCATAATAATTTTAATTATTCAATGAAGTCACTAATATATTGGGTTTCAATTAATTCAAGCATTTGATTGATTTAGTTAATTGACGAGATCAATTAAGTAAACCTAATAAAATCAGGAGAAACCCAATTAGAGCAACTAATTAATTAGTTGGATCAAATAATCAAATATATCTTAATTAATTTATATATTAGATTAATTTAATTAATTGATAAAATTAATTATTAAGTTTAATTAATTTTAACCTTAGGTTTAATGGATATAGGCTTGATGGGATCAAAACCCACTAAAATTGAAAGATAGAAAATCTATCCTAAAGAAATAATGAAATAAGGTAAGTGGTTGAGTATTGAATAGTATTCAAAAAAAATCCTTCATGAATTAGAAAACTAGCTTATGGACGTAGAATTCCATATGAATTAGGAATCACATTGAGATGGGCAAGGAGGGTGTATAAATACTATCCCAAAAGCCAAAAATAGTAAAATTAGCCCCCATGGCTATAACGCAAAAGTAAAGCAGGAAGATGATAATAAGAGTATCGGAGGTTCGAATCCTTATAATGTCTTGGAATGCAGAATTATTGGCAACAGTAAAGTTGAAAGACATGTTATCCACGTGGAAGCAGAGTTATGGTGCTCTATCGCCCCTCATGGGGGTTCTATGGATAGGGTAGCCATTTTCGAAAGTTTATTTTAAGTATGTGTATGTTGTAACTGCATCTGAATTTATATGGAGAATGAATCAAGGGAGAAAATCGTCCTCTCCCAAAAATTAATCGGATGAAGGTTGAACACTTGAGTTATCAAAAAATGAAAAAATAAAATAAAATAGTAAGACTTAACAAGTATTCTGCCCCTCAAGCAAGAAAAACCATCCACCCTTCTTTTATTACTATGTTCAATTATTCTACATTTTAAATAAAAGAACTTTAAAATAAAGTACCCATATATAAACTATTTATGTTATTACTTTATAAACCTCATACACTAATACTTTAACCAAGGATTATCCCATTAAGTTTACCAACATATACTTAATCTCATATGGACATCAAATATATGGATCAATTTCAGAAGAGAAACACTTGAAACTTTTAGGTGAATCGCTTCCAACGAAAGTGGCTATTAATCCGCGAACTCTCAATTTCAGCAGCGGGAGGTAGAAAATGATTTGAATTGTTTTTTGCTAAAAGAGTTTAAATGTATAATATTTTGAAATTATCTAAATAAACTTAAAGAATTTATTATAGGATATAAAATTCATTACTAAATTCTTCAATCCAAACTACCTAAATGTTGATATTAAAATTTCGATATATGACTAACAAATTAGTTCTTGGATATTCATTTACATTTACTTGGAGGAAATTGGGTGAAAAAATGGGAAAAAAAAAAAAGCACTATCATTTCCTTATTTTGAAATAAAATGAAAATCTTATGAGTTTTTTATATTCTTTTTAATTTGGAAATAAAAATATAAATCTTAGAGGAGTAGCATTTTCTTATTTTGAAAAATAAAATTTGGAAAATTTGAAAATAGAAATAATAATTATTTTACATTAAAACCTTGATAAATATATGTTCGATAAATTAATAATATCCCTTAAATAATAAAAACTTTTGATTCAAAATCCGGTCAATGTAATAAATTAGTAAGCTCGCTAAGTGCATAGATAATAATTCTCTAATCCTTTTATA
>CM033121.1:16085722-16380722 GCA_019321725.1 Paulownia fortunei
AAAAATTTTAAATTTCGCTTCGTATACGTTTCCTGGGATCGCGCGAACCCAACATAAGGCTCGATCCAAAATGGGCGTGGGTCATTTGAACTATAAAGGTCATATTTGTTGGATTCATGTGGTTCTAGTATATATAGTGCAATTGATATTTAACATTTTTCGATAATCAAAATAAAGCACACATCACATGTACTAATATTTATCTCAAAACTCATGCAATTGATCGAATTGCGTAAATTTAGTGTTGGTAAAGTTTCAAACTTATATGTTTCTTGATTCTTATTATAGAAGATGATTAAAATGACTCAAGTCGTTATCAGACCGTGATGGTATCGCCAAGTGTGGTTGCAAAACCCTCTTGTATGGAAACAGTTCACCTAAAGTCTTAAGTGTTACCCCTCTAAGCATATCCACTCTTAGATGCTAACATGGTATCTAACCTATGCTAATAGGTATCTATTTGATAATTCTATCCTAAGAGTATTCTAGTTTGGAATAATAAGCACAACAATTAGATTTTAGGTGTTTGATTAGATTCTTCATTCAACCGATGAAATAAAGAATAAAAAATCGAAGTGTGATAGGGAGAGCAAGTGGGCAGTTTTTGGAATAGGAAAGATGATAGATTTTTGGTTGATTTTTCCCTTACAAAAATAGTGTACTAAGGTAGTATTATTCTATCCTAGCGGCCGGCTATGAGGGGCTTTTATAAGCCCCTCAAGTTCCATCGTTATGGCTTTCTTTCCTTATCTATACCTGTAGTGTCCATAGTATGTGAACACTCTTAGATAGTCTTCACAGCACATGTGAATTCTTTAAATCTATTATCTCTAGGAACTGAGTTCCTAATCCAATTCTTGGTCCAATTTCTATTGACTATGATCTCTATCAAGCCCACACCTAATGGACCTAGGCTTTATTAATTAAGTCCAATTTAATTGATCCAATGAATTAAATTAATTCATCATATGAATTAGGTTTATTATAATTAATTGATCTAATAAATTAAATATTTTTCCAGTTTGAACTTCCTAATCCAATTAGGCCAACTAAATAATTTAATCAATTAATTCAATTACACTTAAATAAATTTAAGCTCTTTTAATCAATCATATTAACAAATTTAATCCAACACTTGGACTTATTCCTACCATTGAAATAGACTTGTCCAAGTCAATGTGTGACCCATTAGGTTCACCAACAAACAAATACTAGACCCATAACTCTTATGATTTAATTAAATAATTAATTATTTTGATTAATTAATTCTTTGCAATTAACCCATTAATTCTAAAACCCCACAAATAATTATTAGCATCTAGCAACATGCTATGAAAACCTAAACATAGGTGAATTACCAAACCTTTTTTATTACAAATATTGTTCAAGTGCGGTTCTTTTGTCAACTAATCTTCCGATAGAGCTAAAGCTATAAATTATTAGCCAAAACCCTAATAGCTCAGTAACTATGTATCTATTCCTAGTAGCAAAAATGGGCTAAAATCTAAAAGGGAAAATAGATTGTTATTGATGAAAATGAGTCTTCTCTTCCAGGCAAGAAAATGGTCCACTTGGTAGAGAAAACTAAAGGAAAATAACTCTTCAGTTGCACGAGGATCGAATTCTAAAATTCATTTAGCTAAATTGTCACATGTCGCATTTGATCTAATTGCTAAGGACACATTAGCTAAAGGTATGAATTTGAATTTTTTTGCACCTTCAGATTCTGTGGGACAGGAAAATTTTGTTCATGATATTGAAATTATTTAATCAAGGTGATTCTGTTTTGATTGTAGATTGTTTAAATGTTATTAAAAATATATACATCCCCTCAATTTGAAAGCGATTCTAATGATCGTGCTTATTCAAGTGAAAATATAAATAAATATTAAATTCAGATTATACCTTTCTCGCACTCCGGTTGTTGTAGGGAATAAAATAATTAATTGTTTATCCTGGACTTTCAAAACTCACAGAGATCCAAGTGTCTCTACTCTGTGAGGTCCACAATATGAAAGAGCAACACCAATTAAAAGGATTTACTAGTATCATTTCAATTGTTTACTAATCTAGATCCAGAGTAAATTTTTGTCTTTTGATCCAATTGATGGATCAAGAACAAACTTTTAAGAACAATAAAGATTGATTCTTTAAGTTCTTGAAACTTAAATATAAAGAAAATATCAAGAAACTAGTTTTCTTCTAAAGAGCTAGAAAATCAACATTTCAAGAAAACACTTTTTTCTTTTTCTTTTCTTTTCTTTTCTTTTCTTGGAGAGAAAAATAGAAAACTTAACAAAATAATTTTTTCTTATTGATTATCTTGCTAATTTTCAGCCATCCCTATTTATAGGGGCTGAAATTTTGCTCCTTCTCCAACTATTGGAAAGTTTTCAATTTTGAACTATTTCAAAGTTTTATCTTGGAAGGATTCCAAATCTTCCAACAACTCTTCTTTTTTTCTCTCTCCTATATATGTGGACTTATTTGTGACTACATTAATCATCAAAATTGTCTACATACATTCTTGATATTAATTTGAACTCTTCAAATAATTATCAAGATAGATACATATCAAATATATATATATATATATATACCATAAATATATTTATATATTAAATAAATCTTAGTGGCTGATTTTTATCCCACAAAAATTGGTCACTATATTTATTTAATTTATTCTCTTCATATTTTAGTGGGCTTCTTAAGTGATTCACATTAATTTTGGGTTTGGACTTAAAAATCCACAAATCATTCCAGTTGATTTAATCCCAAATTAATCAAATGAATTTATTAATTTAATTTACTCCATTTAGGCTTCTAAATCAAATTAGGTCCAATTAAATAATCCAATTACTTAATTTAATAATCTAATTTAACTATTAAATTAAATAGAACCTTTAATTAATCAATTAATCAATATTAATTAATTAATTCCCAACCATTGGATAAATTTCAAAATTAGAAATGTTATTTTCCATAAAGATGTGTGACCCTCTTAGGTTCACAACTAAACTAGTAATGGGCTTGCAACATTTGCAACTTATGAATAACAATTATTTCAATTAATTAATCCAATGAATTATTCTGATTTGGAATTAACTCATTATCCGTGAAAACACCTACCAAGTAATCATGGAAAACTAGTCTTAGGTGAAATAGTCAGTAAAACTAGTTCAGTTGCGAGTACCATACACGTATGGTCCTTTCGACAGCTAATCTCCTGATTAAATGTAGGGCATAGATTATAAGTCAAAATTCTAAATGATTTAATAACTATGATACATTTCAAGTTCTAATAATTCTTGATGAATCATGATTCATCCTGTCTGGCCAATGTCTTTGAATCATGAATTATGAAAACACATGAAATTCTCTTGTTTAAAAAGACAAGTGTCGAATGTTATATTGGTTACTGACAAACCTCCATGTTCACAAGTGAAACACCTAACATACCCCCTTTGTGATTGTCAAACAATCAGAAGATATATCAAAGTGCTGCAGGATGCACACAAGGCTACCATCATGCCTTAAGTCCGAGGACTAGCTGTGTACTATCGCAACACAGAAATTCTTATTTCGACAGGCAATACCTCCAGCTAAGAATTTCTTGCGGCCATGTTCGGTGTACTTGTTCCCTAACAAGCACCCACATACATGCACTTACATCTCTACACTAATGCCAATGGAATGTGACATCGTCGTCTCACGAGCATGCATCATATGTGTGAGTCTTATTGAGCTATTTGATGTTCCATCTCAAAAAGCTCTCGACTTTGAACTTATTTAAGGCCAAAGCCTTAGAGGTATGTTCCATGATCGCATCATATGCGCGACCATGCCCCGTAGCTAAATTTGGTCTAAGGACTTTATCTAATGTGCAGAAATAAAAGATGCATAACATAAGATAAAGAAAATGCATTTTTATTAATATGATTCCCAATATGATTCTCAATAAAATTCTCTTTACAAAAGAAAAGAGTACAATACACCTAATCTAATTGGGGCGTTGGGCATCCTACTCTAACACTAGGCATATTGTATTTAATGATAAGCCAATTGTTCTATCCGCAAACCAGAATCTCACCAGCTTAGATAATTAATTATAATTGTATTATTGAGGGGGCTACAGAAGCAGTTGAAGGCTCTGCTATAATTAATACTTAAATTAATGATGATGGTTTGTGTATTCTTAACCCTAATCCTAATTCTAGGGCTAGGGTTCCTACTGATTATATTGAGATGTTGGAATGAGATTATGGTTTGAATATAGTGTTGATTTAAATTTAGCTGAATTTATTGATTCTAATATGGATTTTAACCCAATAGATATGATGGTTCAAACTGATGATGCACGTAATGAGGCAAATTACATAAGAGTTATTCTAAAGATGAGGCCGAGAATGATGAAGCTTTTTTTATATGGTTACTCGAAAAAAAAAGTGTCTCCATCAAACAAAAAGTCCCTCGATGAGTTACAAGATCTACTGTGCACTCTCTTTCTCAACATAATTCTCAATAAAATATATTGTATAGAATATCAGAGGTATTGGGAATGATAATGCTCAAAGAATGCTAGAATATATCGTAAGCATAAGCTTTGATGTTTGCCATACTTGAGCCCAAGATTCAACTGAGATAAAGAACAATGTTGCAGAAATTTGGCTTTGAAAGTGTTGTTGCCAACAGGTTAGGTCATATTTAGTTTTTCTGGAAAAATGATTTGGATGTCTTGTATTTGATCATCATCAAGTTTTGGATAGTTTTGTTTATTCTCAATTAATATCTCGACCAATATTCTATTTTATCGTTTATACAAAGTCTACTAGGATTGAAAGATTAGAAGTTTGGGATGTCTTAAGCAACTTAACCACAATTCTGAGCCCTGGATGGTGTCAGGTGATTTTAACATTATTTTGCATAGACATGAATGTAAAGGTGGTGGAGCTCTTGGACTAAGATCAATGGACGATTTTGGAATTATGATTTTGGATAAAAATCTACATGTTGATGGCTTAAAGAAGGTGAAAGAAACTCATCTTATTTTCATTTAGTTAAGCAGAAAAGGATGAAATCTCATATCTATTCTATTGAAGATAATGGAAACATTATCACTATTCTGGAAGTAATTGGCAAATTGACTGTAAATTTTTTTGAGACCTTACTTTCGAGATGAGGCAACTATGGTTTTGATGTTGATCTATCTTGTCTTTAGCAGTTACTAACTGGTCATGATGCTCAAATGTAGTGTTCGTTGCACATAAGTGAGGATTTAAAAAAAAACGGTCTTTTGGAATTAATATGGATAATGTGGTAGGCCTAGATGGATTTTCTTCACTTTCTTCAAACATTATTGGGACATTATATCTAGAGATTTATATGATGCTTGCATGGACTTTTTTCGAGGTGTTCCTATGATGCGAAGTTTTAAAGCTACATAAATTATTTTATTCCCTAAGATTGACTGTCCATTGAGGTGGTCTGATTTCTTCCCGATCAACATTTAAAACTAGTCAAGTTATAAAATAGGGCTAAGATATATGAAGAAAAAGGAATGAGCCAAACCTTTTTTGGCCAATGGTCGATGTTCTAAGGTACGACCAACTAAGGGACAAAAAACTCTCATTGAATAAGGTTTTAGGCATGGGAAATACAAAAAACGCTATGTTGAGCCACTCTACTTGATAGACAGATATGTAACAACCTACAATAAATTTAATGATTGAAGACGTAAATCTCACAAAAGGTACAAGGATCACTGTATAGATAAACATGATTAGTACTATGCACCTTCTCATTACAAAATGCATAAAATGTGTACACACATGAAGAATCACACACCCACACTTATTCATCATACATCTATATGTTAACACTATCTATCTGTTAGCTATAAAAAGCAATAGAGGACTGCACGCATGTATGCAAATTTCTCTATACATAGGAAACCTAGAAAAGTTCACCCTTTTGGATTGAAGGTCAAATAGGTATGGGATCCTAAGACTAAACTTGAAGGACCCAAGATGAATGGGTACTTAAAGAAAAAATGTCCAAATACAGGTTAGAAGGACAACCTCTGGTTTCCAGTATGGTTCATTGATAGTGGTTGTTTAAGGCACATGACTGCATATAGAAAAATACTTATAGAGTTTGAAGTAATCAAATAAACCCATATCATTTTTGGAGATGACTCCAAAGGAAATATCAAGGGGAAAGTGAGTAATTATTTAACAAAAGGTTGGTTATGGCACAAATGCTTAAAACGCATCAACTTC
The DNA here is from genome assembly GCA_019321725.1 of Paulownia fortunei. Classification (NCBI taxonomy): domain Eukaryota; kingdom Viridiplantae; phylum Streptophyta; class Magnoliopsida; order Lamiales; family Paulowniaceae; genus Paulownia; species Paulownia fortunei. The sequence continues at coordinate 16,092,001 of CM033121.1, forward strand.
AAGAAAATTATAAAGCTTAGAACAATTTTGGTTGAAGGACTTCTAAACGAAATATATCAGAAAGACAAAGTGTTCATACTTGCCAACTTGGTAAATAGACCAAGTTAATGCTTAAAAGCAAGAGACATCTATCGACAACCAAATATACTTAAATTGTGTTTACGTGGAGCAAAGATCAAACATGCAACAAGATAATGGATCTCATGAAGAGAATTTGAAATGAGAAAGGCTAAACTATTGTATGTATCAGATTAGATAGAAGCACTAAATTTACAAATGGTTAAATGGAGAAATTCTGCACAACAAATGGCATCAGAAATGAGCTTTGAATAACCATAACTCCTTAACAAAATGGTGTTGCTGAGAGAAGGAACATAACTTTTAAGGAAGTAGTGAGAATAATGCTCAAAGAATAAAAACTTCCTAAGAGATTTTAGGCTGAATCTATGAACACTGCATGCTACACTCAATTGGTATACAATCAACAAGCTACACAACAAGACACCATATGAGTTGTGGAAAATAATAAAGCCTAATATTCCTACTTTCCAACATTTGGATGCAAGTGAGATAATGTAAAGGAAAAACTCCATTTTTTCGATGCCAAAGCAAACGAAGGAGTATTCTTTAGCTAGTCTAGAACAAACAAAGCTTTCACGGTCTTCAAAAAAAGGGCCTTAATTGTTGAAGAATCCATCTATTTATCTTTATTGAAGAAGACAATTGAAAATATTAAAGTAGTTCCCGATGAGCCAATTACATTAGCCATTTTTATACTCTTATAAAATACTCTCTTATTCAATTTACATTAAGAAAAGACAATCTTTATCCTAAATTTATTTTATTAAAATTAGATAAAGTGTCTAGAAAAATTTATAGCTATAGGGTATTATCGCACATATAATGACAATTTGGAATATGCCTTTATGGCCATGATCCTTAAATCGTTCCAAGTCAAGGGTTTATAAAGAATAGACATCAATAAACCCATTGAGACTTACACATATGATGTAGGTTGGCAAGGAGGGTACCTTATTCAATAGACACCGATATTGTGACACTAGTGCATATATGTGGGTGCTTGTTAGAGAATAAGTGCATTAAATAACACCACTTGGAAATTCCTAAGGAAATATTGATTGTCAAATAGAAATTTCCTTCGTTAGATAGTACATGAATTAGTCATTTGACTTGAGGCACCATAGTAACCTTGTGTGTGACATGGTATACTTTGATTGATCCTCTGATTATATGAAAATCACAAAAAAAATGATATTTTTGGGTGCATCATTCAGGCGTATGGAGGTTTATGAGTGGCCAACAAAGGATTAGTCAGCTATCTTGTAGAATAGGTAAATCTTCTATGTTTTCCATTATACTTGGTTCTGAAGGTTTTCTATCCTAATTACATCAACGAACCAAGATACTAGGAATGGATATATAAAATTAAGCTATTAGGGTTTTAAATAATAATCCGTGCCCCAAGCTTAATTGGGAGATTAGTTGACAGCGACTGTACTTGCACAGTATTTGTAATTAGAAAGGTTCGCCTTCTTCACCTATATTTAGGTCTTTATGGTGTGTTGCTAGATGCTAATCATGATTATGACATTCTTGGAATTAAGGGTTAATTCCTAAAAGGATAATTAATTAGAACTTTTTGGTAAAGAAAACTGCTGTAAAGTTCTTACAATGTGGATTTTATTGGCCAACTTTTTTCAAAGACACTTACACTTTATGCAAAAGTTGTGAAAATTATTAAAAGATAAGATTTATTTCAAAGTGAAACATGATGTCCCCACACCCCATCCTAGTGATTAAAATCTTTGACTGTTGGGGTATTGACTTTATGGGACCAATTTCCATTATCATTTGATTTTATTTACATATTGGTTGCCATAGATTAAGTTTCAAAATAGATCGAGGCAATTCTCTATCGAAATAATGATTAAAAAATAGTGATAAAATAATTTGCAATTCCTCGATCTAATATCAGTAATGGAGAAAAATATTTTTTGTAACAAAGTTTTCGAAACTTTAATGATGAAATCTAGAATCATACATAAAGTTGCAACCTCTTATCACCCTAAGACAAATGGACAAGTTGAACTTGCAAATAGAAAGATAAAATAAATTTTGGAAAAGATAATTTACCCATATTGTAAAGATTAGTCTCTTAGACTTACTGATACACTTTGGGCATATAGAACTGCTTTCAAAATATCATTAGGCGTGTCTCCTTATACGATAGTTATGGAGAACCTTGTCATTTACCTATTGAACTTGAACATAAAGCTTATTCGACAATCAAAATGTTTAACTTCAATGTTGATGAAATTTCAAAATTAAGCAAATTATAAATCAATGAACTTTAAGAATTGAGAAATGATGCATATGAAAATTTTAAAATTTATAAAGCAAGAATCAAAGATTTTCATGATAATAAAATTTCAAGAAAAATATTTTAGGTTGGTCAAAAGGTTGTACTTTATAATTTTTGATTGCATTTGTTTCCTAAAAAAATGAGATCAAGGTCGATTGATCCTTTTATTATAAAAGAGGTATATACTTATCGGGCGATTGACATTATGATTCCTAGAATTGGTAACGTATTCAAAGTAAATAGACAAAGACTCCAACCATTTCTAGAGAGAATCAATTTTCATAAGAGGATTTTTTTTCTAACTCTTGTTATGATTAGTGATAAGTGTACAATTTGACACATTTTTGTATCAAATCCTTTATACTTTCCTTTACTGATGGAAGCTCGGGAAATTGAATTTCCTAGTGGGCTTGAGGTTTGAATATTTTTTCTTCGAATTTCATCACTCCAAATGGAAGCTCAGGAAATTAAATTTCCTAGTGGGCTTGAGGTCCAATGGAAATATTTCATACCCCAGTTTTATGAGCTCGTGAAATATTTCTATCAGTAGTCAAATCTTTGATGATTGTATCATTATAAAACCCTCAAATTTGTTTTATCTCACCTCTTCCTATATACCCCAATTTTATGAGACCGTATGGTACTAAGTGTCAAACAACATCCATCAAACGTTCATGTAGATTGAGTATTAAGATGTCCCACAACTCATGGCTAACAATAATAACGAGTTTATCCCACGAGCATCTATGTGCTTGGTAGAGATCACACCTTTCCAACATAAGACCACCCATGACTCATGGCCAGTGATCAAGTACGATAGTGTTGTTATGTCTCTATCTTTAATGGTAGGCATGGAATGATAGGTCCTTCCTAACTTGTCCATTTTTGTTTAAAATCTAATTATAGAATTTTTTTTACTTAATTTCATAAATTAAGTGGAGTTTGATTTTTATCTAAGACCTCATCAATTATATTACTAGATGGGTTATTTAATGTTTATCATCACATGTTCGCAAGTAAAAAAGTATTAAATAATATATAACATGCAAAAAGCAATGGGATGATCATGGCCAACCTATGCGACTTATTTGAGCCAAAAGCAAGTCAAGGTCAATCTAAGGGTAGAAATATAAAGAACTATTCTATTATATTTTATTTTGTACTCATATATTCATGGGCCTGAGTCTCCTGTTCGATTACATTTGTATTTAGTAACCCATACAAGCATGGGCCTTCAGGCATCGAATGTCCTCCAATTATAAAATTTTAAATAGAAACCTTACTTTCTATTCTACTCTCTTTGCAATAATTTAAATACAATACAAAATAGAATAAGAGGCTCGCAGGCCCCAAAAATCCAAAAATAATTTAAAAATATCCAATCACATTGGTCATAGGCCCATGATCATCCCTAAATAAAACATGCAACAAACATTCATCACATGAATTTTAAAGCACATAAATTTACCAATCTTTAATTTGCATATATGAAGACTTGAGCATAATTTTTTGATTTTTTAAGAAAAATAATTTTTCTATAATTTCTAAAACTAACAATTAATTAAAAAAATCCAAAATTGATTTTTTTTTGCAAAAAGGCATGACAACATGTTTGCCCAACATGATGTAGCCCACTGGGTTGCCAAGCATCTGACGCATGCATGCGAGGCTGTCAGGCAGCTTGCACACGCATGCGCGTTGCATGTTGCCCAGCGTGCATAGCCTCCTGCACATGGAGCAGGCATATCAGGTAACATTCACCTAATGTGCGCACACAATAGTTGCTACCTGTGCGCCTGCAGGTATTGCTACCCTACCCACTCAGAACCTGCTATGCTACGTTGTGTGTACACATCGGGTGACCTTCGCCCGACATGTGCATACATTACAGGCCACACATTGCCCGAAACCAGCCACTTACTACTGAGCTAAGCCGATCGGGTGCTCCACTTATAAAATCTCACACGAGATATGGCCCATGTACGTGTTCAGCCGGCGATGGTCCTGCCTTTAGCGAATGGCATCGGTGGTGGTGTGATCATCATATTCCAATTTTAACAATTAAAATATTAATTTTTCGCAAAAAAATCACACATGCTCAATATATATATACAACCACAATTCATATTTATCAAATAAATACTAAAACAAATATATCCAAAATACAAAACAGTAGTTCTAATATCACTGTTGGGTTCGCTATAACATCGAGGTGTGCACAACAAAAATTAAAAAATAATTTAAAATAAAACACATGCAACAACAATAACAATCGCATGTCTTTGATAGTTTTACAAAAGTAAATAAAGTCTTGGATTTTTACCTTTGATGCACTCTGGTTGCTATAGGGTGTGCAACAATCAATTGCTATCAATTACTCTTTGAAAAAAGTTCACAAGGGATCCAAATGTCTCCCCTTTAAAGATAGTTCACACGTTTGGACTAGAATACTGAATTACAAATCTCGATAGTAGTTTTTAATTCTTTTACTAATCTAGTTTGGAGTGCTTTTGTGTGTATTAATTCTTAATCCAACTTATGGATCAATTTCAGTTTTGACATAAAAATAGAGATAAACAAGTATAACTAAAATTTTCTTTACGAAAAAAAATTATATTGGGCAGTGCGCTCCTCCCGTTGGGTGGTCATGAAGTCATGTTTTTTTCCCATGATAATGAAATAAAAACATAATATCAAAGGCATAACACTTTCAGAATCAGCTCACATTCCTGACGACGCACCTTTTACTAATGGTGAAGGACTTATTAGACCCCGAGGAACTATCATCCTCGCCTGAGTTAGAAGACTCCTCTTCCCAAGACTCACTCCCACACTTGAGTAGACCAAGAATGGTGTTAATTCTCTCAGGAGAAAATCCCTCCCAAAATATTTCTAAGTATTTGGGGTCGACAAGACCATCACCTAATGGGCTGTAACTAGGTGGACAACGAGAAGGCTAAGACGACCCAAACTCTTTCCCCAACTCACAGAAGTAACAAAGGAGCGAAAAAACCAATACTAGAAAGAAGGGACCAAGTTGAGCCAATAACTTGACCTGTGCAAATGGTGTTGCCCGTGCACTCGATAATGTTTCCCTCCTCACCCATGGGATGCTACGTCGAGCCTTTGGCTCGACCTGCAAGGGGTCATAGCTCGGTGGAGATGTGGACCCCATTATGAAAGAAAACTCCCACGTCGAGCTATTGGTTCGACTTAGACTGTTGTTGCCACCATAGCAATGACTCAACCTAAATCATTGTTGCCTCTCGTAGTGCCCTCGCCTATAGCAGTAGCAAGATAAGATACTGACAAGGATAATCACTCACTCTTTAGGGCTAGTAACTCACAAAACATAACTCTTTAGGGCTAGTAACTCACTGGACAAACGCAACTAAGTCTGCATTTATCATGATCATGTATGATGAGATCTTACGAGGCAAGCTAATAGGGGCTACTTTCGCCCCTTCAAATCGACTAAATCATGGTCAAGATAATGACTGCTTGCCTGGGTTACAATTAAACAGTTGAACAACTCACTGAAAAATTCACAAGGTTTAAGTAAAAGTGGAAGAAATATCACAATTTGATTGTTTCGAAGATTGGATGGGATGCAACAAATGAGTTGGATGGGGATCAGTTTTGGTGGTAAAACCAGAAAAATACTCCCCAAAAAATGAAGAAAGAATTTCACGATTTGCAAGTGGAATATTTAAAAACAAAACTATGCCTCTACTGAATGTGAAATCGAAGGAATAATATGTGCCTTAAAAAACTTTAAACTTTATCTAAGGAAACCAATTACAATAAGAATAGATTGCGAAGCTATTGTAAGACTTTACAAATATAATAGTGAAAGAAAAACTAGCGCACATAGGTGGCTAAGGTTTATCGACACTATACAAGGCAATGGTTACGAAGTAACTTTTGAACATATGAAATGAGAGAAAAACATTATTGCTGATTTTCTTTCTCGACAAGCTAACTCCTTGATTAATGCAGGACACAAAAATAGGTGGCAAGGAGAATGAACAAATTGGTGCCAGAGTCCAGATTGGCCCAATAATTTTGAATGAACACTCTGAAAACTCTAAGTAATTTTTAGAAACCAATTCAATAGAATCGTACAAAACACGGTCCAACATATACTGAATAATTTGTTTGAAGCCAATACAACTAATAATAGAACTTACCTCTTTAGGTGTTTAAACGTTTTGGTCTACCAATTTGGTAAAGAACATGAAGAATATTTCATCGTTATAAGAGGAAAACAATAGGGAATGTTTCAAACAAAATCAAAAGCAATCGCCTCAATGCAAGGGTATAATAAATCAGAGGTAAGATGATTTGATATCATCCCAGAACTAGTACAAGAGGCAAAAAAAATATTTGGAAAAACAAAAGGATACATTGAGCCTCTAGTAAAAGAAAAAATTCAAAAAATTGAAAAAACATAAAAAGAAAACAAGAAATAGATACAATGGCTTGAACAACAACCATCAGGAGAATGACTGGATTATCAGCAAGCCCTGGCGAAAGACGTAACACAAGAATTTTTTTTATGTAAACATTGCCAAGCCATGGAAGATATGTTTAGGAAATTGAACAAAAGAATTCAAGAGCTCAAGAAGGAGAATAAATAAATAAAGGAAAAACAGTCACCTAAATATGTAATGCCAAATTCTGAAGGAGAACCAGACCATGAGAAAGAGTTTATCATTTAACTAAATCCAAGAACACATCCAATATCTAAAGCTCCATACCGAATGGCACCAGCTGAGTTGAAAGAATTGAAGATACAAATATAGGAATTATTGGATAAAGGTTTTATCAGACCCAACTTTTCACCATAGGGTGCACTGGTTCTATTTATTCATAAGAAGGATGGTACAATGCGACTGTGTATAGACTATCGAGATTTAAATAAAGTTACAATCAAGAATAAGTATCATTTGCCTAGAATACAAGATTTATTTGATCATTTCCAAGGTGCATCTATATTTTCAAAAAATTGATCTACGTTCTGGGTACCATCAACTGAAAATAAAAAAGGATGATGTAGCCATATTCACAAACTAGGATAGACGCATTAAATATGTCGAAAAAATAAATTTTTTGGAGATCTACCCATGTACTTTATCATTACTGCCTAAACCATAGCAAGAAAAATCCAAGTAAGTTCGGATTATAAATAAGAGATATTACATTATGGTGATGATGGGTTTTATTTGAATAGCTGGTAATAGGGATTTTGGGATTAGTTGTTTCAAGTTTTTTTTTTATTTTTGTTTTATTTCATAACTGATCCATAGTATTGAGATACAAAGAAATTGAAGGATTTATTTTTTGTGTAATTTTGTTATGATACTTTTGTACATTTTTTTTGTTTCAATATGAAGGGTTTAATTTTTCATATCAGTAGTTGGGAAACAAACTCCACAACTGGAAGATTTCAAATTGGTGCGACCATCGTAAGATAACATGCCGCTTATAGCCCAACTCTGCCAAGGTCTTCCCCAAGATGAAGCCAACTTCATGAGAGTGAAGACTTTTCCTTGATCTGAGTTGAAGAAGAAAATCGTGCATTTATGTCTATACAAAAAAACAGTTACTGAAATCTGGGGTTTTTCCTTTTATTTTTCACATAAAAATACCTTCTATTTTCAATAGGAGTTGGGACTAACATTAGTTGATGTAAGTTGACCCATTACAACACAATTATGACATGTCATTTTCAATTTATTAAACAACTACGTGGACCCCATAATGTAAAATATCTAATAATACTTAATTATAAAAATTATCTAAAATTATTCAAAACCAAACATCATCTCATTCTCAACCCTATACATTTTCAATTATAAAACTATAAACCAAATATATTTTTAATTTTTGCACGAAAACCAATACCACCCATAAATCTCAATCAAATACTAAAAATGAAAATTTCTTTTAGAAAGAAAACCAAACGAGCCCTTAGAATCCTACCAAAATTAAATTTTAAAGTGGTTCAAAATTGATAAACTCTTCAAAAATTGGAGAGTGGAAATGTTCGGCTCCTGTTAATAGGGGAGGGCAAAAAATTCAACATAATTTTTTAGAAAAAAAAAATTATTTTATTAGTCTTCTATTTTCTCTCCAAGAAAAAGAAAAAGAAAAAAAAAGAAAAAGAAAAGTGTTTTCTTGAAAATTTTGATTTTCTTGTTTTTTAAAGAAAATAGGTTTCTTGATATTCTCTTTATATCTAAATTTCAAGAACTTAAAGAATCAATCTTTATTGTTCTGAAAGCTTGTTCTTGATCAATTAATTGGATTTAAGGACAAATATTACTCTGATTCTAGATTAGAAAATGATTTTAAGGATACTAGTGTACCTTTTAAATGGTGTTACTTTTTTGTATTATGGATCTGATAGATGGGAGACACGTGGATCTTTTCGAGTTCTGATAAGCAATTGATTGCTTCATTCCCTACAGCAATCGGAGTGCACGAAAGGTATAATCCAAATTTAATATATGTATTTATATATATTCACCTAAATAAGCGCGATCTTAAAATTGCTTTTGAATCGATGGGATAAATTTATTTGATAAAAAAGTTTAATTTTTTGTTGCACATGCCCATACGATTATAGTGAACCCAACAGTGGTATCAGAGTCACAGTTTCACTTATTCAGTGAATTTTTCAGATTTGTGTTTACATGATTTAAATTGTTTAAATTCATGTTTAGCATGCTAAATTTGATTTTACATGATTATTGCAATTGATGATTGGGATTTTATTTAATTGTTTTATTTAAATTATCTAACTATTAAAATAAAAAAATAACACAAAAAATTAGTTGCACGCGCGTTGGGTGTAGGACACCCGACGGCCGCGCACCGCACTTGGGCTAGTGTGTTGGTGCGTGCGCGCACGCGATGGGCAGCCATCATACTTCTCGTCGTGCCTTTTTTGGGTCCATTTTATTTTCATTTTCTAGAATTTTAAATTTAAATGTTAATTTTAATAATTTCAGAAAAATTATTTTTCAAAGAAAAATTATTTTTTAAGCAATTAAAAATGATCCCAAGTCAAATATTGCATTAAACAACTTGGTAAATTTATATGTTTTGATAATTGCATGTGATGTTTATTATGAGCATGTATGGGATGATCATAAGTCATTATACCAATGTGATTGGCTTTATTTAATATTTTTTGGTTTTAAAATGGAGCGTGTGAGCCTCTTATTCCATCTATGTAAATTATTTATTTTTCTGTAAAGAAAGTAGAATAGGTGGTGAGGTTTTTCTTTTTTTTCTTTTGGAATATGAAGGAGAATCAAGAAGGAGCTTCCAATGAAGGCCCATGATTGTATGGGATACAATTATATAATGAAATAAGTTTTATTCCATTTTATTACCCTTAAACTGACCTTAGGTCCATTTCTGGCTCAAATGGACCGTATAGGACTGGTTCATGATCATCCATTTATTTAAATTTGTATTAGATGCATGCTTAGGATTTTATTTAATACTTTTATGCTTGTGCAATAATATTATGATGTCATGCATTGAATAATCAATCTAATTTTAATTATGATGAGGTCTTGGATAAAATTAAACCTCACTTAATTTATGAAATTAAGTAAAAGAATTTTTACCAATAAAATTCAATTTCAAACAAAAATGGACAATTAGGTGGGACTTATCGTTCCATGCCTACCATCAAACATAGAGACATGAAGACCCCTACTGCACTTGATCACTAGCCATAAGTCGTGGGGTGGCCTTGTGTTGGAAAGCTATGATCTCTAACAAGCATAGAGATTCTCGTGGGATGGAATCGTCATTATGTTAGCCATGAGTCATGGGACATCTTGATGCTCCATCTATACGAACTTTTGATGGGTGTTATTTAACACTTAGTACCATATGGGCTCATGAAATTGGGGTATATGGGAAGAGTCGAGGCAAAACAAACTTGAGGGTTGTATAGTGATACAATCATCAAAGAGTTGACTACTGATAGAAATATTTCATAGACTCATAAAATTGGGGTGTGAAATATTTTCGTTGGACCTCAAGCCCACTAAGAAATTCGATTTCCCGAACTTCTATTAAGGGTGATGGAATTTGAAGAAAATAGTAGAAGACATTTAGTATTAAAGACCTTATATTAAATGAATATATTTTTTCCATAGTTTACTCATTTTCTGCTTCGTGCATGTTTTGTAAAATTTTCTACTAAAATGGCAAAGAATCCACTTGCAACAATCCTTGAACAAAATAAATTAACTGGACCAAAATTTGTCGATTGGCTGAGAAACCTTAAGATAGTCCTTCAATCTGAGAAGAGGGCCTATGTTCTCGACACTGCGCCTCCTTTGGTCCCACTGGAGGATATTGCTTCAGAGGCTTATGCCGATTACCTAATTCATGTTGATGACAATCTATAGGCTTGATGCTACATGTTAGCATTGTTAGAGTAAGATGCCCAACGCCCCAATTGGATTGGGTGTATTATATTCTTTTGTTTTTGTAAAGACAATCTTATTGGGAATAATATTAATAAAAAGGCATTTTCTTTATCTTTTGTCTTGCATCTTTTATTTCTACACATTAGATAAAGTCCTTAGATCAAATTTAGCTATGGGGCATGGTCGCACATATGATGGCGATCATGGAACATGCCTCTAAGGCTTTAGTTTTAAATAAGTTCCAAGTCGAGAGCTTTTTGATATGGGACATCAAATAGCTTAGTAAGACTCGCACATATGATGTATGCTCGTGAGACGAGTATGTCACATTCCATTCTCATTAATGTAGAGATGTAAGTACATATATGTGGGTGCTTGTTAGGGAACAAGTACACCAAACATGGCCCGCAAGAAATTCTTAGTTGGAGATTTTGCCCGTCGAAACAAGAATTTCTATGTTGCGATAGTATACGACTAGTCCTCAGACTTAAGGCACAATGGTAGCCTTGTGTGCATCATGCAGCACTTTGATATATCTTCTGATTGCTTGACAATCACAAAAGGGGTATGTTGGGTGTTGCACTGGTGCGCATGGAGGTTTATCAGTGGCCAACATAGAATTCGACACTTGTCTTTTTAAATAAGGAAATCTCCTGTATTTTCATAATTAGTGATTCAAAGACCCTGGCCAAGGCAGGATGAATCGTGATTCATCAAGAATCAATGGAACTCAAAATGGGATCACAGTTATTGAATCATTTAGGATTTTGACTTATAATCCATACCCTATATTCAATCAGGAGATTAGTTGTAGAAAGGATCGTACGTGTATGGTACTCACAACTAAAATAGGTTTACTCACTATTTCACCTAAGACTAGTTTGCTATGATTACTTGCTAGGTGTTTTCATGGATAGTGAGGTTCTTGGAATTAAGGAGTTGATTCCAAGCGGATTAATTAATTGAATTAATTAATTAAAATAAATGTTATTCATAAGTTGCAAATGTTGTAAGCCCACTACTAGCTTAGTAGTGAACATAAGAGGGTCACACATCTTTATGAAAAGTAACATTTCTAATTTTAGATTTTATCCAATGGTTCAAAATTAATTAATTAATAGTAATTAATTAATTAATTCAGGATTCTATTTAATTTAATGGTTAAATTAAATTATTCAATTAAGTAATTAGATTATTTAATTGGACCTAATTTGATTGGGAAGCCCAATTGGAGTAAATTAGTCCACATACAATAGGAGAGAGAAAAGAGAAGAGTTCTTGGAAGATTTGGAATCCTTCTAAGATAAGGTTTTTAGTAGTTCAAAATTGAAAAACTTTCCAAGAGTTGGAAAGGGATTAAAATTTTCAACCCTATATAGATGAGGGATGAAAATTACATAATTAATTTAAAAATTTGAGCAAAAATTATTTTGTTTAAAATCTTCTATTTTTACTCTCCAAGAAAAAAAAAGAAAGAAAAAGAAATCAGTTTTTTGTTATTCTTTTCATATTATTGTTTCAAGAACTTAAAGAATCAATCTTTATTATTCTTGAAAATTTACTCCGGTTCTAGATTAGTAAACAATTAAAAGGGTACTAGCGAATCCTTTTGATTTGTGTTGTTCTTCCATATTGTGGACCTAATAGATGGGAGACACTGGGATCCCTACAAGTTCTGATGGTTCAGGATAAGCAATTGATTGCTTCATTCCCTACAATAATCGGAGTGCTCGGAAGGTATAATCTGGATTTAATATTCATTTATATATTCACTTGAATAAGTGCAATCGTTAAAATCACTTTTGAATCAAGGGGTTAAATTTATATTTGATAAAAATTTAATTTTCCACTGTGTATACCCCTACGATTATAGTGAACCCAACAAGCATCAATGTTAAATGAGCTGCAGAGGTACAATGAGGATCAAGATAATGCTTATGGGATCCTCCTTCATCTACAAGAGTTGTATGGTGAATGCACTCGACAATGAGATATCAGATCTCAAAGGATTAACAAGTTGGTACAATTACTTGATCTAAAGAACGAGCAGGAACTGCCAACATGTGAATCTTGCCTCAAAGGAAAGATGACCAAATCTCTATTTGTTGGACAAGTGGAGCGAGCCCAACATTTATTGGATTTGATCCACATAGATATGTGTGGGCTACTAAATGTTAGTACCCATGGGAACTATAACTGTTTTTTAACCTTTACCAATGACTTCTCTAGGTATGGTTATGTGCACCTTTTAAGGTAAAATCTGAAGTATTTGAAAAGTTCAAAAAATTCAGAACTGAGGTAGAGAAATAAATGGGCTTAAGTATAAAGACTTTTTGATCTGATCGAGGAGGTGAATATTTAAGCATAAAATTTTTGGATTATCTAAAAAAGAATGAGATTCTCTCACAGTGGACTCCTCCTGCTACTCTATAACTTAACGGACTTGCGGAGTGCAGGACTCGAACTTTGTTAAACATGATTCGACCCCTGATGAGATTCACTACCTTACCTCTTTCATTATGGGGCTATGCTTTGGAAATGGCGGCAAACCTATTAAATAGGGTTCCATCTAATCCCAAAACACCATATGAAATGTCATATGGTAAGACACATTTCTATAAATACCTTAGAGTATGGGGGTGTGCTGATTATGTGAAGCAATAAGTGGGAGATAAGTTGGATATGAGATCCAGCTTATGTAAGTTCGTGCGGTATCCAAAGGAGTCTATTGGATACTATTTCTATGATGCCTCAGAACAAAAGGTGTTTGTTTTGAGAAATACCACCTTTCTTAAATAAGAATTTCTATTAGATAGAAATGGCAAGGTCACGGAACTTAAAGAAGTTCAAGAACCATAGAACATTCCAACTATCGTAGTAAATGACACACCAGCTGATACTGGGTCATTTGAGGCACAATCTTTTCGAAGATCTGAAAGGGTCTCAAGGGTACCTAATAGGTACGGATTTTTGTTAGAGAACAAAAAAGAGGGACTCCCCTTGGATAATGATCCGAGAAGCTACAGAGAGGCTATGTATGATATCGACTAGGAGAAGTGCCGAGAAATCATACAGTCCTTGATGGACTCTATGTACTCCAACAAGTTATGGACCTTGGAAGACCCACCACAGGGAACTGTTCCCATTAGCTATAAATGGGTCTACAAGTGAAAGCTTGGAGTAGATGGAGAGGTAGCAATTTATAAGGCACGCCTAGTAGCAAAAGGTTATACTCAGAAGTGAGGAATTGATTATGAGGAAACCTTTTCACCAGTGGCGATGCTTAAATTCGTCCGAATTTTGCTGGCCATATCCGCATATTATGATTATGAGATATGACAAATGGATGTGAAAATCACTTTCCTTAATGGAAATATTAAGGAAGAGATCTATGTGAAGTAGCCAGAAGGCTTCATATCCAGTGGGAGCGAGCAAAAGATTTGTAAGCTCCAGAGATTCATTTATGGACTTAAACAAGCTTTGAGGAATTGGAACATCTGGTTTGATGAAATAATCAAAATGTTTGATTTTCATAAGAGCCCAGATCAATCATGTGTCTACAAGAAGGTTAGTAGGAGTGCAGTTATATTTGTTGTGCTCTATGTTGATGATATCTTACTCATTGGGAATGATGTAGGGATGTTGCAATCAATGAGGATTTAGTTGTCTAATCCATTTTCCATGAAGGACTTGGGATATGCATTTTTTATCCTAGGGATAAAGATCTATAGAGATAGATCCAGAAGGATGATCGGACTATCCTAATCCATATACATAGACAAAGTGTTAAAAAGGTTTAGCATGGAGGAATCTAAATGAGGATTCTTGTCTGTGAGTCATGGGGTTTCACTCTCTAAGGTTATATCTCCTAAGACACCTGAAGAGGGAGAAAGGATGACTCACATTCCTCATGCTTTGCAATAGGGAGCATAATGAATGCAATGTTGTGTACAAGGCCTAATATTACACATGCACTGAGTATCACGAGTAGATATCAGTCCAATCCAGGGAAAGAACACTGGAAAACCATTCAGATGATCCTTAAGTACTTGAGAAGAACTAAGGATATCTTTTTGGTATACGGTGATGGAGAACTAAAACTAGAGGAATATATAAACTTTAGTTTCGAGTCCGATATAGATGACTCAAAGTCCATGTCTGGATATATATTCACCTTGAATGGTGGTGCGGTCAGTTGGAAGCATTCCAAGCAAGAGATGATTGCAGACTCTACCACCGAAGTTGAATATATTGTTGCATGAGATGCAGTAAAGAAAGCTAATTGGATAAGAAAATTCTTTTAAGAGTTAGGTGTAGTTTCATCCGTTGTTGATCCAATTATGATTTACTAAGATATAAATGGGTAAAAATCCACTTGCATCGATCTTGGAAGCTAATAAATTAACTGGTCCCAACTATGTCGATTGGTTGAGGAACCTTCAGATTGTTCTGCAGTATGAAAAGAGGGATTACATACTTGATGTGATTTTGCCACCTCAGCCACTGAGGAGGAGCTTGCGGATTATCTCAAGCTAGTTGATATAATCTATAAGCACAATGCTATATGATGACATCGATGCCAAATAAGTTGCAGAGGCAACATGAGGTGCATGCGCATGCGCATGATATTTATGTTCACCTACAAGAGTTGTATGGTGAACATACTAGGGATGAGAAATATCAGATCTCGAAAGAGCTTTTCAGGACCCGTATGTTGGAGGGCTCTTTAGTCCATGATCATGAATTAAAGATGATAGGCCTGATTGAAAGACTTAAGTCACTTGGAGTCGTTATAGATAACGAGCTCTATTTGGATCTCATCCTACAATCTTTGCCCATATTGTTTGACACCTTCGTTGTCAACTTCAATATGCATAAGATGGAAACTAACTTGCTGAGATGGTTAACATGTTGAAGACGGCTAAGGCCACTATGAAGAAGGATAAATCGGTCATGCTTGTTGGATCCTTATCCAACTCAAAGGCTGTAAAGCCCAAGAGGAAGAAGGGGAGAGGAAAGTGTTCCTTTAAGTCCAAAGGAATAAAGCTAACTAGTGGCGTCTCTATGAGTTCCAACAAGACTAATGACAAGTGCCACTACTGCGGCAAACCTGGCATTGGAAGAAGAACTGCAAGAAGTACCTTGCGAGCTTGAAGAGTTCAAGTATTTATTTTTTTGAAGTTAACTTACCAATTAATGATGCTTCTTGGGTATTAGATACCGAATGTGGATATCATCTATGTAATGATTTGCAGGTGATGGCAAGAAGCATGAACCTAAGTAGAGGAGAGACAATCCTGCAGCTGGGGAATGGAGCAAAGGTTGCCACATTAGCCTATCAACTTAGCTTTAGGAAATGGAGTAGTTTTAGTTTTAAAGAATTGTCTTTATGTTCTAGAGATAGTTAAAAACATTATCTCCATTCCTGTTTTGGATAGAGAAGGTTTTACTTTTTTTAATAAAATATGGAAGTTGTTCCATTTTTAGAGATTCAGTTTTGATTACCTTCGGCATATTGATGAATGGTTTATATTATATTACTACCTATAACTCCTTTTTCCACGTTCAACAAAATAAAATAAAAGTAGATAATCATAGTTCTCAACTCTTATGGCATACTAGATTAGATCACATCTCTGAGAAGATAATTCATAAGTTGGCTCAATTGCTCGATCTTTTTGAAGGCAAGGAATGCCAACATGTGAGTCATGTCTTAAGGGAAAGATAATCAAATCACCATTTCTTGGACAAGTGGAGCGAGCCAAAGATCTATTGGATTTGATCCATTCAGGATATATACGGGCCACTAAATGTTAGTGCTCGTGGGAACTATCACTACTTCATAACCTTTACTGATGATTATTCTAGGTATGGTTATATTTACCTTATGAAGTACAAATCTGAAGCTTTTGAAAAGTTCAAAGAATTCAGATGTGAGGTGGAGAAACAAATTGGGCTAAGTATAATGGCTCTTCAATCAGATCGAGGAGTTGAATACTTGAGCACATAGTTTCTTGATTATCTAAAATAGAATGTGATTTTCTCTTAGTGGACCCCTCCTGCTACTCCTCAATTCAACGAAGTTGCGGAGCATAGGAATCAAACCCTGTTATACATAGTTCAATCGATGATGAGTTTCACTAGGCTTCCTCTTTTATTCTAGGGTTATGCTCTAGAAACAGAAACATATCTATTAAATAGAGTTCCATCAAAGTCGGTGCTCAAAACACCATATGAGATGTGGTATGAGAAACCACCCTCTTACAAATTTCTTAAGGTATGGGGGTGTGCTATTTACATGAAGCAGCAAGTGGGAGATAAATTAGATATGAGATCCAGTTTATATAAGTTCATGGGGTATAAAAGAATCTATTGGATACTATTTCTACGACCCCTCAGAATAAAAGGTGTTTGTTTCAAGGAATGCCACCTTCTTAGAAGAGGAGTTTCTATTGGATAGAAATTACAAGGTTATGGAACTTGAAGAAATTCAAGAACCATAGAGCCTCCTAACAAATGTAGTAACAGGCCAACCAGCTAAAGCTAGGCCTTCAGATACATAACCTCCTAGGAGATCCTAAAGAATCTCAAAGCCACTTGAGAAGTATGGCTTTTTGTTAGAGAACAACGAGGAGAATCTCCCCTTGGAAATAGTGATCCAAGGACTTATGGAGAGGCGATATCTAACATCGACTCGAGAATATGGCAAGGTGTGATGCAATCTGAGATAGACTCATTGTACTCCAACAAGGTATAGATCTTGGTGGACCCACCATAGGGAATAGTTCTCATTGGCTAGAAATATGTCTAAGCAGAAGCTTAGAGTAAATGGAGAGGTAAGGACCTACAAAGCATGACTGGTCGCAAAAGGTTATACTCAAAAGTATGAACTGATTATGAGAAAACTTTCTCGCCAGTAGCGATGCTTAAATCCATTCGGATACTGCTAGACATATCAGCATATTATGACTATGAGATATGATAGATGGATGTGAAGACCGCTTTCCTTAATGGAAACATTAAGGAAGATATATATATGAGGCAGCCAGAAGACTTCATATTGTAACACCTCCACCACTAAATATAGATATTGATATAACAATAATTTTGACAAGGTAGCACATGTGTGTGCATGTGTGTATATATTTTTTTTGTCAAATATAGCACTTTGAGAAACAGTAAAGTATTTTCTCATATATAACCCGGTATATAGAAAAATTACATTTATATAAAAACACAACACCCATCACAGTTATGCTATTTTCAAACTTATTTACTATAAAATTTTAAGAGTTATATAGGATACGAGATCCCAAAGTTATAATACGATAGACTCAAAAATCAAAATAATAGCCTATACTTTCTGAAGAAGTAAGGACATTTTTCATCTTGTAACCCTTTATATATAGGCAATAATTTACTCAATAATAATGATTGCAAAAATTAAAATATGCCCACAACACAACCTAGTAGGTCGTCATCTATGTATAGTGATCCTCAAAAACTTGTAGGAGCTCTAACAACCTGCCCAGTAAGCCTCAGAGTCTCAGGTATTACCATGCTTACATACAATGCATGAACTACATGAGTTAACGCTCAATAAGTAAAAATCACGCATGGCAAGAGTACGATATAAAATCTCATGTAACTCATCTCTAAGATATGGTGCCATAAATGTGTCAAATATGAGACCTCATAAATCAAAGAGTTTTTATTCAAAATCACTTCATTTTATTGGGCCCTTGGCCCACCTACTATGCACTAAAAAGAGCTCTGTACAATATTAATAATCAAATGGCCAATAATGGATTGATACAATCGAGTGGACCATCCTCCCGTGACCCCCCAGAGGTACACCCTCTATCTTCCCCTATGATCACCCGAGAAGTCTCCCACCCGTGGCATCAATCATAACAAAGGCATGGTCAAGTGGACCATTCTCCCGTGACCACTAAAGGTCCACCTCATGTTTTCCCCTGCAATCCTTCGGGAAGTCATCCCACTTGTAGTACCCAAAATATCACATAAGCATGCCTCAGTGCACTAGTAGTGGCCAATAAATATCTTTATTCATGAAAATCATTCCTCAAATCATATCATGAATGCAAGAACCTCAACTACACCCATATGTCGTGCATCCACATGTAAATGCTCATGAATGGTATATTCAATATGAAATGTAACTCGTTTTGCTCTCAACATGTTTCAAGAATCATAAAACTCTTAAAGTACATAATATAATTGTCATCCAATCAATTTAAATATCATCAACACATTAAGTATAAATGCTTCAAGACATATTATGTTCATGCATTCTAGTTGCAAATGGATCTTTACTTACCTTTGATCGGTTGTATGTTACTTCTAGGTTTCTTAAGTATTGCTCCCCAATCCTAGATGTGAAGCAATCTGTAAAAATACAAGATATCAATCACCATCCCCAATTACAAGTTCATTATACCTAATGTAGTATAAAAAGATCTAGAATTTCAATTTAACTAAACAACCCTACCACTTAGAAACTATAGTCGAATACAACCTTCTACGCACCTTTGTTCCACATCTTAAATGCATACTAACCTCACTTAATTGATGTATAATAACTTTTATAACATCCCCCTAAATTATAGGGATCAAATGAACCACATCTATGTTGGAACATGTTAATGAACTAAATGGGACAGATTCACAACTTCATATTTTCTTGTTGCCACATTAATTTGCATGATGATTTTGACACCCTTAGACATATTCATTCACTCCTGAATTTTTATCACACTTAGATAACATCAAAAAAAATGTAACCATGTCATATAATGACTAAAACGTACGGATATAGCTTCCCAAGTTCAGCTCTCTTCACAGCATATTGACACATATTTTTCCTACCGTGACAGTTTTGCACACTTCATGACAATAATGGTTTTAGCACCCTTAACTATATTCAATTACTCCTAAATTTTCACCACAGTTAGATAAAATATACACAGAGACAACTAGGTTATATTCTTGCCAAAACTAATGAATTTAATGCTATAAAATGAGTCCCCTTCACATAGGACAAAATCTAAAATTAGATGGTGACAGTTTTGAGTATCTCTTTAATTATCATGCCATATTTTAATTCCTAAGCTATCCAAACCTAAATCCATAATCTTAACTCCTATATAAACATGTTCATGATAATAAATATAGAATTTACCCAAGGTTTCTGGCATATTTCAAGCTCAATAAACTAGAAATCGGCATATACACTCCCCTTAATGGTTCTACTATGTGTTTGCAACTATAAATCATTCTTTTATGCATAATAACCTTATAAATAACCTCTAACATTATCATGAACAAGATAGGAATCTTAAGAAATCACAAAACCCTCAAATAATATAAAAATTGATGTCAAAACTGTAGACGAACCTCACCTATGCCAGTTTTAGCTTCTACTCGTGATTACTACTTCCTTGTACTTCCTTTGCACTTTTCTATCACTTGGAATCACTTAGGACCAGCTTAGAGAGACTTTTTGACATGAGTTTGGACCTTGAAAATGACTGAAAAATGGTTAAGGATTGTGGGTTAATGGCTAAGAGTGAATGAAAGCTTGAGGTGGCACTTGAGGTGTTTGCTTAAGCTTGGTAGCAAGCATGAGGTGGAGTAACTTTTCTATATTGCATCAAACATATACCAAAATATAAAGAGATACACCACTATACACAATATCTAAAGTTGGAGTCACTATTGAAGCTTAAATCAATTCTCTTTAAGTAATTAGAGTTTTTTTCCCACTTAGCGAACCATTCAAATTTCATATACCTGCATGTATGATGAAATAAAGCGATAACAAATAGGAGAAATTTTGACTGAATACCCAATAATATCACTAACCCAAAAAAAAATTCTTATTTCTATCACATTTATTGGTCTTCCCTATTTCAATACAACCTCAAAGTTTTGAATAGTTACAAAGATACCTTCTTAAGAAAACTACTAGTCCCAAAAATAAATATTGTATTACATAGCCAAAAAAATCACATTTACTAAATTGAACAAATAATTTTCTATTTCCTTAGAGTTTGCAAAATCATAGTGAAAGGTCAATCATATTTCTTCTCATTGTACACTAAGATATCATCAATAAATATCACCCCAAACATACCCATATAGAATCATCAAATACATTATTCATCATGTATATCAAAATAATTAAGATATTAATCAACACAATGGCACACCAAGAAACTCATAATTAATTCAAACTTAAAATCAATCCTCAAGATCACAATAGCTCCTCTTAATTTATAAATAAACCTTAGTGTGAAAAAATTGTACTTATTACAAATTATTACTCAGTTTAGTTGTAATAAATAATACATAACCTCAAATATCATCTTTCTTCTAGGTGAATATGAAGTGGAGCTTATTTAGGAGAAGCACTAGACCTTAATGCCTTGCCTAATATTATACCAATATCACTTAAGGTTCATCAAGTTCCAATAGGTGTATATGATAAACTAAAAGAGAGATTAGATTTGTTCTTACAAATATATTGAGGATAAAATTAATTGGTTAGTCAAAAGCATGCCCGAAAACTTCTTTTTAATATATATCAAGAATCTAAGATCACACAAATAGATTTTTAGTAAACTTGGTCATTTCTTAAAATTCTAACACAACCTAAAGATCGATAATAAGTCTTTCTTACTATTCTCTTTCACAGTAAGTGTAGAAAATTATAATTTGACAATCTTGTTTATTTTATGCAAATAGTAAACATTTCTCTGCTATAGTTTCCATAAAATTTCTAAATTTTCACCACCTAGAATATAAAAGTCTTAATAATCCTAAAATAATCCACAATGCATAATTCTCAATAAATCAATCAACACAAATGATTATATCATAATCCTAGCTAATATAACAAAATTAACCTAGATCTCTCAAAATCTAATTAATTGATCTTGAACCTCCAAAAGAAATTAAAACGTTGTAACTGACCTCATATATATCAAGTACCCTATCCAATATTATTACATACTTAGTTGATAATAGAGAATATGTAGTTCCAGAGGTAGAATACCAAACATGAATTTTATACCTATTATTACTGATGAGTCTGCCTCAACATTATTTTATACAAAATCTTAAAACATAAAGCCAAAATTGTTCGTGAAATACAAAATAAATTATACAACAAATAAAACTTACTAGCATAGTTGTAATCTACCAGTTTCAAAAATCATGTACATAGACAGTCTACAGAATCACAAACCAGACTCTGATACCACCCTGTAACACCCCCACCACTAAATATAGATATTGATATAATAATAATTTTGATAAGGTAGTACATGTGTGTGCATGTGTGTATATATTTTTTTGTTAAATGTAGCACTTTGAGATACAATAAAGTGTTTTCTCACATATAACCCTGTATATAAAAAAATCATTATTTATATGAAAACACAACATCTATCTTAGTTACGCTATTCTCAGACATATTTATTATAAAATTTCAAAAGTTATATAGGATACGACATCCCAAAGTTATAATACGATAGAATTAAAAATTAAGATAATAGTCTATACTTTCGGAAGAAGTAAGGATATTTTTCATCTTGCAACCCTTTATATATAGACAATAATTTACACAATAATAATAATTGTAAAAATTAGAATATGCCCACAACACAACCCAGCAAGTCATCATCCATGTATAGTGATTCTCATAAGCCTGTAGGAGCTCGAACAACAAGCCTAGTAAGTCTCAAAGTCTCAGGTATCACCATGCTTACCTACAATACATGAACTACATGAGCTAATGCTCAATAAGTAAAAATCATGCATGGCAAAAGTATGATATAAAATCTCATGTAACTCATCTCTATGATGTGATGCTATAAATGTGTCAAATTTGAGTACTCATAAATCAAAGAGTTTTTATTCAAAATCACTTTATTTTATTGGGCCCTTAGCCAACCTACTATGCACTAAAAAGAGCTATACACAATATCAATAATGGATTGATACAGTCAAGTGGACCATCCTCCCGTGACATCCTAGAGGTACACCCTTTATCTTCCATTGTGATCACCCGAGAAGTTCCCCCCACCCGTTGCATCAATCATAATAAAGACATAGTCAAGTGGACCATCCTCCTGTGACCACCAGAGGTCCACCTCATGTATACCCCTGTGATCCTCCAGGAAGTCATTGTTAGAGTAGTGCCTGACGCGCCAATTGTTTTGGCCATTCTCATACTCTTGCGAATCATTCTTGTTTATATTAATATCATTTAAATGGCAATTTTTATCTTAAATTCATCATAAGAATTAGATAAAGTCCTTAGATTACACATAGTTATGGGGCATGATTGCGCATATGATGGTGATCGTGGAATATGCCTCTAAGGCTGTGATCTTAAAACGTTCCAAGTTAAGAATCAATGAGATGGGACATTATTGATCCCATTGAAACTTGTGCATACGATACAGGCTCGAAAGGAGGATGCCTCGTTCTATAAGTATTGGTGTGGAGACATTAGTGCATGTATTGTTGTGTTCGCTATAATCGCAGGGGTATACGCAGCGGAAAATTAAAATTTTTATCAAACATAAATTTAACCCCTTTGATTCGAAAGCGATTTTAACGATCGCGCTTATTCAAGTGAATATATATATAAATATAAAATCAAATTATACCTTTCGTGCACTCCGGTTGTTGTAGGGAATGAAGCAATCAATTGCTTATCCTGGACTATCAGAACTCGAAGGGATCCAAGTGTCTCCCCTCTATCAGGTTCACGATACGGAAAGCAACACCAATCAAAAGGATTCGCTAGTATCCTTTTAATTGTTTACTAATCTAGAACCGGAGTATATTTTCAAGAACAATAAAGATTGATTCTTTATGTTCTTGAAATAATAATATGAAGAAAATAACAAGAAACTGATTTTCTTTTTTTTTTCTTTTCTTTTTTCTTGAAGAGTAAAAATAGAAGACTTTAAACAAAATATTTTTTGCTCAAATTTTTGAATTGAATTTTTTAATTTTCATCCCTCATATATATATATATAGGGTTGAAAATTTTAATCCTTTTTCAACTCTTGGAAAGTTTTTCTATTTTGAACTACTTCAAAACCTTATCTTGGAAGGATTCCAAATCTTTCAAGAACTCTTCTTTTTTTTCACTCTTCTATTGTATGTGGACTAATTTGAGACTACATTAATCATCAAAACTGTCTACATACATTGTTGATATTAATTTGAACTTTTCAAATAATATCAAGATAGATATATATATCATATATATATACTATAATTATATTTATACATAAATTAAATCTTAATGGCCTATTTTATCCTATAAAATTGGTCACTTTATTTATTTATCTATAAATATGTTAATTAAATAAATCATATTTATTTAATTTATTCTCTTCGTACTTTAGTGGGCTTCTTAAGTGATCCACATTTATTTTGGGCTTGGACTCAAAAATCCCCAAATCAATTCAATTGATTCAATCCCAATTTAATCAATCCAATTGATTAATTTAATTTACTCCAATTGGGCTTCCTAATCAAATTAGGTCCAATTAAATAATCCAATTACTTAATTGAATAATTTAATTTAACTATTAAATTAAATAGAACCCTTAATTAATTAATTGATCAGTATTAATTAATTAATTTCCAACCATTGGATAAAATCTAAAATTAAAAATGTTACTTTTCATAAAGATGTGTGACCCTCTTAGGTTCACTACTAAGCTAGTAGTGGGTTTGCAACATTTACAGCTTATGAATAACAATTATTCCAATTAATTAATCCAATTAATTAATCCGCTTGGAATCAACTCCTTAATTTCAAGAACCTCACTATCCATGAAAACACCTAGCAAGTAATCATGGCAAACTAGTCTTAGGTGAAATAGCGAGTAAACCTATTTCAGTTGCGAGTACCATACACGTACGGTCCTTTCGACAGCTAATCTCCTGATTGAATCTAAGGCATGAATTATAAGTCGAAACCCTAAATGATTCAATTGCTGTGATCCCATTTCAAGTTCCAATGATTCTTGATGAATCATAATTCATTCTGCCTTGGCCAAGGTCTTTGAATCACGAACTATGAAAACACAGGAGATTCCCTTGTTTTAAAAAAAAACAAGTGTCGAATTCTATGTTGGCCACTGACAAACCTCCATGCACACCAGTGCAACACCCAACATACCCCCTTTGTGATTGTCAAGCAATCAGAAGATATATCAAAGTGCTGTAGGATGCACACAAGGCTACCATCGTGCCTCAAGTCTAAGGACTAGTCGTGTACTATCGCAACACAGAAATTCTTATTTCGACGGGCAAAGCCTCCAACTAAGAATTTCTTGCGGGCCATATTCGGTGTACTTGTTCCCTAACAAGCACCCACATATATGCACTTACGTCTCTACGCTAATGCCAATGGAATGTGACATCCTCGTCTCACGAGCATGCATTATATGTACGAGTCTTACTGAGCTATTTGATATCCCATCTCAAAAAACTCTCGACTCGGAACTTATTTAAAACCAAAGCCTTAGAGGCATGTTCCATGATCGCCATCATATGCGCGACCATGCCCCGTAGCTAAATTTGGTCTAAGGACTTTATCTAATGTGCAGAAATAAAAAATGCAAGACATAAGATAAAGAAAATGCCATTTTTATTAATATGATTCCCAATAAGATTGTCTTTATAAAGCAAAAGAGTATAATATACCCAATCTAATTGGGGCGTTGGGCATCCTACTCTAACATGTATGCGGGTGCTTGTTGGAAACAAATACACTAAACAACCCCACCTGAAAATTCCCAATTGGAAATATTTTATTATCAAATAGGAATTTTCTCGTTACGATAGTGCAAGAATTAATCCTTAAACTTGAGGCACCATGGTAACCTTATGCATGATATGTTGTACTTTGATATATTTTTCGATTGCATGACAATCACAAGTGGTTTATATTGTGTGTAACATCTTTATGTATGGAGATTAATGAGTGGCTAACAAAGGATTTGTCACCTATATAGATGAATAGGTAAATCTCCTATGTATTCCACTGTACTTGACTCTAAAATCCTTGGCCAAGGTTGGATGAAAATTAGACGTGGAGTTTTTTAATTATTCATTATCGAGTCAAGCTACTAGGAATGGAAACATAGTTATTGAGTTAATAGGGTTTTGACTCAATATTCATGCCCTAGGCTTAATCGGGAGATTAGATGACAGAAGGACCGTACTTGCATGGTATTCGTAATTGAAATAGGTTCGCACATTCACCTTAAACTAAGAGTCATGATGCATTGTTACGTGCTTCCCATGTCTTGTGGGTTCTTGAAATTAATGAGTTAATTTCAAGAGAATTAATTAATTAAATTAATTAATCAAAATAATTAATTTTTCAACTAAATCACAATAGTTGTGAGCCTACGACTAGTTTAAAGTGAACCTAAGGGGTTACACATAAAACTTGGACAATTCCATTTCTAGCCTACAAATTAATCCAAGTATTGGATTAAATTAATTAATGTGATTAATTAATAAGATTAAATTAATTCAAGTGTGGAATTAATTAATTAATTAATTAGATTAATTGATTTGACCTAATTGGATTAGAAAGCCCAATTGGAATATTTAATTAATTGATTGGATCAATTAAGTAAGATGGGCCTAATTAATTAAATGAATTAATTTAATTGATTGGATCAATGAAAGTAGAGCCTAATTGATTACTTAGACCTAGGCCCATTAGGTGTAGGCTTGTAGGAAGCCCATTAGGAAATTGGATTGGGAATCCAATTCCTAGAGGAAGTTGAATTAGGAATTCAATTTCTGTGAGGTAATAAGGAAAAAAGAAAGTCCTTATGGGATAAGAAAACTTACCAAAAGAGTTGGAAATAAGAAAGAAAGAAGAGTCCTATATAAAAAGAACTTGTGATATTGTTGATTGACAATCTTCTTGGATATTTTTATGGTGATTTTAATTGCAGATTTTTGTGAAAAAAAAAAAATAGTTTTCTTTCATCCCCCAAAATTCGTCCTTCCTTTCCTTTCAATCTCCAAATGTTCACCAACCTTTTATCTAGTTTAATTCTTGATTTAATTATTGAATTAAGAATTAAATTAAACACCTAAAACACTAATTGTTAGTGTGTTCTTATTTCAAACAAAATCATTGTGGGATAGAATTATCGAATTGAAAACTACTAGAATAGAATTCAGTTATGAGTGGGCATCTAAGGTGTGGATACCATTAGAAGGATAATATTTGGGATCCTAGAAGCAAATAGATTTCAATCAAAGAGGTTTTGAATTGAAGAACATGGAGATACTTTCATGCAGGGATAATGATTTGAATCGTTTTAATCCCTATATCAGCCGAAGTACAAATCAATGTAAGAATTTCTGAAAATTTCTTACTTTAACTATCAGAAAACGCATAACTGAGTAATCGCGATAGGGTTTCAGGATTTATTTTAATTACATGTGATGTAATGTATATTTATTTTTCTAAAAAATTTTAAATTCTGCTGCGTATATGTTTTTCGGGATCACACGAACCCAACCATGGTATCAGAGCCAGGTTTGTGCGTTTTTGATACTTTTCGATTATGTTTATTTATTATATATGATATATTAAATATTTATATGTGTGATTGTTTTTGAATCAATTAATTTCTTTATTTGGGATTAATATTATTAATCGTTTTAAATGTTAAAACGTTTTAAGAACTGAGATGAGTTAAGAAATTGGATTTCTTGAGTTTCAAGAATTTCAAAATTTATGAATTCTTGAATTTCTTGATCCAAAAATTTTAAGATTTTTGAAATCTTGAATTTCTTGAAACATGGCAAGAAATAAAAAAATCAAATAAGTTGATTTATTGATCAAAAAAATAGTTTTTATCAAGTTTTTCAAAATTTCTTGATGAGAACAAGAAACTATGAAATCAAAATTTTGTGAAAATCTTGAATTCTTGAAACATTGAAAAAAAATTAGAGTGCCAACCACCTGACATGTGACGTTAGGTGGGCTACCAGTCACCCGGTGCGTGGGCGCCCGGCCACCCAACATCGGGCGGGCTGCCGGCCACCCGACATCAGGCGAAAGGTCACTAGTCGGCACCCGACGTGCGGTCCCCCAGCCACCCGACGTGTGACGTCGAGTGGGCAGCCGGCACCCAACGTGCGGCCACCCAGCCGCCCGATGGGCAGCAGCCTTGTTGAACTGTTGTCCATCCAGCCTCGTTACGTAATTATTATGTGAAATTTATGATTTTTCATTTTAAAATTAAATGTTAATTTTAATTTTTGAAAAATTATTTTTCATAAAAATCTCAAATTGAAAGAAATTGCACATAACATAATCGATAAATTTATATGTTTTCATTATCATGTGATGATTTATGTTAAGCATGCTAGTTGGATGATCATGGAGCTTAGGCCAATGTGATTGGTTTAATTTTATGCATAATTGGTTATTTTTTGGTTTTAATTAAAATGAGGCCTACGAGTCTCACCTTTCTCTGTTTTAACTTCTATCTCCCTCCTATGTATCTCCCCTTGGAATTATTCCAAGGTTTCTTGTAGTTTTAGCAAATGTAATAAGAGTAGAATTAGGCGGTGAGGTTAATCTTTTTGTAATTTGGCGGACATTACAAGAAGATTGAATGAAGATGGAGGAAAAGCAAGGAAACAAGGCCCATGAATGTATGAGATATATTTATATAATAGGTAGGTCTATTTGCATTTTAATTATAACCCTTAGATTGACCTAAATCCACTTTAGCTCAAGTGGATCGCATAGGATTAAAGGTTCATGATCATATATTTATTTTAGGATGTATGTGATACATGTTGTGTTTATTTAATGCTTCCTTATGATGTATGCTTGTCATCATTAGGATAGTGAACATTAAATAAACAAGAAAAGAAAATGATGAGACCTTGTATAATAAATCTAGTATGACCCTCACTTGAAAATATTTCAAGTTGAGAACCTTTATTGGTTCGATATCAAGCGTAAATGGGAAATATTGGGTAGGACCCAATCATCCATGCCTTCCATCAAAAGTAGTGGCATGTCGATATGCTACCATATTTAGTCCGTTGGTCATGAGTCGTGGGATATGCTAAGTGTAGGCAAGTTGTGACCACTACTAAGCATTGAGATGCCCATGGGGTGGACTCATCTTTATTGTTGGCCATGAGTCATGGGACGTTTAGATACTCTATCTACATGGATGTTTGATGGGTAATGTTTGACACTTAATACCATATGGGCTCATAAAATTGGGGTATATGGGAAGAGGTGAGGCAAAATAGCTTGAGGGTTGCATGGGGATGCAATTGCTAATGTTGTTAGCTACATTTTAGTTTTGTTGTATGGGCTCATAAAATTGGGGTGTATGGCAAGGCTAGTTGGGCCTCAAGCCCACTGAGAAATTAGATTTCCTGAATTTTCATCTAGAGGGTGATGGGATTTGAATAAAATAGTGGGAGATATTTATGATAAAAGACCATATCATAAATGGATATTAATTGAATGAATGCTTAAATTTCTATCTCGCATAGGATAATGGTTATTGCTAGTAATTCCACATAGGATAATTTAGATAAATAGGCAAACTTACCAGCCCAATATAGATATTTGTCACCGTTGTGGATATTTAGAGCATAGAAAGAGAAAACACAAGTATTGACTTGTTTAGTTGAATTAAAAGGGGTTTTAATTCAAGTTTATACATTGTTGATATCAACCATTAAGGTTGATAAATTTTTTCTTGGATATTGGATATTGGATATGATCCCATCTTTGCAAGGGGTTGCAGTGGATGACAAGAAAAATGGAGACTAAGATAAATAACGATCCTTAAGCTTGAGAATAAAGTAAATGTTGCTTTATTGGCTATAGGAATGATCCACTTAACTTTGGATGGAATTAAGATAGTATTAGTTAATTGTCTTTGATACATTGACAAATGAACTATACAATCCAACATTCCATGCTACATAATCAACAAAGTAATCTAAGAATTAGATAATCAAAACAGTACATACTTGTGGTTAGCTAGATTAGGTCATATTTCTAAAGAAAGAGTTCAAAAGATGGTACATTTGCTTGACCTTTTGGACTTGTATGAGGTGCCAACTTGTAAATATTATCTTTAGGATAACATGACCAAATCACCATTTGTGGGACAAGTGGAGCAAACCATGCCTTTAGATGTGATCCAAAGAAATGTAAGCAGTCCACTAAGTATTAATGTACAAGCGAACTATTCTTACTTCATCATTCTAAGATCCTTTGAAGGGTTCAAAGAATTTAGACATGAAGTAGAGAATTAAATCGGCCAAAGTATTAAATCAATCGATGTGATCGATGAAGAGAATACTAAGGTGGTAAGTTCTTGATTATCTAATGGAGAATTAGATTCTCACTTTAAGTGAATCCAAGTTGAGTTTCACTTATTTCCTCCGTCATTCTGGGAATTCACCCTAGAATCAATGATATTCTTATCAAGTAAGGATATCATCTAAATCGATGCTCAAAAACATCATATGTGATATGATGTGGTAAAAGACCCCTCGTATATATATCTAAGGGTATAAATGGGTCTGCTTCTTTAAATCAGTAAGTGGGAGATATGATGGATGTGAATCCAGCTTATGTAAATTTGTGGGGTATCTAAATGAATCTAAAGAATACCATTTCTATGGTTCCTAAGAACAAAAGAGTTTGTTTTTAGGGACACCACTTTCTTGAGAAGAAGAAATTTCTATTAGATAGAAATTGCTAGATCATAGAACTTGAAACAGTTCAAGAACCACAATTTGTCTCACAAGTGGCAATAGTGTATGAACAAATTACTAAAACTTCTAGTACACAACCTCTAATGAGATCTGAAAGGATCTCGAGGCTACTTATATGATAAGAGTCTCTTGCTAAATAGCAGCAAGGAGGATCTCCTTTTTAAATATTAATCTTACTAAGGAGTAATGATGTACGACATCAATTCAGAAATTAGCAAAATGACATGCAATCCAAAATGGACTATATGTACTCTAACAAGGTTTGACCTTGGTGGACCCATTAGTGGGAATGGTTCGCATTAGCTACAAATGGATCTGCAAATATAAATTGAAGAACATAGGGAGGTGGTGACCTATAAAGGCACAACTGGTAGCAAAGTGTTATGCTCATAGTCAAGGTGTTGACTATTAAGAATACCTTTTACCAGATGTGATGCTAGAATCCATTCAGAGTATGTCAATTATATCTATGTATTACGACTACTAGATATGGCAAAGGGATATGAAGACTGTCTTTCTCAATAGGGGTATTGAGAAAGGGATATAAGTTAAGCGGTCTGAGGTCTTCATATCAAATAAACACAAGCAAAAAGTTTGCAAGCTTCAGAGATCTGTTAAGAACTCAAAATAAATTTTCCGAATGTGGAATATTCTATTCTCTAAAGCAATCAAATTCTATTCTCTAAAGCAATCAAATGGCTTGATTTCCTTAGGAATGCGAATGAGCTATATGTGTACGAGAGGGTTAGTGGGAGTATGGTGATGATTGTTGTGTTTTATGTTGATGATATTTTACTCATAGAGATAATGTAGAAATATTGCAATCAACTGAGACTTGTCATCTACAAAGTTCTCCAAGTGAGATTTGGGATAAGCATCCTAGGGATTGGGGATTGAGATTTATGGAGATAGATATGAAATGATGTTTGGACTATCCAAAATCCAAGTACATAGATTAGATGCTAAAAGGGTTTAACATGGAAGAATCCTAGGAGAGATTCTTGTTTATAAGTCATGGGATTTTTCTTTCGAAGTCCTCGTCCCCAAAAACTTTTGAATGAAAGAGAAATAATGACTTACATGTTTTATGCATCATTAAAAGAAAGCATAAAATATGCAAATCTATGTACATGATTTGATATTAGAAATGCTCTAAGTGTTACGAGCAAAATATCAATCAATTTGATGCGAAAAGCATTAGAAGCCGTAAAGACGATCTTTAGTACTTATGAATCATTAAGGATTTCTTTTTGGAGTTTGGTTATGGAGAACTGAAACTTAGATACTTCATCTAGTTTTTAGTTTAAAGTAGATGACTTGAAGTCTATGTCTAAATTTGTGTTCATCCTAAATGGTGGGACGGTTAGTTGGAAAAAGTTCCAAGCTTGTAACAACCGTGGATTCCACCACTGTGATTGAATACATCTTGGCATACGATGCTGCAAAAATGTATTATTTGGATAAGGAACTTAATCTAAATATTAGATGTAGTTCCAACCATTGTTGATTGAGTACTGGAGTACTGCGAAAACAATGGGGGCTATTGCACAAGCAAAGACAAGGTCTCATTAAAGGATCCAAGCAGAAATAGATTAGCGATACCCTGGTTATAAAAATCAATGGTAGAGGCAACATCAGTGTGGAAAGATTTGCCTCGGTAGAAAATATAGCAGAGCCACTGTTTTAACCCTTTAGATAAGTATTTGAAGGACATCTTCAGAAGATGGGCAATTGTCTCTAGGGCAAGTGGGAGATTATTAGAGTAGTGCCCAACGTGCCAATGTTCTGGTCGTTCTTATACTCTTATGATTCATTCTTATTTATATTAATATCATTTAAATGACAATCTTTATCTTAAATTCATCATAAGAATTATATAAAGTCCTTAGATCACACATAGCTATGGGGCATGGTTGCGCATATGATGGTGATCGTGGAATATGCCTCTAAGGCTGTGATCTTAAAATATTCCAAGTTAAGGATCAATAAGATGGGACATCATTGATCCCATTGAAACTTGCGCATACGATGCAGGTTCGAAAGGAGAATGCCTCATTCCATAGGTATTGGTGTGGAGACACTAGTGTATGTCTGCGGGTGATTGTTGGGAACAAGTACACTGAACAACCCCACCTGAAAATTCCCAATTAGAAATATTCTATTTTCAAATAAGAATTTTCTCATTACGATAGTGCAAGAATTAGTTCTTAGACTTGAGGCACCATGGTAACGTTGTGCATGACATATTGTACTTTGATGTATTTTCCGATTACATGACAATCACAAGGGGTTTATATTAGGTGTAACATCTTGAGTGGCCAACACAGGATCTGTCACCTATCTAGATGAATAGGTGAATCTCATATGTATTCCACTGTGCTTGACTCTAAAATCTTTGGTCAATGTTGGATGAAAATTAGACATGGAGTTTTTTAATTCATCATCGAGTCAAGCTACTAAAAATGAAAACATAGTTATTGAGTTAATAGGGTTTCGACTCAATATCCGTATCTTAGGTTCAATTGGGAGATTAGATAACGGAATGACCGTACTTGCATGGTATTCGTAATTGAAATAGGTTCGCACATTCACCTTAGACTAGGAGTCATGATGCATTACTAGATGCTTCCCATGTCTTGTGGGTTCTTGAAATTAATGAGTTAATTTCAAGAGAATTAGTTAACTGGATTAACTAATCAGAACAATTAATTATTCAACTAAGTCACAAGAATTGTGAGCCCACGACTAGTTTAAAGTGAACCTAAAGGGTCACACATAAAACTTGGACAAGTCCATTTCTAGCCTACAAATTAATCCAAGTGTTGGATTAAATTAATTAATGTTATTAATTAATGGGATTAAATTAATTCAAGTGTGGAATTAATTCAATTAATTAATTAGATTAATTGATTGGACCTAATTAGATTAGGAAACCCAATTGGAATATTTAATTAATTGATTTGATCAATTAAGTAAGATGGGCCTAATTAATTAAATGAATTAATTTAATTGATTTGATCAATTAAAGTAGAGTCTAATTGATTACTTAGGTCTAGGCCCATTAGGTGTAAACTTGTAGGAATCCCATTAGGAAATTGGATTGGGAATCCAATTCCTAGAGGAAGTTGAATTGGAAATTCAATTTCTATTAGGTAATAAGGAAAAAGGAAAGTCCTTATGGGATAAGAAAACTTACCAAAAGAGTTGAGATAAGAAAGAAAGAAGAGTCCTATATAAAAAGAACTTGTGATATTATTGATTGACAATCTTCTTGGATATTTTTATGGGGATTTTAATTGCAGATTTTGTGAAAAAAAAAATAGTTTTCTTTCATTGCCCAAAATTCGTCCCTCATTTCCTTTCAATCTCCAAAAGTTCACCAACCTTTTATCTAGTTTAATTCTTGATTTAATTGTTGAATTAAGAATTAAATTAAACACCTAAAACACTAATTGTTAGTGTGTTCTTATTCCAAATAAAATCATTCTAGGATAGAATTATCGAATCGAAAACTACTAGTATAGAATTCGGTTACGAGTGGACATCTAACGTGTGGATACCGTTAGAGGGATAACATTTAGGATCCTAGAAGTGAATCATATTTCAATCAAAGGGATTTTGAATTAAAGAATATGGAGATACTTTCATGCAGGGATAATGATTTGAATCGTTTCAATCCCTACATCAGCCGGAGTGCAAATCA
Organism: Paulownia fortunei; assembly: GCA_019321725.1. Lineage (NCBI taxonomy): Eukaryota > Viridiplantae > Streptophyta > Magnoliopsida > Lamiales > Paulowniaceae > Paulownia > Paulownia fortunei. The sequence goes on from CM033121.1 coordinate 16,126,397, forward strand.
AGGTAAGGGTTTCTGAAACTTTCTTACTTTAACTATCAAAAAATGCACAACTGAGTAATCGCGATAGGGTTTTGGATTCATTTTAATTACATATGATGTAATGTATATTTATATTTTTGAAAAATTTTAAATTCCACTATGTATACGTTTCACGAGATCACGCGAACCCAACAGTCATCCCATTTGCGGTACCCAAAATATCACATAAGCTTGCCTCGCATACATCGGTGCACTAGTGGTGGCCAATAAACATCTTTATTCATGAAAATCATTTCTCAAATCATATCGTGCATGCAAGAACCTCAACTATACCCATATGTCATGCATCCATATATAAATAAATGGTATATTCAATATGAAATGTAACTCATTTTGCTCTCAACATGTTTCAAGAATCATAAGACTCTTAAAGTACATAATATACTTGTCTTTCAATCAATTTAAATATCATCAACACATTAAGTATAAATGCTTCAAGACGTACTATGTTCACGCATTGTAGTTGCAAATGGATCTTTACTTACCTTTGATCGGTTATATGATACTTCTAGGTTTTTTAAGTATTATTCCCCAACCCTAGATGTGAAACAATTTGTAAAAATATAAGATATCAATCACCATCCTCAATTACAAGTTCATTATACCTAATGTAGTATAAAGAGATCTTGAATCTCAATTTAACTAAACAACCTTACCACTTAGAAACTATAGCCAAATACAACCTTTTACGCACCTTTCTTCCACATCTTAAATATATTCTAACCTCACTTAATTGATGTATTATAATTTTATAACATGCCCCTAAATTTTAAGGATCAAATGAACCACATTTATATTGGAACATATTAATGAACTAATAGATTCACAACTTCATGTTGTCTTGCTGCCACATTAATTTGCATGATGATTTTGACACCCTTAGACATATTCATTCACTCCTCAATTTATATCATACTTAGATAACATCAAAAAAAATGTAACCATGTCATATAACTTCCCAAGTTTAGCACCCTTCATAGCATATAGACACAGATTTTTCCTACTGTGATAATTTTGCACACTTCATGACAATAATAGTTTTGGCACCCTTAAGTATATTCAATCACTCCTAAATTTTCACCACACTTAGATAACATATAAAAAGAGACAACCATGTCATATTCTTGCCAAAACTAATGGATTTAATATTGTAAAACCAGTCCTCTTCACTTAGGACAAAATCTAAAATTCGACGGTGATAGTTTTGAGCATCTCTTTAATTATCATGTCATATTTTAATTCCTAAGCTATCCAAACCTAAATACATAATATTAACTCCTTTATAAACACGTTCATCATGATAAATATAGTATTTATCCATGGTTTCTTGCATATTTCAAGCTCAATAAACTAAAAATCAGCATATACACAGATTCTGCCCCTTAGTGGTTCAACTATGTGTTTGCAACCATAAATCAATTTTTTATGCATAATAGCCCTATAAATAACCTCTAACATCATAATGAACAAGATAGGAATCTTAAGAGATCACAAAGCCTCAAATAATATAAACATTGATGTCAAAACTGTAGATGAACCTCACCTATACCAGTTTCAGCTTCTACTCGTGATTACTACTTCCTTTTGCTTCCTTTGCCATTTTATATCACTTGGAATCACTTAGGACCAGATTAGAGAGACTTTTGACATGATTTTGGACCCTAAAAATGACTAAAAATGATTAAGGATTGTGGGTTGATGGCTAAGAGTGAATGAAAGCTTGAGGTGGCACTTAAGGTGCTTGCTGAAGCTTGCTAACAAGTATGAGGTGGCAAGTTGTGGTATAAATCTGACCTTTTACCCATATTTCAAGCCTAGATCAGATATATCTTACTATAAATTAAATTATTACATCCTATTTAATTACCACAAGATCCCATAAATAATTCATAAGCTAATTTCCTAGTCATTTATTTAATTTCTTACCCGATTGTGACCCGATTCTTGAATAATTCCATATTAAAAATTATATAATCTTATACATAAATGAATATTGTAATATCACCTTTCAATCATAGTATTTTATGTCCTATATCCCAAATATGCAATTTACTGATATATACTTTTAAAATAACTAAATAAAATCGAATCAAACTGTATAAGTTTACTAGTAGCACATTTAACACTTCCAAAATTATAAGATATATATCCCATCTATATCCAATATTGATCAACCTCATTTTATTCTTATTTCAATTTAATGTTGATTACTTATATTATGATGATCGACAATTAACACCATATGAGATTTTTTACAAATTTAATGATCAAATATGATTATAAGGTAAATCAGATCATGCCATGCTAGTTTCAATGCAAGCACATATGATTAATATGTAATGCATGAATCTTATTAGCCAAGTGAGTAGTGTGAGGCTCGTATGTTACACATATCTAGAGAGAGTGAGAAAAAGGTTTGCAAACTCCAGAAATCCATTTAGAGACTCAAGTAGGCTTCCCGAAGTTAGAACATCCATTTTAACAAGGCAATCAAATCATTTGATTTCCACAAGAACCTGAATGAACCTTGTGTCTACAAGTTTAGTGGGAGTGCAGTGACATTTATTCTACTGTATGTTGATGCATCCTACTCATTGGGAATGATGTAGGATTGTTGCAGTCAATTAAGACTTGGTTGTCTAGCCAATTGTCCATGAAGGATTTAGGAGAAGTATCCTTTATTCTTAGAATAAAGATCTATAGAAATAGGTCTAGAAGGATGATCGGACTATCCCAATCCATGTACATAGTTAAAATGATAAAGAGGTTTAGCATGGAGGAATCCAAACAATGATTCTTGCCAATGAGTCATGGCATTTCTCTCTCAAGGGTTGTCTCCTATGACTCTTGAGGAGAGGGAAAGGATAACATACATACCTTATGCATCTGCCATTAGAAGCATAATGTATGGTATGCTATGTACGAGGCCTAATGTCACATATGCTCTGAGTGTCATGAGCAGATATCAGTCCAATTCAGGTAAGGTACACTGGATGGCAGTAAAGATGATCCTAAAGTACTTGAGAAAAACTAAGGATATCTTTCTTATATACAGCTCTAGAGAACTAAATTAGAAGTCTTTACCGATTCTAGTTTTTAGTCCGATATAAACGACTCAAAGTCCATGTTCGGGTATATATTCACCATAAATGGTGGTGCAGTCAGCTGGAAGAGTTGCAAGCAAGAGATGATTATGGATTCTACCACCGATGCTAAATATATTGTTATGTGTGATGCAGCAAAGAAAGTTGTTTGGATAAGGAACTCCATCCAAGATTTAGTTGCGGTTCTATCCGTTGTTGATCTTATATTGATATATTGTGATAATAACGAAGCTATTGCGCAAACAAAAGAGCCAAGATCTTATCAAAGATCTAAGTACATCATAAAGTGATACCATTTAATTAGAGAGATCATTGGTAGAGGCGATGTTGTAGTGGATAGAGTCGCTTCGGTAGAAAATATAGTAGACCCACAGACAAAATCCCTAGCACATAAGGTATTCGACGGACATCTTGAGAAGATGGGCCTGAAGTACATAGGCAATTGGCACTAGGGCAAGTGGGAGATTGTTAGAGTAGTTTCTTGCACGCCAATTAGATTAGGTGTCTTTCATACTTTTATATATGTAAGAATAATCCTTTTCAAATCATATTAATAAAATAGGGTAATTTCTTTATCTTTATTTGAATATAGTAAATAGATAAAGTTCCTAGACCAAACTTAGCTACAGGGCATGATCACGCATTTGATGGTGATCAAGAATATGTCTTTATGGCTTTGGTCTTAAATTAGTTTCGAGTCGAGAGCATTTTAAGATGGGACATCGAATAGCCCAATAGACTCGCACATATGATACATGCTCGCATAAGGAGGATGTCTCGTTCCATGGACATTGGTGTAGTGACACTAGTGCATGTATGCGAGTGCTTGTTAGAGAATAAGTACACTAAACAAGCCTACTAAAAATTCTTAATTGGAAACGTTGCTTTTCGAAATAAGAATTTGCATGTTACGATAGTACACAATTAGTTCTTAGACTTGAGGCACAATGGTAGGCTTGTGCATGTCATGTTCCATTTTGATGTATTTTCTGATTACCTGATAATCACAAAGGGGGTACGTTGAATGTTGCATTTATATGTATCGAGGTTAATGAGTGGCCAACAAAGGATTCGTCACTTATCTGGCAGAATAAGTGGATCTCCTATCTTTACATAGTTCATAACTCAGAAGTCCTTGGCCAAGGTGGGATAAATGTTAGATGGTCTAACGATTCGTCATGAGTAATTGAAATTTGAAATGAAATCATAGTTATTGAGCAATTAGGGTTTCGACTATTAATTCATACCCTAGACTCAATCAGAAGATTAGTTGATGGAAGAACCTTACGTGTATGATACTCGTAATTGAAATAGGTTCACTAACTATTTCACCTAAGTCTAGGTAGTTATGATACATTTTCTAGGTGTTTTCTATGACTTGTGAGGTTTTTGAAATTAAGGAGTTAATTTCAAGCAGATTAATTAATTAGATTAATTAATTGGAATAATTATTATTCATAAGTTGTAAATATTGCAACCTCATTGCTAGTTTAGTTGTGAACCTAAAAGGTCATACACAATTTGAGATGAAACATAAATTGATCCAAGGATTGGATCCAATTAATTAATGGAGATTAATAAATTGGGGCTTAAATTAATTCAATGAGTTGAATTAATTATTTAATTAAATAATTGAATTATTTAATTAGACCTAATAAGATTAGGAAGTTCAATTGGAGTAAAATAATTATTTGATTGGATGGCCTAATTCGATTAGGTGGGCTAGATGGAATTAATTAATTATAGGATTTATTTTATATCCAAGTCCAATTCAATGAGGCCCGTTAGGAAAGGCCCACATGGGTTGTTGAAAATGATGGAAACTCAAGAATTTAAATTTCTTATAGACTCTAAATTCTTTGAAAGATATGAAGGTATAGAGTTGGAGATTTTTGGGACAACCAAAAAAATCTTCCAACTAATTAAAAGGAGACAAAAAAATACCAAGGGTGGGATTCTTGAAATTTTTTAGTCCCCTTATTTAAGCCTTAGGGGTTGAATTTGAGGCTAGTAGAAGCTCTCAAATTTTTAGCCATTATAGAAAATTAAGGAGAAAAAATAATTTCTTCTTCCATCCTTTATCCATCAAAATTTCATTTTTTTGTCTAAATATTAATTAGTTTATCACAAGCTGATAACAATAATTAATATTCACCATATTCACTCTATTAACTAGGTTAGTAAAAGAATTCGGATTGCTAGCGGAGTTCGAATTTCATGTTCCTGCTCAACGTGTGGACTTCTTTAGAGGAAAGACATTTGGATCCCTGTGAATCAAAATTCAGAAAGGGGCTAGCAATCGATTATTTCAATCCCTACGATAACCGGAGTGCATTGAAAGGTATAAATTGAAACTGCTTTAAGTTTTATTAAATCACTGGAAATTGCAGGATTATTAAAATCGTATCGGATCTAGGGTACTGTTGTAACTGTTATAGCATTTTGTTTTTAAATTTTTATTTTTTTGTTGCTCATACCTCGAAATCACGCGAACCTAACAGGGAGGTGCTCCTTTTGATCTGATAATTGGTTGGAGGACCAATCATTAGCGGAATTTTCTCATTGGGGATCCTTTATTGCCATTGAAGTTAACAAATTTTGGATTGATTGGCAGTTGGGACAGGGAGAAGTTATTATCTTTTCTACCGGTTAACTTAGTGCATGCCTTGTGCCTTTTGATTAAAGTAGAGAGGATCAACCTTGGTGGAAGCTTTCTACAGGGGGTATTTTCACGGTTAAATCAGTGTGGGAAGACATCAGAATTGCACAAACGAAACAGAGACTCCTTGCATCTATTTGGAATAAAGTCTTGACACCTGCAATGTCAATTTTTATTTGGAGACTCATCAATGACTGGATTCCTGTAGACGAAAGGATACAGCGTTAGGGATTTGATCTTGCTGTTGTGAATTTTGGTAGGTATAATATCGAAATGCCTAAAGTATTTCTTGCAGAATTTCAGCTATAGTCAAGGCAAGAGTTTAACTCTTTTTCTTTGAGACAAAATTACTCCACACTTGGTTCTTATGGGATACGGAAATCATCTCCCAAGACACAACAACTCACTTCTTATGATAGTAGCACTACAAATCACAAGAACTTTTGAACTTTAAAAGTATTTTGGAACTCTCTTATGAACTTGAGAGAAAGATAAGAATAGATTGAATGAATGAAAATGATGAAATATGGGGGTTTATTTATAGTTTTTAAAGAGTTGTGGTACTAATTCATGAGTAGGTGTAATTTTCAGTCTGGATCAATTTGAGTCGTACGATTGCATCCCTCTGCGAAGATCCACACCCTTATAGTGAACCCCTTACCAAGGATCAATCTCAACTGTCCGATCGCAACTCTCTGCGAAGGTCCACATCCCTTATAGCGAGCTTTTGCCAAGGATCAATGTCAACCATCCCAATCGCAACTCTCTGTGAAGGTCCACACCTCTTACAGTGAGCTCTTGCCAACCGAATGGACATGTCAGCAATTCGGTCTACTCACTGCCTTTGGATGTGCCTTGTCAGCAGTTGTGTGTCCGGTCATGCCCATTCAGCTTCCAACCACACGTTTCTTGTTACGTGTATACTAATCGGATGTATCTGCCATATCAGCACACACTAGCCACGTCACTGAGCTACACCGAGCTACCTTGATTCAATTTCTGAAAAATTTAAGGGCCCTCAGCTCCTTGCGATGATGCGTACGTGCTAAGTGTAAAGTGCACCTCTAAAGCGCTCAATGAGACCTTTGTGATGTACGTGCACGTGCGCGTGCACCATCCTCGTAGCTCATTGAGCTAAATAAATCTAGCCAAAAGACTACTAGAGTGCACCATAAAAGAGCTCCACTTGATTACTCCTTACTAAAGTGAGATTCTATATATGTAAGACAAAGTTGCTCTACTCTTCCAATGTGGGATTGTGATTTTTCATATTCCCAACTTTTCATATTCAATTATTTATTTTAATTGGCTTAATTTATCCATTAATTTCTCATTCACCTGAAATTGGTTTAAGAAATCAAATATACTAAACTTATCTACTCACAGCATAGATTATATTTAATCAACTTATATCTATTTTTATAAAATAGAATCCACTTTATTTATTGGTTAAAATTGGGTTAAAACCCAATTTTTCAAAACCAATATCTAACAATCCCCTACATGAAAGAAATTAATGCATATGTAGACACTGAAGAGAGTCCATGCTAAAAGTTATTGCATCGAGCGAGGTAGCTTGTGGCTTTGAACCTTCCTTAGCAGAATACTATCGAATTTACTAGGCTGCTCAGTGATGCGATGTCTTGAACTATTCAGCTGTTTATGTAAACCAAGATAATAGTATCCACACAATAACTTTTTTAATATTTTTAGTTCTCATGGTTGTGTCCGTTTTAGCCCTGGACAACATCTTGGATTCATAAGTATTTTTTTGAAGCAGCCCTTCTTCACACTTATATAGGTGACCTCCTATTCAGAGTATCCTGCCATACTCTACTTTATAGTATATGAATCATTAAAAGTATATAACTTAACCTAACTACATGCAGCAGGTAGCACTTTAACTTTCATAGGAATGGAAGGGAAATTACTCCCAAGTGCTTGTTTGAATCTTCATAACTTAGTTGTCCCATTGAACCAAGATATTGGGATCTCCAATTAACTAGGTTGGGTTACCGCTATAAAAATTCTTTACTTTGTAGGTTTTAGGTCCATTCCCCTTGATAAGTAGTAAACTTAATCTCTACCTAAACCTTTAGTTAACGGATCCACTAGGTTTTCCTTCGATTTCACATAATCAATGGAAATAACTCCATTTGAGATCAATAGCCTTATGGTATTATATCTTCGACATATATGTCGAGACTTACCATTGTACATACTACTTTGTGCCCTTCCAATAGCTGACTGGCTATCACAATGTATCATAATTGCAAGTACTGGCTTAAGCCAACAAGGAATATCCTCTAAAAAATTACGAAGCCATTTTGCTTCTTCTCCAGCTTTATCTAAAGCTATAAACTCTTATTCCATCATGGATCGAGCTATACAAGTTTGTTTAGAGGATTTCCATGATACAATCCACCACCAATGGTAAAAACATAACCACTAGTAGACTTTGAGTCTTTTGTGTCGAATATCCAATTTACATCACTGTACCCTTCCAGTACAGCTGGATATCTAGTATAATGTAATCCATATTTTAAGGTGAATCTTAAGTATTTAAGAACCCTTATCAATGTCTTCCAATGGTAATTGTCTGGAATACTTGTAAACCTACTCCATTTGTTGACTGAGTATGCAATATTCGGATGTGTGCAGTTCATAATATACATCAAAATGTCAATTATCCGAGAATATTCTAACTGTGATACGGGTTTACCATGGTTTTTAGCTAAATGCAAACTTAAGTCCACTAGTGTTTTTACTGGGGAAGTATTATACGCATTAAACTTTCTAAGTACTGTCTCAACATAATGAGATTGCAATAGAACAAGCCCCTTAGATATTTTATTGATCTTAATTCCCAATATGACATCTGCTAATCCCATATCTTTTATATCAAAATGTTTATTTAACATTTTCTTAGTATTCATGATTATATCATGACTACTACCCATAATTAACATGTCATCTACATATAGACAGACAATGATATAAGCGTCTGGTGTGCCTTTTATATAGACGCATTTATCACATTCATTAATTTTGAAACCATTTGACATCATTATTTTGTCAAATTTCTCGTGCCATTATTTTGGTGCTTGTTTAAGTCTATATAATGACTTAATTAATCTACACACCTTTTTCTCTTGACCGGGAGCAACAAACCCTTCGGGTTGTTCCATGTAAAATTCTTCTTCTAATTCACCATTTAGAAAGACCATTTTCACATCCATTTGATGTATCTCAAGGTTATGCAATGCTGCAATTGCAATGAGCACTCTAATAGATGTGATCCTTGTCACTGGTGAATATGTGTCAAAGAAGTCAAGACCTTCTTTTTATTTGAACCCTTTAGCTACTAATCTAGCCTTGTACTTATTAATAGATCCATCAGTCTTGTATTTTCTTTTAAGGATCCATTTACATCCTAAAGGCTTACTTCCCGGTGGGAGATCAACTAACTACCAAGTATGATTTTGCATAATGGATTATATTTCACTGTTAATAACTTCTTTCCAGAATGGAGCTTTTGGACTAGACAATGCTTCATTGATTGTCCTTGGTTCATTTTCTAACATTTAAGTTAGAAAATCTGGACTAAATGTTTTAGCTATTTTGGTCCTTTTACTGCGTCTTAGTTCTTCATCACTTTGATGATTACCATTTGTAGTTTTATAAGTTCTTTTACGAGAACCAACTTCTTTCCTTTCTTGGCAAGGAAAGATATCTTCAAAAAATATAATATTCTTTGATTCTATAATTGTACCTTCATGTACATCGGGAATTGCTAATTTGTGCATAATAAATCGATATGCACTACTGTTATTTGCATATCCAATAAAATGCAATCAATTGTCTTAGACCCGATTTTAATTTATTTTAGTTTATGTATTTCTACCTTGGCCAAACACCCCCACACTTTAAGATATTTGTAGGAAGGCTTACGACCTTTCCATAACTCATAAGGAGTTTCATTTTTACTCTTATGTGGTATTTTATTAAGAATGTGGTTTGCTGAGAGTATAGCTTCCCCCCACAAATTCTGAGGTAAACCAGAATTTATTAACATAACATTCATCATCTCCTTAAGAGTACGATTTTTTCATTCAGCTATACTGTTTGATTGAGGTGAGTAAGGAGCTGTAGTTTGATGAATAATGCCAGATTCTAAGCAAAATTCTTCAAACGGAGCTACATATTCTCCCCCTATATCACTACGAATAATTTTTATTCGTTTGCTAAGTTGATTTTCAACCTCATTCTTATAGTTTTTACAAGCTTCTACTGCCTCATCTTTACTTTTCAAAAGATACACATAACAGTATCTTGTGCAATCATCAATAAAATTAATGAAATACTTTTTCCCACCTCTAGTTTGCATAAATTTTAAGTCACATATATCACTATGAATTAATTCTAGAGGTGTTGTACTTCTTTCCACTGAATGGAATGGTGCTTTGGCCATTTTTGCCTCAAAAAAAATTTCACACTTATGTTGTGAATTAAACTTAAATGAAGGAAGTAAATTTAAATTTACTAGTCTTCACAAAGTGTTAAAATTAACATGTCCTAATCTAACATGCCATAAATTTGAACATTCAATCAAGTAAGAAGAAAATTTAACTTTATTGTTTTCAAAGTTACGAAGTACATTCATTACATTCATCTTGAACAGTCCTTTTTCTAAGTAGCCATTTCCTATAAACTGTCCATTTTTAGTAAGTACAAATTTTTCAAACTCAAATACTAGTCTAAAACCAACTTTAACTAATAAGGAGCCGGGCACCAGGTTCTTACGAATGTCTGGGACATGTAGTACATCAACAAGGGTTAGCTCTTTGCCCGAGGTCAATTTCAGCACCAATTTGCCTAGACTGACAATGTTGGAAGTTGCAGAGTTTCCCATATACAACTTTCTTCCATTGATTGGAATATAAGATGAAAACATCTCTTTATCGAAGCAGATGTGGTGTGTTGCACTTGTATCGACCCACCACTCTCTCATGTTATCCACCAAGTTGGCTTCAAACACGATAGCTAACAAGTCCAGCTCTGTCATATCCACTGGTATTGTCTTGTCCTCGGTCACATGCACCTGGTTCTGATTGCCTTTCTTTGGAAGTCGACAATCCTTGGCCTTGTGGTTTGGTTTGCCACTGTTGTAGCAGTTTTATTTGAACTTATTTGTCTTTCCCTATTCCTGGCCATTTCTTGGGTGCTTCCTCTTCTTGCTAGCATTTGGTTCCATCAAGTTTGCCCTAGCTTCCATAGGCAGCTTATCGGACTTAATTTTAGATTTGTGGTTATCTTCTTCAATCCACAATCTAACAATCAAATCCTAAAGTCCCATCTCCTTTCGCTTGTACTTCGAGTAGTTCTTGAAGTCTTTCCACAGTGGTGGTAGCTTCTCAATAATAATAGCTATCTCGAAAGATTTATTGAGCTGCATATCTTCAACATGTATGTCTTGCAAGGTTATTTGGAGTTGTTGGACTTGATCCATTACGGTTTTGGAATCAACCATCTTGAAGAGTAGAAACTTGTCGACTATGAATTTCTTCAAGCCAGCATCCTCTGTCTTGTACTTCTTCTCAAGTGAATCCCATAGCTCTTTAGTTGTCTTCACTGAACTATACACATTATATATTGTATTATCCAGTCCATTTAGGACATAGTTCCTACATAGGAAGTCACTGTGACCCCATGCACCATACGCCACCCTCTTTTGAGGATCTCGTTCCTCCTCCCCTACAGTGGGGGCATCCTTCCTCAAGAACCTTGCTAGGTTCAAGGTCGTTAAGTAAAACAACATCTTCTGTTGCCACCTTTTGAAGTCAGTTTCGATGAACTTCTCCGGTTTCTCTCCATGAGCTGGAGTTGGTTAAGCAGGTGTTGCTGACGTTGTAGCCATTTTGAACTACATAATAAATTTTCGTCTTAAATTGTTGTGAATTTTTGTAACTGTAATATCGAAATGGCCAAAGTATTTCTGACAGAATTTCAGCTATAGTCGAGGCAAGAGTTTAACTCTTTTTCTTTAAGATGAAATTGCCCTGCACTTGGTGCTTACGGGATATGGCAATCGTCCCCCAAGATACAACGACTCACTTCTTATGATAGTAGCACTACAAATCATAAGAACTTTTGAACTTTAAAAGTATTTTGGAACTCTCTTATGAACTTGAGAGAAAGATAAGAATAGATTGAATGAATGAAAATGATGAAATCTGGGGGTCTATTTATAGTTTTCGAAGAGTTGTGGTACCAATTCATGAGTGGGTGCAATTTTTGATTCGGATCAATTTGAGCCATACGATTGCATCCCTTTGTAAAGATTCACACCCTTACAGTGAACTCCTTGCCAATGATCAATTTCAACCGTCCGATCGCAACTCTCTGCGAAGGTCCACATCCCTTACAATGAGCTCTTACCAAGGATCAATCTCAACCGTCCCGATCGCAACTCTCTGCGAAGGTCCACACCTCTTATAGTGAGCTCTTGCCAATCGAATGGACATGTCAGCGATTCGGTCCACTCACAGCCTTTGGACGCGCCTTGTCAGTAGCTATGTGTCCGGTCACGCCCATTCAGCTTCCAACCGCACGTTGTCTTGCCACGCATACGCTAACCAGATGCATTTGCCACATCAACGCACACTAGCCACATCGAGCCACCTTGGTTCAATTTCTGAAAAATTTAAGACCCCTCAACTCCTCGCTCGCGACGATGCGTAAGTGCAAAGTGCAAAGGCAAAGTGCGCCTCTAAAGCGCCCAATGCGACCTTTGCGACGTGCGTGCGCGTGCGGGTAGCACCATCCTCGTAGGCCCTTGAGCTAACTAAAGCTAGGCAAAAGACCACTAGAGTGCACCACAAGAGAGCTACACTTGATTACTCTTTACTAAAGTGAGATTTTATATATGTAAAACAAAGTTGCTCTACTCTTCTAATGTGGGATTGTGACTCTTCATATTCCAACTTTCTATATTCAATTATTTATTTTAAATGGTTTACTTTATCCATTAATTTGTCATTCATCCAAAATTAGTTTGAGAAATCAAATATACTAAACTTATCTACTCACGGCGTAAATTATGTTTAATCAATTTAGATCTATTTTTATAAAATACAATTCACTTTATTTATTGGTCAAAATTGGATCAAAATCCAATTTTTTAAAACCAATTTCTAACACTTGCTTCTACATGTCAATGTTGTTCAGCACATGAATCTATTCAACACTTATTTCTACACAGTGAACTAGCAACTCCGGTTTGGGAGTATCTTGAAAGAATTTTAAATGAGCCATCTCCATCTTCATATAACGTTATCATTGCTATTCAATCTTGGCGATCAACGGCCGGATCATCAGATCCTAATACTCTTCGTTCTGTATTAATTTTATGGTTTATTTGGAGGGAACAGAATGATACCAAATACAGGGGTCTTAAGTTCAGTTATAAGCGGATTATCCATTCTTGCACACCTTGCGGCCGTCACTGATCAGCTTTGGAAAGGAGAGACGGTGGCAACTCGACATATTGGGAATCATATAAGTCAGCCTATTTCTTCCATTTTGATTCAAAAGGTACTGTGGAAGAAGTCTCAGCCCAGTTAGATTAAACTCAATACGGATGGCGCTTGTAAAGCTGACCCAAGATTGGCTGGAATTGGAGGAATCATGCGTAATCACAATGGGGAGGTGCTGTTAGGATTTTATGAGCAGATTGATAAATGGTGATAGATTAACTTTACTTTGTTTTCGATTTAAATCTACGAATAGCACTCCTTACACTCCATATTTTGAGTTGGTCATGATCGTGTCAAAACTCTTTCACTCGCATAATTAATAAATTGGTAGGATCTGTCAAACTCCTTTCCACTTTACCAATCGAATCAGGTCGGATGGAGAGTACCCGACCCCAACGCTCACACGTGCCCAAAATTAAAAAAAGAAAGGAAGGAGATATCCTACTGCAGACACTCGTACATCTCTTTGTTTCTCTCTCATTCCCATCATCTACCGTATACTTTCTCTCTCATTCTCATCAGTGGAGTAATGGTGATTGTAATTGTATTTGATGCAGCTGCAAAAGAACAGCAGCCTGCATGAGAGTAGCCACCTCAAGAATTAAACCCTAGATCCCTAATTTTTTTTTTTGGTTAATAATTTTCGGGCAGCTCGAGGATCGCAGAATGGTGGGCGCCGCCGCACCTCAATCTCAGCCTCAAACTCCTGCCGAAGAAGAAGCGCTCAAGAGAAACACCGATTGTGTTTACTTTCTCGCTTCTCCTTTAACCTGCAAAAAGGTCCCCTCTTTTTCTTTTTCTTTGTTTTTTCTTTCACTTTTCCTCCCTTTTTATTCGTATATAATATCTCTGTTTGTGTTTGTGTGTATTTTGCCAAAAGATTTTCCTTGTTTTTCAAGATTTGTTATGATTGAGTAATAAAATTTCTCATAAGATGCTTGTTGAAGCTTTTTTTTTTTTATGGTTGGATTAGATCTTTCTAGGAGTGAGGGTTTAATATGTTGTTGGAGATTCGTGGAGTTACCTTCTGAGATTAGAGTTTAATTATTTTTCTTTTCTTGATAAGTTCTGTTATATGATTAGTTTTGGTTGTAGTTCCGTTCAAGATTTAGTTTGCCCTTGGCAAACCCTACTTGTTTTCTTGAATTTTTTTCCCTTTTAAAATCTTTTAAATTTATGAAGTTGGTTCTTATTTCTCTTATCCTACATGCGTTGTCTTATATTTTATTTTATTTTATTTTTTGAATCATGTATGGATACATAGTCTTTTACTGTGGAATCTATTAGTAAGAGGGTTGGATCCTGAGTTGGTTGACAGATTTGCTCAGCTAAAATCATTCCCTTCATATTGTCTTCTATTCATTGCGTTAGTTGTTTCAATGGTTCATTCTGACTGAAAGATTGGCTTCTTTCAAAGAGATGGGTGCTTGTGTCTTGTGATCCAATCCTTTCTGTGCAAGTTGAGGAAAATTTCATGTTAACATATGATTGTTAGTATTCTTTCCTCCAGGTTATTATTCGAGGTATTTGTTCAATGTCTGCATTGTCCAAATTGATGATATTTGCTTTCTTTACTAGAGAAAATTTTGCTGAAACAACAGTTAACTTTGTTTATAGCGTGTTCACTATCGATTCAAATTTGAATAGATTTTTAATCAATTCTAGGCATCCAAACATTAGGCAAATGAGTTTTATGATGTTTAATTAATAAAATAAAGTACATTTCAGCTGCAAGAAACTTGTTTAGTCATTATACGTCATTATGAATTTGTTTCTGATGACATCTCTTTTCTCAATGATATATAATTTTTTATTTTATTTTTACAGGGAAGTGAGTGTGAGTATCGACACAGTGACATTTCAAGGGTAAATCCGAGGGACTGTTGGTTCTGGTTACATGGTAATTGCTTAAATCCAAAGTGCGGGTTTCGGCATCCGGTTAGTCTTTTATCTTTCTTGATTGTAGATTACATTCTATAACATGCATGCTAATCAGCCTGAAGTTCAAAGTTGATTGAAATGATATTTATCAATATGATATATTATTCTCTATGTTTAATAGTATGAAGTATTGGCAAAGTAAAAAATTATTGGGTTGACTAGGTTTCTTTTTCAAAATTTTTGTGTTCTTCAGCCACTTGATGGATTGCTAGGAACACAAGTGCCAGCATCCACTGGGCCTACTCAACCTCTATTGCAGATGGTGACAACACCTACCGCCCATGTTGTTAATGCCACTAGCAAACAAGGGGTCCACTGTAAATTTTTCCAAAATGGATTCTGTTTAAAAGGTGATTGGTGTCCCTTTCTCCATGCGCCGAATTCCATGAATAACAAAGCTTCACTGGTGCCAGGAACAGCCTCTGCCATTGAACCTGCAACTTTTAAGAAGGCATTTGGTGGACTTGAAAAGTCTGCGCAGGACAACAAGGTCCCACTGGTGAATGTGGCTAAACCTGTCAAGGATTCCCCAGATGCACAACCAGCAGTTAAAGTGGAACCTGCTCCCCAAAGAAATGAACTTGCTATAAACAGGAGGATATCAGGTTCGTCATGCATCAAGGAGTTTGCTAACTATAGTAATGCCCCTCCTGGTGCTAATGGGAACCCCGTCAGCTGGTCCATTCGTGTTTACGAACCTCACCTGTTGGATGAACCTGGGGTCATCGAAATTAAAGATGCAGAAGAAGTTTCAAGGGAACCCTCTCCAGGGTTTGACGTTCTTGTAGATGACGAGGGAAGAGATTCTGATTTTTATCATAGTGAAGATCAATATGGAATGTCAAGGGAATATGAAGCCAGGAATGAATATGATATTGGTCATTCGACTGATTGCAATATGATTGCTGAAGTTGATAATGAAAGATATCAGGATCATCTTGGTTATGACTCACATGGGCACCGTAAGTGTCAGTTTGCTTTGGAGCAGCACAGAGCTTCATCCAAAAGGATGTCAGGAGGGTCTCCTTATCTCGAAAGGAGGCCATATGCTAGGGCTGATAGCCGTGGTCAACTTGATGAATTAGATCTAAGGCATCGTTTAGCACAGAATAAGCAGCCTAATGGTTTGAGGTCTGTCGTTAGTCATGAACATGCCCGTGACAAGCATGTTGAAGATCGAAGCTACCAAAGTTTGCGTCGGCACGAACATGTTTCCCAGCATGAGAATTCTCTTAGCAGTCGCCTTCGAGGAAGAATAAGGCTTCCACGAAGATCATCATCTCCAATTGATAGGAATATGACTACGGGTACTGACCTATTGTCTCCAGTAAGGGCATTTCTCTCCTCTAATCAGGGAAGGATCCAAGACAGAATAAAAGGAAGGGTGGAAGAAGCTTTTAGTAATGGATGGAAGAATGATAGTGGTCTGCACTTGAGAAGAGACGTGATAGGTGATAATAATGCTGATTTTGCTGGTCCTAAAAGTCTTGCAGAGTTGAAAAACAGAAAAAATGCTGAACCTAGTGGACAGCATGTGACTGATCGACAGCTGCTTGGTAAGAGAAAATATTTGATGCTTGATGGCCATCAACAAAGTGGCAATGATCTTTCTTTTGAAGGGCCAAAGCCTTTAGAGGAGATTTTAAAGCGGAAGAGAGGCGAAACAATTGGAACTGTCGGCCATAGGAATTCATCTAACAAAGAAGATATTATTGAAGATAGTAATCAAAAGGAAGGAAAGGATGAGAACAACAGTGGATCAATTTCTTCTATTGGAAAAAATAAGGTCGTCTTCTTGTCTGCATCAATTAACCTGACTGAAGCAGAAGAGGGTGGGACAGCTGCCTGTAATGCTGCCATACAACCTGTTGCTAGCAAACTAGATGCTGAAGATGGTACAATTGTCAAGTTTGGGGTAGACCAAGAGCCAGAAACCTATGAACAGAGAGACGAGTCTGATTCTGAGCAAGTCGGTGGGGAGGGTTTTGATTTGTATGATGGTGAGAATGGAGAGGCTGAAGGGGAATACCTTGACGACGATGATGATGACTTTGCAACGAAGATGGGTGTTATGTACTCTGAAAGGTAAAAGGTTGGATCCATGGCTCTTGCTGCTATTCATTTGTCTATGCTTTGAATGGCAAACTCGTACACCACTAATTTTGAGCTAGGAAGTAGAGATGATTAGAAATGCCCATATGCATCATTAAAAAGTTCTTAATTGTATTTGAACTCCTAAGTGGGTGGATATTATTTTTGTCTTCCGTAGTTTTACACTTACTATTTCATTTGCTTGGGTTACATCAACAAATCAATAAAAATTTTATCATCATTTTTTTCCTGATGATGCTTACTTTCTGTACATTTATTCAGAAGATGCATGTTTTCCTCTTCGATCCTTGTATGAGTAACAATTTGAAGCCATTTTTATTGCCATCACATTTTGTTTAGTATTATTACTGGAGTTAATCTCACTTTACTTCTTCTATTTTTTATTGAGTATTTTATTCTCTTATATTTTTAATTGTATCACTTTACTCCTTCTATTTTTTATTGAGTATTTTATCCTCTTATATTTTTAATTGTATTTTTAATTGTATCATTGTATCTCATTGTCCTATCAATTAATATCATTTTACCCCTTATACTTTTATTGTATCACTTTATTTTATGTACTCTTAAAAAATGACTTAATTATTCTTACTTATAATTTTTAGTAAAATTACTTTAAAAATATTTAAAATTGCTAGATTTGTATTTATATTTAATAATTTTTTAACTTGATTAATTAACATTTAATATTAAATTTATTTAAAATTTTAAATTTAATGGCTGCTTTTTTATTTTAACATAATTTTCATAAACTACTACGTAGTATGATATTTGGATAGCTAATATATTTTACATATAAGTTTCTTATTCGTTAAAAATCTAAAAAATGTGTAATATATTTTAAATATTATTTTATTAAACACGTTAAAGATAAGCAATAATTTTTTTATTATTAATGAAATTGCCGTAATTTCATAGAAACTATGTTAAATTTAAAAAAATTGTCATTTTAATATTTAGTTTATTATTATTAAATAAATTATATTGTTGTGATTTAATAGAAATTATTTTAATTTAAAAAAATATTCATTATGGTGTTCAACAAAAAATAATCACAAAAATGACTATTTTTAACTTAATATAGTTTTTATTAAATTATGATTATTCAATTAATAACTGGAAAATTACTACTAATATTTCACATATTCAATAAAATATATTTTGTAAATATAATACACATTTTTTAGATTTGTGAAGAATAAGAAATTTATATGAATAAATATATTAGCTAATAGAAAATATTTTATTATATAATAATTTGATAGAAAATATATTAAATTAAATAAATAGTCACTAAAATTTAGATACAACAAAGTTTCAAATGAATTTTATGTTAAATTTTAATTATTTAAGTTGAAAAAGTTATTAAAATATAAATATAAGTTTATTAATTTTAAAATATTTTTAAAGTGATTTTACAAAAGCATAAGGACAATTAAGTTATTTTTTAAGGGTACAGGGGATAAAGTGGTACAATAAGAGTATAATGAGTAAAATAATATCAATTGAGTGTATAATAAAATAAAATAATACAATTTAGCGTAACAAGATAGAATGATATTAAATGAGGAGAGAGAGAGAGAGAGAGAGTTAAAGTGAGATTTTAATCCATATTACTATTATGACAGTGGCTTGGTGCATATATGTTGGGGACATTGTAAATTACTTGTAATTACCTTCTTGCCATGTACTAATTATGGAAAGATTACCTTGAAAGAGGGTTGGAACTTAAGAAGATTTGTTCCACAACTCTAGGTATGTATAGATTCATACTTTGATAAGTTATCTAAAAAATATTTTGTGAAAAAAATTATAAAATCCTCTCAATTTTGTGTGAAAATAAAAATGCATTTGAATTAGTGACTTTCAAAATTTAAGTAGAGAGTTAAGAGTTGAATTACATTTGTTCAAATTTGAATTTGGCTAGGGGCTTGAAAGTGGATTTGTAAAATGGATTTGAAATCCATGAAAAATTCAAATTCATAGTTGGGCCACAAATTCTAGAGCATTTTGGATTCTCGATTCTTTTTTGATATTTTTATTATATAGTTAATAGTTGTAAGAAATATGATTCTAATTATTCTTATCAATAGTATTACTTTATATACTAATAATAATATATAGAATAATGATAACAATACTAATAATAACAATTTAATATACTACTATTTGAATATAATTATAATATAATATATTATATTGTCTTTTAATGGACCACAATAAGTTATGAAAAAGTCGCGAAAAATTAAAGTGTGTGTACATTAAACTTTAAATAATTTTAAATAATTTACTTGTGCTTATCTATTTTTATACTATTATAAAAGTGTGAATATTTTTTTTAATTTTTAATTGGATTAAAATAATTCTTTGATATATTAATTTTAGTAACAATAATATAATTTACAGTTCTCCTAAAAAATAGTTTTTATAAAAAAAATAAGTTCCAAACAAATTACAAAACCTTCAAAATCCATCTGTAATGTAGTTTACAATCCTAAAAAATAGTTTTTATAAAAAATAAAGTCCCAAACGAACTACAAGACTCTTCAAAATCCTGTAATGTAATTTAACTTTCTGGGCATATTCATTTTCTCAGAATCTCCGTTTGTATTTTTTTTAATTATCGTAGTTGTTTTGTTCAGGTTGTGGTTTAGAATGTAAATTTTGGTGGTATGAACCTCTAGGACGGGTAAAGTTTGGACTTTTTCTTGAACTTTGCTTTTGGTTGAATAAACTCAATCGTTATGATATTATAAAATTAAATTTGATTAAAAACTTGTTCTCAAATAAATAAAAAATTAAAAATTAAAATAAATCTGAATGAGAGCTATATTTTTTAAATTAATGTGATGAGATTTTAAAACTATTTTTTAATGTGAAGGTTTAAGAAATAGTAGAGAAAATAAAAAAAACTATTTATTTTATTTTTGTTGTGTTTTCTTGCATTATTTGTTTTTATAAGCCCTTATTAATAGGGCGAAAAGTTCAAAAAAAAAAAAAAGAAGAAGAAGAAAAAGGACCAAAGAGATTTGTTGTAATAAAAAAATATCACTTTTAAACTTAATATAATATTTATAAAACTTATTTTATATGTCACATCATAATTAATGTTCTTTTTTTAAATATATTATGATTTCAATCTCGACTTTTTTTTTCTTATGCTGTTAGAAAATCTTAAATATATGTTTTCAATAGATAGAATTTTATTTAACCAATTAAAACATAATAAACAAAATTGAAAGAAAAATAAAATGTAAATAGAGTTAAGAAGGGTATATATGTCATTGTAAGAAGTTTAGAAGAAAAATGAAAAAATAAAATCATTTGAGACGTTTCTTGACATTTATGGTAAAACTCAGATGTAACTTAAAAAAAAAATTACACCCTTAAAAATATATAAATTAAAATACCAATATAATACTTATGATAAAATTCAGGTACCAAAATATTTTAATTTAACCAAACAAAGTATAATGTGAAAGAGTGAAATAAGAACTAAAATTGGATAGAGGAAAAGTGCATATATGTCACATAAGAAGAAAAACTAAAACAATTTTATTTGACACGTAACAAGATTTAACATTTGCAACAAGTCTGATATATCTATTTAAATACTAATATGATATTCATAATAAGATTCATGTACCAAATTTACTCTTAAAGTTTACTTACTAGGTTGAATTATGCATAATAAGTTTAAGGGGTTATTTGCATCTTGAGGTTTGAATATTGACAACTACATTCCTTTATTTGATAAAAATGCTATGAAAAAATTATTTAAAGATCAAGACACCATGTTGCTTTATTTTTGGAAAAGACATTATTTTTGTAAAAACTAATTGGTAGTTATATATATATATAAGTAATTTTAATTAAAAAATTAATGAATGAAATAAATTTTAAATTTTATGATCTCTTCAATGATATAAGGAGTATACATTAATTTTTATATATAAAGAGTAATTATGATTTTTATAATTATACATCATTCACAAATTTACAATTACGTAATTTGTTGTAATAAAATGAAAGACTCAAGTACAATTGCAAATGTAATTTGTAAAATTGTAATACATACTTTAATTATTTTTAATATATAATTTTAATGTAACATTAAGTGTCCCTTTATATCCTAATTTTTTCTTCAAAAACTGAAAATTTGTCTTCTTTCTATAGTAAATCTGTGAATGATTTCAATTGTTTAATAAAATCAGTTTTAGCATAAACTAGATTTTAAAATTGTCCAATCATATGTCATAAGCATATATAGAGGACTTCGTATTAGAGAATTTGAGTTGTTTAAAATTGAGTATTGTACAACAATGTACTTAAAATATTTTCTCTAATTTTTTCAGTAACTGACATAATTCTATTGTAATTCTAGAGGAAAAAGAAAGATGATTTCACAGCATAAATGAAAAGAAAATTCAAAAAAACTAGTTCTATAAGCTTTGATGCTAACTAAAAAGTAATTAATTTTAAGGATAAACAAAATATAAGAAACTATTAAAAATTAGTGGAAAAATGATATTGGTATCCAAAATTTTTTCATTAATCTTTATCAATTTATTTTTACAATAATAAGTATATGCTTTAACGTTTCACATCCCAATTTAGATTCAATTATTAATTCAATTTATTTTTCATGATTTATTCTTTTGATTATAAATTTAATAATTACGATAAGATAAACTTAAAATTACAAGTAAAAATATTCAAAAAAGATAAATGCTTATATTTGAAACTAATGAGATAAGATTTTAAAATTAATTTATAATGTGGAGGTTTAAGGAAAAGAGTAGAGAGATCAAGAGAAATATTTGCTTTATTTTTATTGTGTTTTGTTGGCATATTTTGTTTTAATAAAGAGTTAGAGGATGTTTGACTGAACTTATAAGCTCTTTAAAATATCTTATAAGCTCTTTAAAATATCTTATAAGCATTTAAGAGCTTATAAGTGTAAAAAAATATTTGGTAATTTTTTGTAAAAGAGCTTATAAGATTAAAAAAAATATATATTTGAGAGCTTATAAATTCCTAAAAAAAAGTACATCTACCCTAACTTATTTTCAAAATAAGATCTTATTTTAACAAACTCCTTTAATTTAATAGTTTTAATTATAAAATTATCATTACTAATATCTTAAAAACTCCATGATCTTATTTTAATTCAACAACTTATTTTTAAAATAAGATCTAACATCTTATAAACTCTAAAAATATCTTATGAGTTTATAAGATCTTTTAAATAAGTTTAGCCAAACACCCTCTTAATATGACTTTTACAAATCTTATTTTATATCATACCTTATAAGTTTTACTTTCAAAATTATTTTAACTTTTTTAAGGTATATTATAATTTCAATCTCGTCTATTCCAAACTCTTTATTTCTTACTTATATGGAGGTATATTATTAGAAAATATTAAATTTATGTTATCAATATATAGAATTGGATTTAACCAAATGAAACATAATACAAAAATTGAAAGAAAGCTTAAAAGTAAACAAAGTAAAAAAGGGTATATATGTAATTGTAAGAAATTTAGAAGAAAAACTAAAAGAATTTCATGTATTATGTATCAATTTGACATTTACAATAAAACTCAGATTCACTTAAAAATTACACCCTTATAAAATTATAAAAATTCAAGCACCAAAATGATATATATTATAAAATCCATGTACCAAAATTATTTAATTTAACAAAAAGTGAAGCATAATATGAAAGATTGAAATAAAAATCAAATTGGATAGATTCTAAAGATGTATATATGATATTGTAAAAAAATGCTATAACGTTAAGGTTACAAATCCAAGTACAGGTTGTGTTAATTAATAAATTTATTGCGACTGTGAGGTCGATCCACATGGAAGTTGTTTGAAGTTTTCGAGTTTATATTTCTTAAAAGATGACTGAATGTGGTTTAGATTAGAAAGAAAAATATTTATGTTATAACTAAGAAATTAAAGTAATAAAAATACTGTGGATTAAGGATCCGCTCTTGAGTTTTGAATAAAGAATGATAATTTATTATTATTTTATCTCTTTTGAGTGTCACTATTGGAATCAATACACAGTGAAGGTTCAAATGGGAAGATATTATCAAATAACTCATGCATTAATGTAATCATGATATTGTCATATTGTTTGCAAATTATCTCTAAATACCAATACTTGTTTATGGGATCAAATATTCATGCACACCTTTGTCTACAAAAAATTAAGATTTTACGTTAGTAGTCGGTGTAGTAAAACTGTACAATAAAGTAAATGAACCCAAATATTTTTTGTTCAATTGGTGATACAAAAATCAAGAATCGCCGCTAAATAAGAAGAGTTTTAATGCCAACACTCATTTAGGGAATTAAATATTTATGCATACCTTTGTCTACAATAAATCAAGGTTTTACATTAACAGTCGGTAGAGTAGAACCGTACAATAAGTTAAATGAATCTAAATATTTGTTGTGCCATTGGTAATATATAAATCAAGAATCACCACAAAACAATGAGGGTTTCAATAAAAAATTAAAATAATAATACAACACACCTGAATACTATAAACCTTTATAACTGTTCATCTCCTTCATCAAGAGGTTCATCATTTTTTCTCAACAAAATGAAATTTAGAAAGATATAATGAAAGTAGAAAAGACTAAAAATAGAAAAAAAATTAGAAAATACATTTCTATTACTACTAGAAAGTTTACATTACTACTAGAAAATATAGCCTAAAGAAAGACAACAATAAAATTTTCTTCCCCCTTTAAGGATTTTTGTGTATCTTCAATGACATCCAAAAACCCGTATTTATAGTAAAAGAGTGCCTGAAGTTGGCATATTCAAATTCACTCATAATAGATTCCAAATTTACTTCAAATATGCTTTAAATTCACATATTCATTTCAGGTCCGAATTTTATCACATATTTTTCTCCATGAAATCAGTAGATTTTGGAAAAAGTGGTCAACATAAAAGCTGTATATATTTTTTTTAGTTTCATTTTTTAACTTGAATCACCTCATTCTAATCACAATGGAGAAATTTATGTTTGATTTAAGGAAATGTGTCAGTATGGATATATCCTTTCCAATACACATAATTTGACAAATTTTATGTTATAATCAAGGCTGAATTAGGCTGAGCTTCCAACAGAAACGTTGTAGTTTTATCTCTTCACTTTCAAATGAAGTAAGATGTAGGTTCATAGGGCTTTTGAAGATGGAGTTAGACCCAAAATATTAAAACTGCATAAGTCTGAAAATATACTTATTTTGAATTTAATGTAAGCCCAACAATCACTTACAAAGTCGAAGTGATTTATTATATATATTTTGATCTACACATGATGGGTTTAGGCAAAAATGACCATTTTCTTCTAATTGTGATGTTTCCTTGATCCAATGAAATTTATCTCCCAACTTGCTCATGAAACGTGTTGTCTTCTTTGATTTTATTTTGACTCTTTTTGATCTATTTTTTTTCGTGGATTCCCTAACACAAAATATTAATAAAATTATAATCTTAACAAAAATAAAATAAGAAAAATATAAATTCCCCAACACTTAACTTTTGCTCATCCTTGAGCAAACCTAAAACAAACCTAAACTAATCCACTTTTGTAAAAAATCACGATTGCATTTAGCATATGCAACAAACTTTTAAACCCCTAGGTAGCCCATAGAGGACGAGTTATAGTCTTGTGAGAGTTTTTAACAGTGATACCTACAAACACATATGATAACTATCTTCTAACCATTATTCTTAGGAAGCAACAAAGTTATATAGAAATAAAAATCAAACAAATATTGAATCTAACCCTTAGTTATTCAAAAGTCTATACATTTCGACAATAAGCATACTCATATGTGCGTGTGAATAGTTAATATCAATAGTGATTAAACCATGCATGCTTCAAATAAGTGAAATCCCATAGAACCTCACAAAAACTATCACTCAATCTCTAATGGAAGAGTTAAACATCATAGGCTTTTCTTTTGGTACAAATTTTCACTACACTGAAGGCACCACATGAAATCAAAAAGATTTTAACAAAGGTTATAATGGGGCCAAAGGGTAGTGATGTGGCTAAGAAATAAAAGGATAAGAAGGAACAAATGTTCTAAAAACTTCATAGGATTATAGATATAGAGTTTATCAAAGAAGAATTCTCACACTTTACGAATTTTAACATTTGGCCTATTGTTATTGAATTGGACCCCTCTTCATCATTCTTATTGATTTTACAAATCCTACTTTTAGTTGTAACTCATAATATTTTTAACACTTTATAATTTTATTTTATTTTTGATGAGAAACTCCCCCACACTTATCTTTTATTCTAACCCAATTTTCTTTTGCAAGCTCACCTTATCAATGAAATGTCTCTTATGCTCCAAATTATTTTTAGAATAAGGGGTATGATAATAGTGTATTTAGGCTAGATAAGAAGATATAATTACCACAAAAAAAGCTTATTTATTGAAAGGCTCAAAGTGGCTCACTATGAGGGATGTTCTCTTAAAACATCACATGGGGAACAAGCAGATTTGGCTATGGAGCTAGAAAGTCAAATGCCTTAATAATTTTTCAAGCGGTGCTCAATCAGTTGTTCACTTCGACAGACCAAAAGAAAAAGTTCTAACACTCAACCTCTACATGTCAAAAATCAAAGTGATAATTAAAACAATGGCATAGAACTATATATTTTGACATGCTTGTCTCCACACTAAATAACATAACTATTTATGCAAAAAGATTTGAGTATAATTATCACAAAAAATATATTAACCAAAGAACAACATCAAAATTCAAAACAACACCCATTATCAATCAAACCACATTATTCGTATTTAATTTTAATCATTAAAGTTGGAAGAACATCTACAACTAAAAAAAAAGATAATTCACAAACTTTTGTTAAAAACTTCACAAACTTGCCATGTTATGTGGAAAAAAATATAGGGGTATATCTCAAGAGTATTGAAGTTATCCTTTACTCTACCACCTTTTTTCATGGTTTCAATGAATCCAAAATAAAATACGCTTGAATTTTATTTTAAAGAAAAACTAGAAAAAAACACATTGAACACACAAGACATGATATCAACTATCCCCTTCTCCAACCTAATCGAGATATTATCCTCAATGTCGAAAATAGATAGAAAAGTAGAGTTTAGAAAATATTACCTAGAATGTGATTTATTGAAAAATAAAGCTGAAACAACATAATATATACACTATTAGTTGATACCATTAAGGATAAATTTTACAGGTAGAGAGTCAAATTCATTTTGCGTTTTCGACCATTGTCCCTAATGGACCAATCTACTCAAGTCAAGGCTGGATCAGGTTTTGACATATATGCTAGAAGTTGATCAATTAGTTGGTCAGGTGTTGGAGCAAAAATGAGAATTCGTCTCGCAAATGGTAAAATAAAACCTTTTTCTACAGGATAATCTATAAAAGATAGAAAACCATAAAAAAAACCATTAACATTAAGAATACCTACAAGATTCTGGTGAATGTTGAGTTGTATGTGACACTTTTAACTCATCTCCGATGGTCATACCTATAATATTCTATACTGTTAAAGGGTTTGGGATAACTCCTAAAACTTTGATTCCTCCTACATAAGCGAAAGTAGAAACACTCCCCATTAACCCAAGACTGTCTCCCCATACACTAAATGAAATTTTCTTTCTACTAATGTTCTACTAAGGTTATTGATTGCCCCTATAAACTAACATTTTTTTCTTGGATTGGTTCCACAAAAGACACAAATACAGTTAAACTTGCGAGTGGAAGATCCTTCCAATTTTTTTGGAAATTGTGTTGTGCAAAATTAGAGTAAGTACGGTACTTTTTATTGATGTGTGAATAGGGAATGCATTTATTGCACGTCTTTTTCTTTTATCAGAAAATGTTGAAAATCAGGATGCAAAATTTAAAAATTAGCTATTTACACGTGAATGAACAAGTAGTTGTGACTGTAACTCACATCTTCTTCTAGTTTTATGTTAAATAATAGCTTAAACGCCCTCTACGGGTTGAGGATATGCTTTCCATCCAGTTTTCTTATAAACTGGCAAACAGAGTTTTTTAATGTCAGATTCTCAATACTATAACGCTCATATTCATTCCGAAAGTGATTTCATAAATCAAGAATTACACGATACATGAATCCATAAGAATGCATATCTAGAGTCAATCGAATATCATCTAGAGAGTCCTTACTCAGTCCATTCTTAATGAATTGAATTTTATCTTAATTTTTTTTTGTATTTTTTTTGTATCAATAGTTTGGGAAATTGATAAGTTCGACTTCAATACCTATGGAGTATTGTTATCCGCTACTTAACCATAAAGAATCCTAATTTTTGATCATTTTCATAACTTTCGCAGAAAATGCGAGTGGGTCAATAAAATCTATACTGCAAGATCTTTGCAGCAATTTTCTTCGTTGAAAAGTGACTACCTTATGTTCTTGCATGAAAAAATTTAAAAAAAACACTACCTACCATATTGTTAGCATGCATTTTCGATTAGGACAAAATAAAATAGACAAAATAAAAAAAATTAAATGGATAAAAAGAAAAGATAATGAGAGTTAGAGAAAACAAATCTATGATTATCGGCTCTCTTAGTCTTCTTTTCCATTCGTTGGGTTGCCTTCTAACAAACTCTTGGTTTAATGTCCTCAACCCGACATTGCCTCTTTCATCATTCATCAACATATGATGCCAAAGCCACCGTCCATCCAATCACCGTCTTATAATTTTGAAGCACCCAAATAACTTTGTCCGTTGGCACTTGAATGAGGTCTTTAGGAATGCTAGTGGTATTTCTCTCACCTAAGTAAACATATTTAAGATGGTCCAGGATTGGTTTAAGCTCCATTGTAGGTGTTTGCACCATAGAAGGTAGAAGCCTCTCATTAGATATTCGCAATTCAATACAAGAGACATCATGCCTTGATTTTTTTGGCAACGAGTTCAGCCCCGTTACATCATTTTCCACATCCCCCAATATTTGCACATCAAACTTATTTTCTTTCAAATCCTTCATAAGGATATGCTTTTATAAAGTAACCTCCACTCCATCTTTGCTAGTGAACTCAAGCATTTGTTATGCTTGCGATCAATAATGTCAATTGCAAAAATAATATTCACATTAGTAAAATATCTTATGGCTTCAAAAATATTATATTTTATAACCTCGCCATCAAACTCCATAGTAAGAATGCCATCATGAACATCAATCTTAGCTCAGGCTGTCTTCATGAATGGTCTTTTTAAAAGAATGCATATAGGATTAGGGCATATGTCATCCTCCATCTCAAGAACATTAAAATCAGCAAGGAAAACTAATTCATTCACCTGCACAAGAACATCTTCCACAACCCCTATTGGATATGCATTAGATCTATCAGCCAATTATATGATAACACCAGTTTCTTTTAAAGGTCTTAGATTTAGAGAAGCATAAATAGAATATGGCATAACATTATTTGATGGTATGGTCCCAAATCTAACATGCATTTTTCAAATCTGGTCTTAATAATGGTATAAGGGATGGTAAAAGTATCTGAATCCTTACACTTTGGAGGGAGTTTTCTTTGAAAAACCACTGAAATATTCTCCCCCAAACTTACTTTTTCATTCCCCATCTACTTTAATTTGTTAGCTCTTTGAGGAACTTAGCATATCGAGGCTCTTGCTTGATTGCATCAAGAAGAGGGATGCTTACCTCCGCTTTTTGAAAAGTATCAAAGATCTCATTTTCTTGCTCATTTTTCTTAGAATTTGCTAACTTGCTAGGAAAAAGTAGAGGTGTTACATAAGTACGAGAGATTGGTTTAGGAGTGGTCACCGACTTTGGATTTTCTTTAGGATGAATAGTTATGTCAACAACTTTTTCATTTCGAAGAGTTGTGATCGAATTAGCCTCCTTGATTGAATTTTCACTTGACGAAGAAACATGACACTGAGTGGAAGGATTAGATTGAGGTTGAGTAAGAAATTTACCTTTTTCATGAGTACACAAAGAGGTTGTCAATGTTGAAAGTGTACTTTTGATCTCATTTATGGCTTGTGAAGTCTGGTTATTGATGTTTGTTTGTGCATGCATAAATTCTTGCAAAGTTTTCTCAAGAGATTTTGTACGTGGAGCTGGATAAGAAGGAAAGTTTGTGGCTTTTTTGAATGTAGTGATTGGGCACGGTTCTCATCTTGCGAACTAAAATTCGAATGGTTTCTCCATTATGGATTGTAAGTTTCAGAATATGGAGAATAAAAAAGGCTTTTTGAATGTGTTCATGACATTTACTTGTGCTGGAATATTTGGGTATTCATTCGTGGAGTGTCCCACAAGTTCACAAATGCTACAAACTTCTTCATCTTACACATATATGATTTTCTTTACTTTTTTAAGTTCCATGGCCTCAACTTTTCTTTTTAAACTAACAATCCTAACATTTAGATCATCTTCTTGACTAAGGTAATATTTTTCTTTAATACTATTAGCAAGATTAGATCCAATACAAGCTTTGGAAGCTTTCTGCCAAATTGTCTAGATATTCCAGGGCTTCATCAGGTTTTTTATCAAGAAACTCACCATTACACATTGTTTCAACAAATTATTTTGTTTCAAGAGTTAAACCTTCATAAAAGAAACTAATTAAGTGCCATTTTTCAAAACCATGATGTGAGAATGAATTCAACAAATCTTTAAATTTTTCCCAACATTGAAAGAAAGTTTCATTAGAATTTTGAGAAAAAATTTGGATTTATCTTTTCAAAACATTAGTTTTATAAGTTGGAAAGAACTTTTTCAAAAAATATGCTTGTATTTGTTGCCAAGTGCCAACTGACCTAGGTTTTAAAGAATTAAGCCAAGTTTTTGCTTTATCTTTTAAAGAAAAAAGAAATAATTTGAGCTTAACGATATCATTTGTACTAGTTTGATCATCAAAAGTGGTACATACTTGATCAAATTCTTTCAGATGCAAGTAAGGGCTTTCAGAATCTAAATTACAGAAATTAGGAAATAAAAGGATCATACCTGGCTTGAATCAAAAGTTATTTGCATTGAGAGGAAATATGAAACAAGAAGGAGAAAACTTTTGAGGAGGTTGCAAGTAATAACGCATGGTAGGCACATGTTGATTCTCATTTTCATCCTGAACACTTTTATTTTCAGCCAAAGTAGAAGTGTGTGGAGGTAACTCAAACAAATTTTCAAACAAAGTTTCAAAAAAATTCTAACTAAACGACGAAAATTATGATTACGATACCATATGAACATATAATCGTAAAGAAAACAAACATACAATATTTACAAAGGGAAAATAATCACAAACCTAAATACTTACCTTTGCCTTCCCCGGCAACGACTCCAAAAACTGCTACAACTTTAAGGTTACAAACCTAAGTTCAGGTTGTGTTAAATAATAAATTTCTCAGGAGTTAGAAGTCGATCCATAGGGAAGTTGTTTGAAGTTTTTGTTTTTGTATTTCTTAAAATATGGGCTAAATGTGGTTTAGATTATAAAAAAAATTATGCTATAACTAATAAATCAAAGTAATAAAAGCATTAAGGATTAGAGATCCGCTCTTGAATTTTAGATAGATGAATAATTATTTATTATTTTTTTATCTCTTTTTAATGCCATTATTAGAATCCATACGCAATGAAGGTTCCAATGGGAAGATGTTATCAAATAGATTATGCATTAAGGTAATCATGATATTGTCTTACTGTTTGTAAAATATATTTTAACACCAATACTTGTTTATAGGATCAAATATTTATGCACACATTTGTCTACAACAAATCAAGATTTCATGTTAGTAGCACATGTTGTAGAATTGTACAATAGCTAAATGACTCCAAGTATTTGTGGTGCCATTTGTGATACAAAAATCAAGAATCGTCACTAAATAAGAAAGGTTTTAACATCAATACTGATTTATTGGATTAAGTATTTATGCACACCCTTACCTACAAAAAATCTAGGTTTCACAATAGCAGTCGGTGAGTAGAACCGTATAATAAGCTAAATGAACCAAGTACTTATTGTGTCATTGGTGATACATAAGTCAGGAATCACCATAAAACAAGCAGGGTTTCAATCAAAAATTAAAATAGTAATACAACACATCTGAACATTATGCACCTTTATAATCATTCATTTTCCTCTATTAAGAGGTTCACATTTTCTTCTCATCTAAATAAAATTTAGAAAGACATAATGAAAGTAGAAAAGACTAAAAATAGAAGAAAAACTGGAGAATATATTTCTATTACTACTAGAAAACTTATATTATTTCTAGAAAATTTAGCCTAAAAAAATGACAACAATAAATTTTTCTCTCCCCTCTATGGGTTTTTATGTGTCTTCATTGACATCTAAGAGCTCCTATTTATAGTGAAAGAGTGCCTAAATTGGCATCTCCAAATGCACTCCAAATTTACTTCAAATATGCTCTAAATTCATATGTCCATTTCAGTTCTGAATTTTGTCACATATTTTTCTCTATAAAATCAGTTGATTTTGGAAAAGTGATCAATGTGAGAGCTATGTATTTTCTGGTAGCTTCATTTTTCAACTTGAATCACCTGATTCCAACCACTAGGGAGAAAATTATGTTTGATTTAAGGAAATATATCAGCATAGATAGATCATTTTCAATACACACACTTGGATGAATTTTTTGCTATAATCAAGGGTGAATTGGGCTGAAGCTTGGCTTTCAAATAAAGCAAGATTCAGGTCCATAGGGCTTTTGAAGATGGAGTTATGACCAAAATACAAAAACTACACAAGTTTGGAAACATGTTTATTTTGAGTTTAATGCAAGTACATCAATCACTTGCAAAGTCAAAGTGATTTCTTGCATGTATTTTGATCTACACATGATGAACTTAGGTAAAAATGACCCTTTTCTTCTAATTGTGATGCTTTTTTGATCGAATGAAATATTATTTCCCAACTTACTCACGAAACGTGTTGTCTTCTTTGGTTTTATTTTGCCTCTTTTTGATCTCTTTTTAATAATGGATTCCCTAACACAAAACATTAATAAAACTATTAAATTAACAAAAATAAATCAAGAAAATTATAAAGGATTTGATACAAAAATATGTCAAAATATACACTTATCACATAGATTTCAGTTGTTTGAAAAACTAATAAGTCCGACTTCAGAGCTACGATGTATTGTTATCTACCTCTTAACCAGGAAAAGAAAAGAAAAAAAAATAAAAGAAAAAAAGCCTACAAATAACAAAGTCAGAGAAAAAGTGTATATATATACACATACTAATCATAACAGGGGTTGAAAAAAAAAGAATCTCCTTTTGTGAAAATTGATTCTCTAGAAATAGTTTAAATCTTTGTCTATTTACTTTGAATACACTATCATTTCTAGGATTCTCAATGTCAATCGCCCCATAAGGATATACCTCTTTTACAACAAAAAGACCACTCCACCTTGATCTCAATTTTCAAGGAAATAAATGCAATCGAGAATTATAAAGTAAAACCTTTTGACCAACCTCAAATATTTTTCTTGAAATTTTATTATCATAAAATTCTTTGATTCTTACTTTATGAATTTTAGAATTCTCATATGCATCATTTCTTAATTTCTTGAAGTTTATTGATTTGCAATTTGTACAATTTTGTAGCTTCATCAAGGTTGAAGTTAAATATTTTGACTGCTTAATAAGCTTTATGTTTAACTTCAAGAGGTAAATGACAAGGTTTTCCATAAACTATCCTATAAGAAAAAATGCCTAACGATGTTTTGAAAGCAGTTCTATATGCCCAAAGTGTATCGATAAGTCTAAAAGACCAACTAATCTCTACGATTTGGGTTAACTATATTTTTCAAAATTTGTTTTATCTCCCTATTTACAAGTTCAACTTGTCCATTTGTCTGAGGGTGATAAGGGGTTGAAACTTTATGTATAATTCCATATTTTTTAACTTGTCCATTTGTTTGAGGGTGATAAGGGGTTACAACTTTATGTATGATTTCATATTTTCTTATTAAAGTTTCAAAAACTTTGTTACAAAAATATTTTCCCCCATCACTGATAATAGATCGAGGAATTCCAAATCGACTTAAAATATTTTCTTTCAAAAAATTTATCACTATTTTGTGATCATTGTTTCGATAGGAAAATTGCCTTGATCAATTTTGAGACATAATCTATAGTGATCAATATGTAAATAAAATCAAATGATAATGAAAATGGTCTCATGAAGTTAGTACTACAACAATCAAATATTTCAATCACTAAGATGGGGTGTAGAGGCATCATCCTGTTTCGCTTTGAAATGGATCCTAACTTTTGATAATTTTCACAACTTTTGCAAAAAGTGCAAGTGTCTTTGAAAAGAGTTGGTCAATAAAATCCATATTGCAAGAACTTTACAACGGTTTTCTTTGCTAAAAAATGACTATCATGTGCTCTTGCATGAAAAAATTTAAAAAGAAATACTACATACCACATTTACAGCACGCATTTTCGATTAGGACAAAATAAAATAGAAAAAAAGTAAAAAAAATAAATGGATAAAAAGAAAAGAAAATGGGAGTTAGAGAAAGCAAATATGTGATTATTGGCTCTCATAGTCTTCTTTTCCATACGTTGGGTTGCCTTCCAACAAGCACTTAGTTTAATACCCAAATAAGTTTGTTTGTTTGTACTTGAGTGAGGTCTTTAGCAATGTTAAATAGTAGTATTTGTTTCTCACCCAAGTAGACATATTTAAGATGGTCCAGGATTGGTTTAATCTCCATTGTAGGTGTCTGCACCATAGAAGGTAGAAACCTCTCATTAGATATTGGTAATTCAACATAAGAGACATTATACCATGATTTTTTGGCAGCGAATCTAGCCCCATTATATCCCCAACGTTTGTACATCCAACTTTTTTTCTTTCAAATCCTTGATAACGAGATGTTTTTTTGTAAAGTAACATCTACTCCATCCTTGCGAGTGAACTTAAGCATTTGTTGTAACTTGGGATTAACAACGTCAACTGCAGAAACAACATTCAAGTCAGTAGGATATCTCATGGCTTCAAAAATATTATATTTTTTAACCTCGCCATCAAACTCCATAGTAAGAGTGCCATCATGAACATCAATCTTAGCTCGGGTTGTCTTTATGAATAGTCTTCCCAAAAGAATGCGTGTAGGATTAGGGCATGTGTTATCCTCCATCTCAAGAATATAAAAATCAACAGAAAAAACTAATTCATTCACCTGCAAAAGAGCATCTTCCACAACCCCTATTAGATATGTATTAGATCTATCAATCAATTATATGATAACACCAGTTTCTTTTAAAGGTCCTAGATTTAGAGAAGCATAAGTAGAATATGGCATAACATTAATTGATGGTACCAAATCTAATATGCATTTTTAAAATCTGGTCTTACCAATGATACAATGGATGGTAAAAGTATCCATATCCTTACACTTTGGAAGGAGTTTTCCTTGAAGAACTACCGAAACATTCTCCCCCACTCTTACTTTTTCATTCTCCCTCAACTTCCATTTGTTACTGCATAGCTCTTTGAAAAACTTAGTGTACTGAGACACCTATTTGATCGTATCAAGAAGAGGGATGTTTATCTCCACTTTTTCAAAAAGTCTCAAGGATCTGATTTTCTTGCTCATTTTTCTTAGAATTTGTTAACTTGCTAGGAAAAGGTGGAGGTGTTACATAAGTATGAGAGAGAGGTTTAGGAGTGGTTACCGACTTTGGATTCTATTTAGGATGAATAGTCATGTCAACAACTTTTCCATTTCGATGAGTTGTGATCGAATTAGCCTCCTTGATTGAGTTTTTACCTGTAGAAGAAATATGACACTGAGTAGAAGGATTATGTTGAGGTTGAGTAGGAAATTTACCTTTTTCAAAGAATTATTTTTATGAGTTGGAAAGAACTTTTTCTAAAATTCAGTTTGCATTTCTTGCCAAGTGCCAACTAGCCTAGGTTTTAAAGAGTTGAGCCAAGTTTTTGCTTTATCTTTTAAACAAAAAAGTAATAATACATGGTACGCACCTGGTGATTCTCATTTTCATTCTGGACACTTTTATTTTCAGCCATGGTGCAAGTGTGTGGAGGTGGCTCAAATGAATTTTCAAAAAAAGTTTCAGAATTATTTTTAATTAAACGACGAGAATTGTGATTACGATACCATATGAACGCATAATGGTAAAGAAAATAAACACACAATATTTACAAAGGGACAATATTTACAAACCTAAACACTTAACTTGCCTTTTCCAGCAATAACATCAAAAACTTGCTATAATTTTAAGGTTGTATCAAGTAATAAATTTATCGGGAGTTTGAGGTCGATCCACAAGAAAGTTGTTTGAAGTTTTTGAGTTTATATTTCTTAAAAGATAGGCTGAATGTGGTTTAGATTATAAAAAAAATTATACTATTACTATGAAATCAAAGTAATAAAAGTACTAAGTATTATGGACAGAGCAATGATTATTTATTATTATTTTACCTCTTTTAAATACTACTATTGGAATCCATACATAATGAAGGTTCCAATGGTAAGATGTTATCAAATAGCTCATGTGTGATGCCCGAACTTCTTACTACTCACATGGCTAAATATGATTCATGCATTACATGTTAATTGCGTGCTATTTGCATTTATATTGACATCATATAATTTATTTTATTTTATACGGCGTTCCTAATCATTAAACTTAATTTTTGAAGCATTCGCACGGTATTGATTATCGAATCCCTTAACCTAAAAGGTCAATTCTATATTCGGATAAGAAAAAAATTATTTATCAATATGATGAATATTACTAGGTTATACGTTATAATTTTTAGAAGTGTTAAAAGTGTCACTAGTAAGTTTATACGGTTTAATTTGATTTGATCAAGTTATTTCAATAGTATATATTTATAAATTAACATACTTGGGATATTGGACATAATGTAATGTGATTTAAGTGTCATATTACAAGGTTCATATGTGCATATGATTTTAGAAATGCAAACATGACAAGCATTTAAGAATCGGATGCCAAATAGTTTAGAGATCGAATGAACGGTTAAGAAATTAGAGTAGAATTTATTATCCGATCATACGGAAATTAAAATAGATTGTAAATAGATAAATTAATAATGAGAAACACTAGATTACAACTGTATAAGATGTGTGTAGCATCAGATTTGAACCACCACTTGACACATCAAGCTTTGCCACCTCAAGCTTTGCCATATCAAGCTACCACCTCAATATTTATTCGTTTCTATCCTTGAACCACGACCAAAAATTATTTTCTAAGCTATTTCACCTCCAAAAACTCCATATGAAATTTTAAAAGTTTCTTCCAAGTGAGTTCCAAGTGAAGAGAAAGTAAAGGAAGCAAAGAGAAGTAAGGAGGAGCAAGCAGAGGCTTAAAATTGTGCATAGGTGAGCTTAACCTATGTTTTGATTTTAATTCTTAAATTATTTGAGGGATTATAATTTTAAAGATTATATTATTGTTTATAATCATGTTAGGATGTTATTTATGGTCATATAATTCACAAAAGAAGGATTTTTAGTTGTAAAATCCTAATAGAAATCACTAGTGACAGAAACTGTACACTTGCTGATTTTTATTTTTAAAGCTTTATACATGTATAATAACTTGATTATAACCTAAATATTTCACCATATATGTGTTGTTTATATATGATTTTAGGTGATGTATGTAAGCTTGGAGAGGTTATAAATTAAAATATGGTTTGATTTTTAAAGAGACATCCAAAACTGTTATGATAGAATTTACAGTTTTTGTGCTGTGATAATTGAGCTGGTTTTGTTGAGGTAAATTAGTTATTCTAGGACATTATAAAATATGGTTACATTTCTATACATGTTATCTAAGTGTGGTAAAAATTTGGAAGTGATTGGATATGCTTAAGGATGTCAAAGTTAGCATGCAACTAAATTGGACAGCAGAAAAATGTAAAAATATGAATCTGTCCCATTTCATAACTTAATATGTTTTAACCTAAACATGTTGCTATTGAGTTCTAACAATTAGGTACAAGCTATTAGAGTGATAATACTTCAATTACATGATGTTTACATGTATTTAAGATGAGAAATTGAGGTATTTGAGGGACTATATTAGGTTCTAATTTGTGAAAGCTTGATTGTTACCTAAATAGCTTGGTGTTTAAGGTCTTAGTAAGCGATTTTGTGCTTTCAATTTGCCAAATTGGGAATGGTGCTTGATGTTAGGTAATATTACAGGCTATTTTACATCTAAGGTTGGAGAGGAATACTAAATAAATCTAAACTAAGCCACCAACCAAGTGAAATGTAAGTAAAGATTTATTTGCAACTACAATGCATAGACATAGTAGATGTGTAATTTATATGTAATATCATAAATCATATGTGCATAGTAGAGAGCTCTCCATTGAGCATACATACATGGGCATTAGCACGTGGATGCATCATTTACGAGCATTGTGATAAATCTTGCATTACACGGCATGATTCTGAGAAAGAAAAATATTTTGTTGATCACTACTAGTGCACCGAAACATGCATGAATTTACATGGTGGTATGCATGCATTTGCATGTTCGTGTGCATCGCTTTTAAAACTTTATTGTAAATAAGTATGTAAATATTGTGATCGTTGTGGGTGTTGTGCTTTTATATAAATATTAATCCTGCTATATACATGACATGTGTGAGAAAGTATTTTAAATGGGGTTGTGCATGTAAGAAGTGATTTATCTTCTCTTAAAATATTATAAAAAAAATATCGCAGGTATACACAAGCTCTATCATGTTAAATTATACTATATATCTAGTTGTTGAGTTGTGGGTATTACATCATGTATTAAGGTAATCATGATATTATCTTTCTGTTTGCAAATTATCTCTTAACAATAATATGTTTATGGGATCAAGTATTTATACATACCTTTGTCTACAACAAATCAAGGTTTCATATTAGCAGTCGGTGTAGTAGAACCGTACATCAAGCTAAATGAACATAAATATTTGTTATGCCATTGGTGATACATAAATCAAGAATCACTCCAAAACAAGAAGGGTTTTAATCAAAAATTAAAATAATAATACAACACACCCGAACATTATATAACTCTATCATCATTCCTCTTCCTCCATCAAAAGATTTACCCTTTCTCGTCAGCTAAATCAAATTTTGAAATATTTTGACATATTTTTATTTCAATTTTTTTATACTTTTCTTGTTTTATTCTTGTTAATATTTAGTTTTATTAATGTTTTGTGTTAGGAAATTAATAAACAAAAAGAGATAAAAAAAGAGGCAAAATAAAACTAAAGAAGACAACACGTTACGTAAACGAGTTGGAAGATAATATTTTATTGGATCAAAGAAGCATCACAATTAGAAGAAAATGGTTGTTTTTTCCTAAGTCCATCGCGTGTAGATCAAAATATATGCAATAAATCATTTGTAATTTTCAAGTAATTGTTAGGCTTGCATTAAATTCAAAATAAATATATTTTCAGACTTGTACAGTTTTGGTATTTTAGGCATAAGTCCATGTTCAAAAAGCCTTATAGACCTGAATCTTATTTTATTTGAAAGTCTAAAGATAGGAATACAATTTTGTTGTTAGAAGATTAGCTCAATTTAGTTTTGATTATAGCATAAAATTCGTCCAAGTGTACATATTATAAATGATCTATCTATGCTGACACATTTTCTTAAATCAAGCACAATTTTCTCCCTAGTAGTTGGAATTAGGTGATTCAAGTTGGAAAATAAAGCTAACAGACAAATACAAAGCTTGCATATTGATCATTTTTCCAAAATCAGATGATTTCATGAATAAAAATATCGAATCTGAAATGACATGTGAATTTAAAGCCTACTTGAAGTAAATTTTAAGTGTATTTGGGGTGAATTTGGATATGCCAATTTAGACACTCTTCTACTATAAGTAAAGGCTTTTGAATATTATTGAAGACACAACGAAAACCTTTAGAGGGGGAAATAAAGTTTTACTATTGTCTTTCTTTAGGCTAAGTTTTCTAATAGTAATAGAAATGTATTCTCTAGTTTTTCTTCTATTTTTAGTCCTTCTACTTTCATTATATCTTTTTAAATTTCATTTAGTTGAGGAGAAAGGGTGAACCTCTTGATAAAGAAAGAGGAACGATTATAAATGTGCATAATATTTAGGTGTATTCTACTATTATTTTAATTTTTGATTAAAACCCTCCATGTTTTGTGGTAATTCTTGATTTATATATTACCAATGACACAACGAATACTTGGGTGCATTTAGTTTATTGTATGGTTCTACTACACTGACTACTAATGTGAAACCTTAATTTATTGTGGATAAAGGTGTGCATAGACTTCATCTCATAAACAAGTATTGGTGTTAAAAGATAATTTGCAAACACTAACACAATATCATGATTATCTTAATGCATGAGATATTTCATAACATATTCCCATTGAAACCTTCATTGTGCATAGATCCAATAGTGTTATTTAAAAGAGGTAAAAAAAAAAATCGTTCCTCTATCCAAAACTTCAGAGCGGATTCCTAATGTTCAGTATTTTTATTACTTTGATTTCTTAGTTATAGTATAATTTTTTTTTTGTATTCTAAACCACATAAAGTCCATCTTTTAAGAAATATAATCCTGAAAAA
Source organism: Paulownia fortunei (assembly GCA_019321725.1). Taxonomy (NCBI): domain Eukaryota; kingdom Viridiplantae; phylum Streptophyta; class Magnoliopsida; order Lamiales; family Paulowniaceae; genus Paulownia; species Paulownia fortunei. Next base: position 16,166,515 of record CM033121.1, read on the forward strand.
TTTAAACAACTTCTCTATGGATCGAGCTCAGACTTCTAAAAAATTTATTACTTGACACAATCTGTACTTGAGTTTGCAACCTTAAAGTTATACTAATATCCCTTGCATTTTTCAAGATAGACATAACTTTTTAAAAATGAATTGGTAGTTATATTTTACAATAAAAGAATTGAATGAGATGAACTTTAAAAATTTGTAGTCTTTTCAATGATAGAAGGAGTACCGATTAATTCATATATAAAGAATAAGTATATATGAATTTTATAATTGTACACGATTCACAAATTTATAACTACGTAATTTTATAATAAAGTGAAAGACTCAAATTCAATTATAAATATCATCTTTAATAGTATAATAAATCATACACTACGAGAAAAAATCAAAAGGAGTTAGTTTCAGATATATATTTTTGTCATGAACAAATAATAATACATATTCTATGTATTATTAACCTAATGATTTAAATTTGGTCTAATATTTTTTCATAATTAGGCATTTTAAAACATGACCCTCACTTAATATTTTTTAAAATTGTATATAAACATATAAAAGTTAGTTTATACTCTTTCCTTACCTCTAAATAATCTTTTACTTATCTCTAAAACTTTATGCATTTAGAAAACTAAGTTAACTTTGTTTTAAAATATTCGTTTAAAATTTTTTTGCAAAGTAATTCTCAAACATAAAAACTAATTAATATTAAATATAATTGTTGAAAATTGCCTCAAAATTAAGGTTTTGGTCTCCTATTTTTCTTTTTTAAAACTATCTTTAGTTTTATTATTTATTAAATAAAGATTTTTTTTTACACAATTGAAGAGAGTTTCAAATTTTAAATTTTGTCTGATCACTTTTTATATTTTTACTTAAAACATGACTCTTGATTAAAATTATGGATTATATTCATATATATTAGGTCAGGGTTTTTTCTTTCTTAACACAATTTTTTTTTTTTGAAATCTTTGACCTAATAGGACTAAAAAGATATTTTACTAAAATTGCAAGTCTCAAAAGAGGTAGATTCAAATAACTTGAAGCTCATATGTTATGATAAAAATTTTCATGTTGTTGCTAATAGAATGAAAAAAAATATATATATATATATAAAAAGTAATTTTTTATGGATATTATATAATGTAATTTTTGTTTTTAGTTATATTCTTTGTTGAAAGGAGTGAGAGAGAGAGAGAGAGGAAAAGAAGTGAGCAAGAGAAGAAAGAGAATTTAGTAAGTGGTAATTGCAAAATAATATCATGATGCTGTGCTTGGTTTGGGTAAAAAATATTAGTTTACTTGAAAGATTTTTATTAATGTGACAATTTGTCGTTTGTCAATTTTTAGAATGTGAAATTATTCAGTTTGGTCATGTATAATGTATCTAATGTAAAAAAAAATCATAAAATCAAGAAATAAAAAACTTCTCTAGTCATTAAAATCAAACCAGAGAATGATTGATGTAATCATAAGTTCATATAAGAACTTATTAATTATATTATTATTCAAGTTTTAAATTTTCATTGAATTTAATTCTTTAAAAAAATTATTTAATCATTCATAACGATTTATACTTTTTAAAAATAAAGTATTTTGAAGTACCTTGAATATTTTAGTTTTAATTATTAATACAATTAATTTAATACAATCACATGAATCACATCCATAACACGTGCATTTTACTAGTATGAACAAGCAATATCAACATAAATTCCTCAATCATTTTGCTAATATAAAAACTAGTTATGACATAATACTCAATAGAAAAGAAGACCTTGAAAGAATATATATTCAATCTCTCTCTCTCTTCTTTTTCATCTGAACGAGCTTTCATCAACTTAAACTCTTCTATATCACCATTTATTAGCTTTCGAACAGCTTTAATTAGTTCATAACTAGTGAACCTAGGTATTATAACACAATCTCATGTATCTCAATACCACAACTCTAAACAATTCATAACTAACCAAGGCATTATTGACATAACCTCATATATCTCAATACCACTTGGTTTATTTTGATTAATTTTCTTGCTAGTCAGAAACTCTTGTAACGAAGTAACTATTACACCAACAATTTCACCCAAATAATCTTTTTTTCAATGGTCATGCTTTTAGTCCCCTTATAGGAGCTGAATTCCTCTTCCTCAGCTGTTGTTTCATACCTTTTTTAAAAATTTCAGCACCTTGACCTGTTGTTTTATCTTTCCTCACACAAAACCATATCATTCCAATTTTCTATCATTTTATTTTATGCGAATTTTGCATTTGGATGTAACTGCATAAAAATTAAACAAGTTAAATAGATTAATAAACATAAAAAAAAAATTCAATTGCCATAGTATACAGAAAACACTTTAATTGTCTTGTTCTTTAAACTAGTCTCTTAAAAAAGCACACGTAAACAAACACTAATCACATTAAAATAGGAATTCTGAGTAAATGAAATATAACTAATGCATGCTGTCCTGAAATTTTTAAAATCTCAAATTTGTTCGGTTAGATGTTACTAATTTGTAAATAATTGAAGTGCGATGAAGCTATAGAAATGTTTTTCACCTCAATAGGTTTAGCAAAGAACTTAAACATAATTTCCCTCAGACAACAATTATTTCTCACTCATCATCCCATGTAAAACTACTCAACTTAGTTTGAACATCCAAAACAACGCCAAAGTGCTTCCAATTTTTGAGTCTGTATTCTATGATAATAGGGAAAGTATAGGAGTGCAGCTGAACTGTCAGACGCTCAAAGATTGAATCATAAAGAATAATTTACATCTCAACTTATAGGAAATACAGAGTTTCTTTGTACTTTGAATTTAGTATAAAACTCTTGCAAAATTAGAGTGCCTCTGATCAGAACAATCTTCAATATTTTGCTTCCATTAAATTTAAAACTAGTAGCTGACATGGATAACTATAGCACAAATCCCATATAACTAAAAATTGATTGCATAAATTTAAGAAAGTTGATTCTTTTCATTTCAATTCACAAATAAGAGCAGGATTAATAACAAGGTGGTTAGCTATTATATAGCTGCTGTGTTTCTTATACTATTTGAACAGTGGATCTAGATTTTGAGAAATCAAATTCTGTATTTAAAAACATTGCTAGTACTATATTTTTCCTGCTAACAACTAGGCTTATTTCAAGATTAGAAATAAGACAAGTTCATTTATTAGGAAACAGATTGCTTTTTTTGGTGCTTTCAAAATGCTTTTCCCGTTCTTAATCTCATCTTCCAAGATTGATTATCCTCTCCTGCTTCCCAGTGAAGAAAAGACAAATTAATCATAACTAACTGTGCTCTATGGGCTTACATATATCTTGGGACTTGGCATTTATCAATAGAGATATATTTGTAACTAAGCTAGTTTATGACAATTTTTTTTGCCTGTGTAATTTCTTTTCTTAGTTTTTGTATGGGAATAATAACCTATGTGCAATTTGATGGTCTTCAGCAATGAAATAATTTTTTGAATATTCCTTATCTAGCTGTGTGTTAGTTTCTCTGGTTCTTGCATGTGAAATATGGATGAAATAGGCTGGTGTGCTTACTTTTCCTAAGCTATCAACTTCAGGATACACAAATAAGGAATGTATTCTTTTTTCTTCTGAAGAAGATGAAAAATGAAATAAAAAAACTCAACAGAGATGATTATAACAAATACACATGCACACGGTTGGTTGATTTGGAAGTTTAGCACTAGTTGTTATGAACACGAAAACAATCCAATATAACATGTGAGATGTTGATATTCTATTCATCAAAGTGATCCACACGAAAACAATCCAATATACATGTGAGGAGTTGATATATATCCATCAAAGTAATCCAGGGTGAACTTATCTATTTTGTAGGTTAATAAAATGACTCAAAACAAAGGAAAGAAATTAGGTTCAAATTACAAAAAATATCAAAAAAATACCTGATGCAAAATTACCAATTATGGACTTCACACTTCTGGAAATTACAAAAGACCAGAAAAAAAAAAGGTTAGAAACTAAAAAAAATAAATAAAAAAGTAACAGAATACATAAATAATTACCGATACATATAAAGAAACAAACAATGCATACCGCACACAACGAGGTCTAGTGATTCGCAAAGTAATTTTATGTCTCAAATTATAAAATTAACGAAAGGAGTATTAGAAATTATTCAATGAAACATTATACCAGATTCCTTATAAACACGAAACAAAATGCACAACAGAATTTAAAATCGTCACCAATAATTTTAATGATGTTCGAATATCAAATATCCTATTTTTCGAGGCCACGGTCAGAGAAAAAACATTCCACTATCAGCAAAGTTTTAATACAACACCATAATTGAACTTATAAAATAAAACTAAAGACTCCCTATTTTGTTTTGATACCTTTCTTGTATTATTTCACCGATGGACTTGTTTGTGAGATCCACTCGATTTGAATTTGCCACATTGAACTCTGATGGGCCATTAGCGCAAAATAGGCCTAAAAGGCTAAGTCCAAAAGGTCTATCTAGATTATGGGCCGGAACAAAGATATGACCTAATGAACCAAGTTCATGGACTCCACAAGATAATAAGATAAATTGAGTTATAATGGTCAGGCTAAGTTCATTAGGCCATAAGACCTATTCATACGAAGACACTCACATCAACACTATAAAAACCCACAGCCTTCATTATACGATGGTATGTGATTAATTATGCACATATATGCTTTCAAAATTTGTGGCCTGTATTTATTTGCTCTGGAACTGATTTGAGTATCAGAGGGTCTTTGTTGGATCAACCCCCAATACCCCTAACGATTTTTGTGACACAAGCAGTGATCCACTCAACAACCCGAATTTAGTAGAAGTACTACTAAAATGAGTGATACCACATCATTTTAGCGCCGTTTGTGGAAAATTACTACCTGTTCATTGAGATTGCTGTCAAGATCTAAAGTCGTGAGAGCAACTAACGCCCAAGGTTACCGACCTACTAGGGACACTCGTGGCAATGAAGGCGACCCCCTACTAGAGGCGCCTGTTGTGTTGGAAACGATCAACGTCCACTTCTATCTAACCCAAGAGATTTGTCTGCTCCTCGTCAGGAGGAGATATTATCCATGACCTAAGAGGAGGTCTAGCACTATTGTCCCCCAAGAAGAGCTCTTGCGTCATCGCGTCCCCAAGAGGAGCTCACTTATTATCGCCCCTGCGTATCCTAAGAGGAGTTCGCCATCTTTGTGCCCCCAAGAGGAGCTCGTGCGTCATCACGCACATGCATCCCAAGATGAGCTTGCCGTCTTCGCGCCTCCAAAAGGAGCTCCCACGCCATCATGCCTTTGCATCCCAAGAGGAGCTCGTGTGTCATTGTGCCTGTGTATCCTAGGAGAAGCTTTCCATCTTCACACGCCATCGCACCCTCACATCCCAAGAGGAGCTCGTACATCATCGCGCCCACACATCCCAAGAGGAGCTCCCTCATCATCGCACTCATGCATGCGAAGAGGAGCTTGCCGTCTTCGCGCTCCCAAGAGGAGCTCGCACACCATCGTGCCCTCGTGTCCCAAGAGAAGCTCGCGCGTCATTGCACCCGTGTATCCCAAGAGAAGCTCTCCATCTTTGCGTGCCATCGCACCCTTACATCCCAAGAGGAGCTCACACATCATTGCACCTACGTATCCCAAGAAAAGCTCATCGTCTTCACATACCTTCGTGCCATAATAGGAGGTTTGAACTATTGTCTCCCAGGAAGAGCTTGCGCACCTTTGCGCCCCAAGAAGAAATCTCATGCCATCATGCCCCTAGGAAGAAATCGTATGCCATCACGCTCCTAGGAGGAGCATACACACCATCGCTTCCCTAAAAGGAGCTCTCGCACCTTCGTGCCCTCAAGAGGAGCTCGTACACCATTGCGCCACCAAGAGGAGCTCATGAACCATTGCGCCCCCAAGAGGAGCTCATGCTATTACACCCACAGGAGCTCAAATGCTCGTGCCTTCAAGAAGTTCTACCAGTAGAGAGGAGCCCAATTATTTAGATGATTTCTACGAAGTTTAGCCACTGAGGGTTAGCATTTCAACTTAAGTTGTCAAGCCCCAAGTGGCTTTTATTCAAGTACTTAGTAAATTTTTGCAAGATCAATAAAGTTTTTCACCTTACATTACAACTGCGTATTTGTGTGCTCTATTACTTAACAAAATGCTATACTGTCATTGACCTTGAAGGTCAATGAGATTCCCTTCAGGCTATTAATGAGTTTAGCCAGCACGACCCCGGAATCTTACAAGTTTGACTTTTCTTGATGCCAACATCAAAACGCGCCCTAATATCTCCCGTCATCCTATAGGTTAGCTTTGCTTAGCCCCGGATGGTTTAAATGAATTCCTACAAGAAGAAAAACTTAAAAAATCTATACATCCCAGAATTACCCGTCATCCCTTAAGGTTAGCCAAAGCCTAGCCCCTGATGACCTAAGAGAATCCCTATAGAACAAAAGATTTAGAAATCCTCACATTCTCGTGCATAACCGAGGGCCCATACTGGCTTCCACACTTAAGAGTTTCACCGACCTCTACCTTCGAGGAGCCTACCGACTCCCATACTTGAGAGGTCCACCGACCTCTACCCTCGAAGAGTCCTATCGGCTTCCATACTTGAGAGTTCCTACCAATCTTCCCCCTCAAAGAGCCTTACCAACTCATAAATATGTAATGATCGCTTTATGCAATGGTTGTTGCTCTATACTTCTCATAATGTAGGAAGTCTGACTTCCTACATTATGAGAAGTATAGAGCAACAACCATTGCATAAAGCAACAAAAAAACTAAATAAATGGACTAAGCATAAGAATGAGGTGAACAACTCACCCGGGCTAAGCCTCTGAGAGGCTATGACTACGTGGACTGCAATTGGAGAAGACGAGCAACCTCACTTGTGCTCCAAGTGAAAGAAAGATCCTAAGTCGACCTGGAAAATAAATCTAGGTCGAGCGCTACAACATCGACTAGGGGGAAAAAACCAAGTCGAGCCCAATGAGCTCAACCTAGTTAGGTGGTCAGGTAGAGCCATGCTTGGCTTGACTTGAAAAAAAAAGGACGAGCCCAACAAGCTCGAGCTGGTCATGTGGTTAGGTTCAGCCATGCTTGGCTCGACCTAAAAAAAAGGAAAAGTGATAGAAATAAAGAAGAAGAAGAAGACGTCGTCCATATCATCGTGCTCTCACATGGAGCTCGCACGCTAATGCATCCCTAAGAGATGCTCTCACACCCCCAGGAGGAGCTCGCAACAAGGAATGACTAAATGGAGCAACTTCCACATAAAATGACAAACTCAAAGAGAGTGACTTCCCTATGAAGTGATAACATCTCTTGCCACTATAGCTGGTATCCTAGGAGAGATCTCCATGGATGCCTTGCCTTACTCAGAATGGAGGCCAACGTGAGACAAAGAAACAAGAAGCATTAGCAAGCCGACAAAGAAAAATAAGGCAAAAAGATGCTACGTAAATGAGCTAAATAGTAATCACAAAACACAACTCACTCGGGTCATGAGTGCCTCCTCAAGAAAGCGATATGATGTCGACTTAAGGCAACTAACGTAATGACTCACCGTGATGCGAGTCTTCATCCAACCCAAGGCGTGATCCTCTACCAGCACCAACAACATCATGCGATGATGACCTATGTTCGTCGCCCTTCGAAGGGGGAGAGGGAACACTACCACCTCTGCTTCTATAGTGCCACCTCTATCAACACCACTCCTTTCGCCTAAAGTAGGTGGCGCGCCCCTTTTGCCAAGAGCGAGTGAAGGACCAGACTCCCCCGAACTTATGAGAATAAAGTGTAGTGAAGTCAAGTTTCTTAGCTCAAACACACAAGCTCGTTGGACTTGTGCTTGACAAGCTCGCGTGACCTGTGCGCTCAACTTATACACCTACCTGCTCGACCTGCGCACATGTCATGCTCGACTTGCGCACCTATCGTGCTTGACCTACACACCTGCGTGTTCGGCCTGCGCACCTGCACGCTCAACCTATGCACCTGTCATGCTCGACCTGCGCTCGACAAGCTCGCATCACCTGCTCGCTCGACTAACACGCGTGCAACATACTTGACCTACACGTAGCATTTGACTTGTCGGCACATGCGCCACCATCGATTGACCTGGACAGCACCACTTTGCATAAACACCGCTTGACGCGACGGGCTAAGCATAAGCACAACGAAGAGCCTACACACTCGACTCAAAACTCAACTTGATAGACAATGAATGCAATCTGAAACTACTCACCTAAAGAAGTGACCTGCCCCAAGCTACTCACCCCAAGAGGTGATCTGCCCGAAGCCATTCAGCTTAAAAGGTGACCATTCTAACATTCTCTGCTCTCGACCAACCCTCCTACGCGAGGCTTGATCGAGAGTGGGGGCTTATGATGGGCCATGAGCCCAAAATAGGCCCAAGAGGCTAAGTCCAAGAGGTCCGTCTACATAATGGGCCTGTACAAAGACATGACACAATGGAACTGACTTGAGCGTCGGAGGGTCTTCGTCGGGTCAACCCCCGGCATCCCTAACAACTTTTATAATGCAGGCACTGACCCACTCAACAACTCGAGTTCAGCGGTAGTAAAAGGAGTGATACCACATCAAACTCCCTTCAATGTTGACTGCCATCAAACAACAGAGCGCTCTATCTCGAGAACTTACCTCTTTTTCCTGAAGGATGTTCAATGCGTTGTTCGAATATAGTTTGGAATAGACTTAAATCTCTAGTGTTGGCTTGAAACTCAAACTTCAATCACAATCTCTGATGAACACTAGATAGGGAATCGACTGCCTTAGATCTCTGGATTTCTTCTCGAAAATCAACAACTTAAACTATCTTGTGTTTATGTTTAAATACACAAACTACTCTAGTTGATTCCTAAACCAAACATAGAAAGATTCATAGTCTATTACAAAGACTTTTCTTTAAAACTCTTCTATGTACAAACGTGAATAATCCTGGATCTTGAAATTCAAGATTACATCAATTTCCTAATCTAAATAATGAATCATGTCTTCTTGGAATGGTAGGAAATCTACCAAGTCTCCTTTTGATAAGGTAAGTCCATAATAACTCTTTTTCCTTCCAATTGGACATAAATTTATTAGAAGACATCTTGTAAATTTATTTTCATAAGTACTACAAGCTTATCTTTAATAAATGAATCAAATATGGTAAGTAAAAGAGTTTGATTCCTACAAAAAAATAAAAATAAACAAGAGTTAGTTTAATATTAAAACTCTTATTAAATATGCAAAAAATACCCTACATTAATTAGAAGACTTAATAAATTAAACTTACATTTTGATCAAATAATGCCAACTAAATAAATAAGTCACACGGACTTAACAATCTTCCCATTTGATATTTTTTTTCAAAATCAACAATCTTACCTTAGTGTCTGAAAACAGGTTCAAGTATGTATGTTCTATCAAGAAATATCATATAAGCAATTTAGTTCACAAAACTTGTGTTCGAACATGAAATTGAACATGACATTGAATAACATACTAAGACAGATAAAACAATGATCAGAGGCAATCAAAACTATCAAAAAGTCTATCACTATTACAGGCAAAAATTTTACTTTAAAAATACCTCGCCTAACAAATCAAACAAAAACATTAAAACTTCAAAACCTAAAAAACAACAAAACAATTTTAATCACATAATCACATCATCAATCAAAAACAACAAAGCTTTAATCAAACTTCCTTATTAGCTTTAGCATTTCCTTCACCAGCCTGGTGAGTATCATCATCCAATGCTTCTCCTCCAATCTCTGCAGCAGCTGCAACTCCAGTGTCAGCATCAACTCCCCCTGCACTAGAAATCCCTACTTCTGCAGCCCCTGCAACTGCAATTGACTCTCCATTTGGCCAAAAATGTCGAAGGAGCCCCAGAAGCTTGAGTAGCAAAACCAGAACTATCCAAAGAAATTTGTTCAGTAGCAACAACTTAGGAAGTAGATCCTTTAAGTTGGGCAATAAGATGTAGAACTTATTTCTCCTTAGCCTACCCTTCTTCATTTTGTTGTCTTGCTGCAGGTAACTGTTTCTCCAAATAGTCTAAAAAATCCTTAGAGGAGGATGGAGCAACAGATGTTCCAGGCCATGTTCCAATAGAAGATAGAACATGAGTGGACAAATCATATGATGTTTGAAGCTAAAGCATTAAGCAATATCAAAGTTCTTCAGCTACAAGAAAGGCAGCCTCAGCCTGTTAGCATTTAGCTTCGCTTCACTGGTCTAGCAAGACTTCTAAAATACAGGTTTAAAAACATAATTTTAAACATAGAATAATTAAATGTCAATTCGCTGCACCAAGATCTAAAACATAGATTAACAAAACCTAATTTACAAAACTTCATCAAAATTTTAATTAGGGGAGGGAAAACCAGCAGGATTCACTATACACACTACGTTCCCACCCCAAATTTACTGAGAACATTGATTAATGTATATACACACTAGTCAGAATACAAAGTGTGGAGGCATGAGAAAACAATTAGCATTGATCTTACCTACCTAGGGCCAAACAACTAATATAATAGCGACTCAAAGCCAGAATTATGACAGTTCATTTGCAGGTCCTACTTGATATTGCTCTGGTGCAAAATATATACAGAACCCCAGCCTTGCTCTTTTCCCCTCTCGATCATACACCTCAGTACTCTCAAGAACTCATCTGCTTCTTCTGGGCACGTGAATTCTAAGTTGGTTTGCAAAAGAGGAAGCGGAGTATGAAAATTGTTCCACAGCTTTCCCTTTGCTTCGTTTCCTCTTTTCTGCTGCTGAAGGTTCTGTCTAAATGATGTATCTGAACCACTTCCCACAATGTGTACTACCTCCCCATCATTGTCAGCAAGAATTACACTATCCATTGCAATTTCTGATTGTATCACCCACTTTGGATCAGCAGGAACCCCTTCAAAATTGGGTGTACCCAAGTCTATTAAACTGGAGCAGCTAACAACTAAGATAAGTCTCCCAGTGATCAATACATATTGACCACATAGCTTAAGTGCTTTGCACATGACTAATGTCTCGTCCCTCAGCTTCATATCAGTTTCATTGAGTACATATGTTCCAACTGCTTCCTCCCAAGAGTAAGGCTTCAGGGGAGATTCTGCACTTAAAGGCCTTGGTAAACGGACCCTAAAACACCGATACCCCATCTGGTGGATCCTACTACGGTTTCTGATACTCTGGGCAGTTTTTCCGGTGACCTCAAGTATACTGGCTGCAGGTCTTGCCAAAAGTCCTGTAACACCCACAGCTATACCTGTGGGAAAAACAATGTGCAGTAAGGACATGGTACCATAAAAGGTCATGACTACACCACCTCCAGTAAGTAAATTTGGAACACACTAATATAACATAAAGAACTCTTTTTCCAAACAGCAGTACCTGAAAGCACTCCTGGTAGGCCATGTTTTTCAGCCCCTTTGATTGGTGATTGAAGTACACCAGTTAGTCCCTAAGGCAAAAAGATAAGCTTTAGTAAATTGTGAAACAGGAATGACTTGGGTCAGCGTGCAAGAAGAGATATGAGAAGTGTATAACCTTTAAAACTATGAAAGAGAGAGAGAGTGGTAATTTAACTGTTTCAAAAGGGAGGTAAATGCAATTAACCCTTTTTAAAATTCACACAGTAATCACACAAAAAGATGTAAAGCACCTCCAGGAATTCATTTATCACTCCTTTACTATGCGAAGACATTCCTTTCTGTTGCCTTTCGATCATTGTTGCAGTTTGGTCATCAAACGCAAATGCTACAATACCCTGCAAGTTGAGATAAAGTTCAAAAGTTGGGCTAGGTTTAGATGAATGTGCTTTCAAGTTTATCTATGTCTATCTAGAAACCAAGTACCTTATGCGCAGCTTTGCTGAATTGACTAGTAGCATCACTTATTGCATAAACTGTATTGCTGAGAAGACTTGTTGTACCTTGGGCCATACCAGTAATAAGTCCAGATGGACTCTGGAAAAGTGAAGTTTGGTTAAATTATAATTTTTTTCTTTTGGAAAAACAAAGGGAAATCAATTCAGGGTAGTGTACCTGGAAAACACTCCAGACAGGAAGGGAGAAAAAATCTTTGATGCCAAGACCTAAACTCCTCGCAAATCCCACAGGATTCCTATAACACCAGCAGAACCAAACACCTGCACAGTAATGTCCCCAATGAAAATAGAATTGATTGAGTTGGGGAACAACTATATCTGACTAGAAGTCTACTACAATTGTCATAATTCCATCCATAACAGGAGCGTGCAAGAAATTGCCGCAACAATCCCAAGAAACACAAAGAGCAACAAAACCCAACATTTTGAGCATAAAAAAGCCATGAACATCCAATAGCAATGATTGATCTGCCTATCAAAGCATGTCTAGAAAAGTGGTTAAGACCAAGTGGATTGGTAAGACTGTTGAGGAGCAAATATGTTGGCAGTGCACCTAGTTTCTATGGCTCTTAGCTTGGGCAACTATGTTGTACGAAAGTGACATAGTTAGGAGCATAGGTGCGTACTCGAGAGTCTAGTGTGCTCTATTTATTTGTTCATCAAGGGACATAGATATGCTTGATATGATGTGGCCACATGGTTGGGGTACACTATGAGACATTGAGGGGTATTTGTTATGTCAGCTTATTGATGACTCAAGATTCCTCACCTATTTCTTTTGCGGTTTGTTCGCACGCCTCATTTTTTGAACTAAAAGTAGAACTAGGGATGACAAATTATGAGTGGAAGAGATTCAAGGATATTGAGTCATATACGTGCGAGTGGGAGATGTTGGTTCATGAATCGAGTTCTCGACATGACTCTACTAGGCATCCACATTTGAGTAGGATTATTTTCTTAGTAGAACGAAAATCTTTTCTTGTATAGGAAGAATTTTATCTATACATATTTCAGTCCACTCTCCTAATTTAGAATGGAATTTACACTTGCTCTCCCAAGAAATGACCCCCTTAAATTTCTCCCTTTGTTTTTTCTTGGAGATTCATAAAGACTCTTAAGGACTTGAGGCAGGTGACAAGTACAGTAGTTCTAGCAAGACCAACAAACACGAGCTTGATCTATGCATGAATTATCAATTTCGAATGCAAATAGATATATTCAACCCACACCATATTTTCAACAACTACAGGTGCTTTTGTATCATATTATAGGAATTAATTGCAGTTTAACCCCTGTGATTGACAATCCACTATCATGGAGGTTTAAGAAACAAATGCAAAGAGCAAATTTGCATTGCAAGGACAAGATATATTGTTTTAATAAAAAAAAATAATTTCAATCACATATATGCGAGTATGATACTATGGAGGTGACTTCTTTATCTATACTATACTATACATGAAAGTGTGAAATTTACACGTGTTTATTCACATTGTGCAAGGACAAATATTTCTTTACTAAAAATAATAAAAACAATGAACACTAAAATAATAGTTTGACGGAAGTTTTTTCCATTCTTCATTACAGATTAATAGAATTACATTTGAACAAGAAGTTTAATTGAATCATTGATTATTCCTCTCCATTGTCCACTTATGATTTTTAAATTTATTATCCTTAAGAAATCACAATTCAAGAAAAATCAAAAACAAATTCTAACTAAGGAGTACCATGATCTATAAATAGCACCATGATCTATGTCTAGGTAATATGAAATAACACCATGATCTGTCTTCTATATAGTATTTTCAGAAAAAAACAAAGGATTTTAATGAGATCAAACTTTTGTTTCTTGATTTAACATATTCCTTAAGTGCCTTTTTGCAGTGAAAAGCTCAGTATCTCGATTAAGGAAGATTAATGTGTTGAATGGCCGTGAAATGAATTATTCGTATTACTCCATACTTGTTATATTCTAAAGTGATTAATTGCCTAAATGTTTGCTTAAAATATGTTACATTTGGCTAAGAACTAAAAGTATGCAAAATTGTGCAATTTGATTGGTTGGTTGAGTAGGTTGCATGAAACCATTCTAAACCGCATTGCACTTGATTATAACACCAAAATATCAATTTTTGTCATCTCCCTAGCCCATAAATGTGGCTCTTTGCATGAGAAGACACCAAGTATGAGTCAACCAAACTTTCTTTGAAATGTCAAACAAGTCATTTTTAACCATGTTTTCTTGTGAAAGCACCTTAAAAACGATCAGCCCTTCTTCTCCAAGTTTCTCCCAAATTTCTACACTCTCATACTCACAAAAATTGAATTCAATCCATAGGAATCCATAGAACACAAACTAGAACAAGTTTCTACCCTTTTAAACTTGAAAACCGTTGGTTTTGAAGCTTAATTTCAACTTAATCAAGGTATATTTTGTTTTAATGTTTCTTATGATGAATTTATAGCATCTTAAATAGTTACATGTTTTAGTATGTTTTTGTATGAATGAAAACTCAAGTGGGATAGACTTGAAGCCAAAACCAAGCTAGTTAAGCTAATTTCTAGCAAAATTGATAGTCTTGTGAAATATGCTTAATTTGCTTATTTCTATTAATCTTGTAATGCTCATATTGTGTTTAGAAGTTCCTTTGAATGATTGAAAACAATAGCAATTAATTTGCTTAATTGAAGGGTACAATCAATTTAAGTTAGAACCGAATTTACGTCATGTTAATTTGGATTATGTGCATGTTTTAGGGGCTGCCCTAATAATTATATTTGAATTATTAGTTATTTAGTGGCTGTCCTAATGCCTTGAATTAGTACTAAAATATGGAGTATGCATTGTTTTTAAGGTTATGTAATTGATATGGAAGTGTTTACAAAAGATTGAAAAGTGTATATGGTTTTAACTAGAATAGACTATATGATTTATAAAAATGATATTAAATGGTACATGATTTGATTATGTTAAGCCTTTAACACATCCTATCTTCTAAAGAGATTGACCTTTTCACTTGGCACAAAGTGGACTTGAGGTAAGTTGGAACTTTCATTTGCTGTATCACAAGAATCATATAATGTTGTTCATGTTTTAATGTGATTGTTATTATTTGTCAAATGCTGTAATGTTTGATGCATTTATGGTTCATGAAACATGACACTATTAAGAATATAATGAGGTTTTTGAAAAGGAAGTATGTACTTGATTGATGGTTGGGTAGACAAGGGACGCGGAAGGGACGGCGGACCCAACAAATGGTGGCAAATACTTGAGGTTGAAAAACCGGTATAGGAAAGCCACAATGAATGAGATAGAATACGGCTAATACTTGAGGTTGAAAGACCAAGTATGGAAACCCCGTATTAGTTCTCTTATTGGCCAATTATTATGAACAGGTTCCGAAAATCATGGTCTATCGCTATTAATTAGGTACCATACTTCAAGGGCCCTAAAGAATGATTTATGAATGAAAGTTATTAAATAGAATAATGCATTTAATGATTTATGAGAGGTGCATTATGTTATTTGTTATTGCATCAGTTTCACCTTACTGAGCCTTTAGCTCATTAGATTCATGTGATGCAGGTGGAAATGTATAGGTTTAGAGGTTGACTGAGTCTTTAGAGCGGCCGGACAAAGATTTGTTCATATGCCATGCTTCGAGCTGTTTTGTAGTTTATTTTGAAAACTCTGTTTTGTTTTTAAATATGTCCCTCTGTTATGGTTTTGTAAGCAGATGTACTCAGTTTTGATTTATGTTTATTTATATGGTGTGTTTAAAACAATTCAAGTTCTTTCCCTTATAACTACAAATGGGAACTTTTATTAAAACCATAACTCTAGTATTGATGAAAAGTTAACATTTCTTGACTTAACTGTATCAGCTTGTTAATGCTCTGCAGTTAGGTTAAGAAGTGTTACAACTGTAATCTTTTTGGCATCGTAACTTTAGTTATGACAATTACTGAGACAATAAGATACAATATTACTCATTTAGAATAACATAGTTATTGCATAACAGTACACTATGAAATTTCTGAATTATATGAGTACTATTGAACACAATACTTTGTATTTTAGAAATTTAAAATTAATCTCTTATATTATTTTCTTAAATCTACTAAAAAACCCCTTCAATAAATTTTAATATCCAAAAAACCAATGAAAAATATTTCTCAATCCAAATTACTCATCCTACCAACTTCTCATTCAAGAAAATCCAAACATTAACTTTTACATTAATATTGTAATATATATATATATTTTAGACTAGATTACCATTGGCCTTCTTTCTATAAGAATTTATAGAATTGAGTTCTTTGACGGAATTACATTTGAATTTCTTAAGATGATAAATTGTATAATGTTAATTTTTGTATGTTAAATATATCCATCTAGTAACAATTGTGAATTTGTATGAACAAAATAACAAAATCTTAAATCAATCAAGAAATAAATCTTTCTTATTTTTTAGAATAAATCAATTTTTGAGGAGATAACAAAAACCCAAAAAAAGTCAAAAGTTAAATAAAAATTGTAACTGATACAATTTATCAATTTAAAAAATGCAAGAAAAAGTTCTACCAAATTCAATAATTTCTTATTCAAGAAAACAAGGCTAGTTTAGTCCAAAATCATTGAACATTTATGCTCTTAGTGTAAAAAGTAATGGTGGGATTTTTCAAATGAAAAGTTAGCAGAATGAATTTTTTGGACAAAAATACATGTTTATAAATTTTTTTGATATAAAAGGTTATTTTTAGCAATTTTCGCTATATATTCCTAGGGGTATATGGCGTAAACTTTTAGCTTTTTAATAATATTATTTTAACTTAACTAATAACCTGACAGGTATAAATAAGTGATCAAATTAATTACTTATATTTAATTAAAAAATTATATAAATCAAATGAATCCTAGAAAACATTAGGATATGCTTAAGCCTTGAGATAAATAGAAAAATATTTAATAGGTCAGTATCCATCGATATGACAAGGAGATATATCAACATTGCCCAAAATGTAATGATAGACACAAAAAGAAAAACTAATAATAAAATTATATTACCCCATTAATAAATACTTAAAGAAACAAAGGCACTAATGTTATTCTCCTAGATTCATAGAGTTGGTTAGCAACACACCATTTGTAAATTATAATTGTATGGAATAATGATTAAATATTGGAAGCGTTAGGCAAAGTTAGAATCTAAAATATTGAACATAGTAAATAATTTATACCAGCTCTCTTACAATCATGTTTCTACAGTTGCACTTCATACTTTCTAGTAAACAATTAAGAAAGCAAAACTTAAATTTGCAATGCAAAAACAAAAAATATCATATAACAAAAGAAAAATAAGGGTGAATACAAAAATGTGTTGAAGTGAGAAGTTGAAGAATGGTAAAAAAAATATGGCGATAAATAACCAAGTTTAAAATGTAAAGCAACTGATTTTAATATGTTTAAAATAGTTATTGGGCCTCATAATACAAAGTAAAAGTATTCGGATATTAAGGACATGTTATGTTTACATTAATATTTTGTTAAAAAGAGTTAATCTAAAATCATGAAATTTCATAATATCATTTGCTCATCATTCCAGAAGACTTTGAAATACATGAAAGTTAAAAAATTAAAACGTTTTCATTTATTTCATATTCATTTTGAAAATAAACGTGTTTTCAATTTTTCCCATTTATTTATACTTTCCATAAGTCAGATTTCATTATTTAATAAATATTTTTCAATCTAACTGAATGCCGCATAGGTTATACAAGTGATCAAGTTAATTATTTATATTTAATCATAAAATTAAAAACTAAATTAGCCTTGAAGGTATTATAATACATCCAAGCAGTAAGAAGTAAGTTCATTACATCTATGTTTCTATAATCTTTTCATTTGAACTTATTATATCTACTTTTGTAAAAATAACACGTTAACATTGTATGCAACAATTGAATCACAAACAAACAGAAACATATCTATCCAATACTCAAAGAAATACAACACCATCAAAATGCAGAAACAGTTTTAGAAGGTCAATATCCACCAAGATAGAGAAATGAATAAATTTTAAGCACAGAAACAAGCATAGAAACAAAGACAGACACAATATAGAGAATAATAAAATTATATTGTTGCCCACCGGGAAAAAACAAAAGAACAAAGGCTCTAGCATATACTAAATTCACGTAGTAGATTAGCAATCTCCCTTTTTGTAAATTCAGTTGTATGCAATGATGGTTAGCTAATAAAAGTATGCATAGAGTTATAACTCATGATATTGTGCATAGGAAATAATTGTTGCCTTCACTACTACATATATGTTTCTGCACGTGTAGCGCATGTACTACTTTATAGTAAATTCTTAAAGTAGTTATTCCTTCAATGAGTTTTATAAGGTTACTTCTAACTATTTCTTGATACATGAGAAATAATGACTTATGTCAAAAGTTTCATCTTTCAGTACCAATAAACTTAATTGAAAATGAAGATAAAGTGGGCCAAAATACTATGAAATTAAGTTCAAAATTATTAAAGTTCTCAAGACTATCTACACACCACTAGTCAAAAAAGTCATCAAGGAGGTTACCTTGTACATCTCATGTAGAAATTGCCGAGTGTAATGGCTAACAAGGATCTCTTGAATGGATTCCCAGCTAGCTATCTGGTGCGAAAGAACTAACTGTTTGAAATGAATTTTTGCACCCTCGACATCAGCAAGAGCCATAAGACCTCTCTACGGTAATTGATATTATAAGTCCAATGAAATAAAAAAGTACACAAGAAATTTGCTGTAGATGTTATTAGCAAATAAAACTAGTTTCATAAGAAATTATTTGTTGGGTGAATTATAAAAACTACCCTTGAGATTTGACCTAATTACAAAAAAATCCATCTAACTTTCAAAATTACAAAAACTACCCTCGAGGTTTGCCTATCTTACATTTTAAACCTTCCGTTAGGTGACCTAACAAAAATTGCTGATATCATCAAAAAACTGATATGAAAATCATAGTTTGCCCCTGCAATACTGTTCACCAAATTTTCTTATACAAAAATACCCTTGGGGCAATTTCTAGCGTTTCATAATAATCAAGGATGTAATATTTACATAATTTTATGTTAACGTTATAATGGTTAAAAATAATTTAATTATAAATTTACTACTTTTACAAATTATGTTTATACATTTCTTAATTTTAAACAAAATGTAAAAGATTTCAAATAAAATTTTCTTTTCTTATCTTTGCAAAATTTTAAACAATTCAATAAATTTGAAAATATAAATATTTTTAAAAATCATTTCACAAGAAATACAAAATAATTCAGCATAAAACTAAATAAATATTTAACTATTAACTTCATAATTAAAAAGTATTTAAAATCAAATTTTAAATAAATAAAAATATTTCAAATAGTAAAACTAACAAAAGTAGATACATTATGAAATTATTACACAAAAAAAACCAATTTATTATATTTTAAGTAAAAACAATTGTAGTAAATTGAATTACTTCTCATAAAAATAATAATGTTTAGATATTAATAGATTTCATACTAACATATGCATTTAAATTCAAAATTTAAATAAATAAATTAGCACAATATATTTAAAGTTCATATTACACATCATAAACCAATAAAAAAATATTAATGAATTTTTATTTTTACAGATTAAAATATATATTTAAATTCAAATTTTAAATAAATAAAATTTAAAAAAATAGATTATATATTAAAATATTTTTTTATTAGTAAAATATAAAAACAAATTAAAAAATTTAAAAAAGGGTAAATTACAAAACATAGTTTGGTAATAAAAATAGAAAAATAAATTAGACTATCTAAATTATTTTTTAATTGGCAAAATATACAAAACATAAAAAATATTTGAAAATTATTTAAAAACAAAAAAAACTGGTACTGTTCATCTTCTTCCTAAACCCACCCCACCTAATCACCCACCTTCCACTTCACCAGCCCACTCGCCCCCCACGCCCACAAACCGAATCTCCTCTCCTCGCTTCTCCCCATTCCCCCTACCCAAATCCAGCCCCATCCCCAACCCCGCGCACAAATCCTCCGCTCCCCGACCAACCCAGCCCTCTCCCCCTCCTCCCCGACACAGCTCCCCCCCTCCCCAACCCTTCCCTTCCCTTTTATATACACATGTGTACATATGAATGTGTATATATGTGTGTGTATATGTGTGTATATATGTATAAATGTATTTTTCTTCTCCTTTTGTTTGCGTTTTTTTTATGATTTTTTTAAACTAAACAAATATGAATCGTCGGATCATGATTGATGAGACGAATGGTTGATATTCATTTTGATTCGACGGTAAAGTTATCTCTTTACATTTTTTAAATTTTCAATATTTTTCTTATTTTTTCCAGATTCTGTCAGGGGAAATACTGACTTTTCGCAAGATCCATTAAATTTGATAGACCCCTGCAAACCTCGAGGGTAATTTTTGTAATTTTGAAAGTTAGTTAGGTTTTTTTTTTTTTTTTTTTTTTTTAATTAGGTCAAACCTCAAGGGTAATTTTTGTAATTCACCCTTATTTGTCCTTACGTTTGAGTCTTTATTTGAGACACAAGCCAATAAATTAAGTAATACACATGGTGTAGAGAATCTTCTTCAACTTCCTTCAAAGTTCTCCACTTACATGAATAAGAGATTCTCCGGATGTAAGAACCCCATTCCTTAGGATCCATGGACTGCTAGAAAAGCTGCAAGAAGAAAATCATTATGCATTTAATGGAAAATTATTATGAGATACAGGAATTATTGGAAGGCATGGCTCAGGGAACTAGCTAGCTGCTAACCTCAATGTCAATTTAATTGGCCCCATATCAAACAGTTCAACATATATTTTCTTCTGCTTTCGTGCGGCAAGGTGAATTTGCTGCCAAGGAGCTCCAATTGGGACTATATGGGGCAGCAAAAAGCTTCTTCTGTAATCTTCACTAAGCAGAGTAGTACCAGTGCAATTGAGATGTTTCTCATCAAATCTTGCAGAATACTGAGCATTTCTAGAGGTTTCCCCAGCAAAGTCCGAGTCAGAAAACAACAGATTCTGTGTGGAATCCATATGTTGAAAAACTCTGCTCTGCAACCTTGAAGATGAAGTTTTGCAAAATTCAAACAATCTCAATACAATTTCTTGCTCAATCTCAAGATAAATATCTGATATTCTGCAAAAGGAGGGAAATTCATCAAGGAGAGATATGGCCCAATGAAGCCCAGATGTAGTCTTTAGAAATATCACAAACCTGAGGCTAATATATTCAAATGAAACCAGTGATGTATCAGTGTTTCTCCACTTGGCAACATCTAAGGAGAACACTGGTTCAGGCAAGTTTGAGGAAGCAATTTGACTCATACTTCCACTGATGAGTTTTGCACCATTATCTTTAAACTTCATCTGGTTTACCACATTGCCCTTGTTTCCACGGTTGAAGGAAAGGATTACAGGATATGGGGTTGTACGTAATTGGTTATCAATTTGCAACGACGCAATTTGCAGGGAGAACTGTTGTCGATCCAGACTCTGTACAAAGTTAACTTTCGTGCTCTTAGCACATGCAAAGAGTAACTCCTACAAAACGATAACAGCCACTATCAATTTAGAATGACTATTGGCATGTAAGTGAAGACTTAAAAAACATAGAATTCACAAGTCATACTTTCCATGATAGGATACCTCAGGATGAGAATTCATCAAAGAGACTCCAAGAAAGGGAATGTCAACTGAAAACCTTTCCTTGTAATGAACGAAAGATTCATAATTTTGAGTTTGTTTTCCTTTATCTTTCAACTGAGGAACATGAAGACTCTTCAGATCATTCAAAACATGGTAACTTGAATCGATAATACTGAGAACCTGATTTAAGAAATGCATACAGTTACTACTAAATCCTGAAGCAAAAAAGGTATTCTTGTCTCAAAAGTAGACATACTCACTTTAATTGCTCCTTCAGAATGGACAGAAATGAGAAAATTTCTTTCAGGCTTCTGGAAAGAAAATTTAGACATAGAAATCAGTACACCAAAGAAAATTCTACTAGACAGCCCATATAGTTGTTTGCATTAAAGAAACAGACAAGCAAAACATGTGGAAGAAAATTGGCTGTGAACATTTATTACACTTCGGAGTCACATTTGACACTTAATTTGTCACATCCCGGGCCCACGGGTGGGGCATGCAAGCAAGACTCTAGCAAAATAAGCTCCACTATTACTATTCATCATCTTTTTTAAAAAATGGTTAACTCAAGTTGCTAGACGAGTCCATTGTACCCATTTATAAACCAATCCAACAATCCAAACTGTCCCAATCAATGTGGAATTCCACAAATACCCCCCCACCCCCGTTGGATGTGAGATGTCCTTGTTGCATTTTTTCCACAATCCATGGCCGTCCCCAATACGCATCTGGTCGGGCCTCCTGCGCCGATATTATAGTCATGTTGGATCAAATATGACCTAGGCCCATAGGGTTGGGGCCTACAAGCAAGACTCTGGCACTATAAGCTCCACTAGTAACTACTTCGCATTCATCCTTGCATTGAGAAATGGTTAAACCAAGTTACCAGAGTATGTCATTTTGTCTACCGATAAACCAATCCAAATTCTCTCCCAAAATCAATGTGGGATGCCACAAAATTGATCATCAATTTGATTCAATTTACAGTATTCTGTGAACCAACCTGTTCATTTTAGAATTATTTGAATGCCCATAGAAACTTTTTGCATTCGCTACTCAGATGCCAAGTTGTAAAGTCGTCATTACTACATACTAAAATATTCTGATTGTGTTACTGAAAAAAATATTTAGGCTTTTGAAATTAGAATGTTCACCGATTAAAAAAAAAAACAAAAAAAACTAGGTAGCATTTAATTGATGGCATTTATCAAATACCAAACAGCATGATCAAATGTAGAAATTTTTATTACAGATCGCCAAATTAATTTTCAAGGATATTTTACATCTTTTTTACTGAATAACTATGGCCATTTGGCCTGTGACTCCATTAAATCATATATGTTAGGTTATGAACAAACACATGATTTAACAAGTGCTGGTAAAAAGTACATTCCATACAGTTATCATATCCAGAGCAATAGGATAAGCAACTCAACCAGGTTTGAAAAACAGAAAAAGAAGGTTAAATAAGTAAACTAGATCACTATGCCTTGGAAGACATGAAACTCACAAAGAACGCTAAACAAGTAAAGTAAATTACTATGCTGAACAGTGTGAAACTCAAGGCAGGATATAATCACTACGGAATGATCCACAACACTATTACAGCACCAAATTTTCCTTATAGCGAAAGTATCCAATTGGCAACAGCCATGTATGTTTAAAATTTCTAATACTCCATTGGAGCAAACAAAAATCTTATACAAGAGAAATAACAATTTAGGGTGCAATATTGTTGTTCCTGATTATAAATATAAAAGAGCGCAGATATTGGTGTGCGATGATACAGTCATTCCTTTACAATCGTATAGTTTATCTAAAATCCTCCTCTTTTCTCGTCTAGTCTTACTTTCTATGATTTTCCCACACTTCATCTACTCCTTTTCTCAGGCTTTTTGCATACGATGCATATTATGCGCTTGTCACATTTTCTTTAACTAGAGTTGAAGAGTAGTTGGAAAGCATCAAAGTAAATAGAGAACACAGAAGCAAAACTAGATGCTTGCATTGCATCAGATTGCTAATTAATCACAGATCTAGATGGCTCAGCTTGTCTTACAAATTTGCCGCTTCCAGAATTTTTCGATTTCCTAGTATGGGAAAAGTTAACATTATTCTTTTGAACAGAATTTGGCCCAAGAAGTGCCAATGTTCACAGAATTTATTAGCTTTGTTCATCAAGATACACAATTTCTCTTACAACCTCCAAACACCAGCTATTTCTTTAGCTATCAGCTCTGACTTTCACATATCTTCATGGCTGAGTGGTCAAGTATTGTTGAGATTCTTGGAAACCCATCTCTCAATATTAGCCACAAAGAATTGGGTGAACTTAATTGCTTGTTTCACTCTACGCCCATAAAAAAGGTAATAAAGTGAATTTAAGAGATTAACAAAATTTAAAGGGAAAAAACTAATAAGATGCATGATCCTTGCACCAAGTTTACATAAGCTTACAGGACTCCTCTGCTTTCATGCTGTTATCAAGGAACAAATCCATGGTTAAACCACAAAGGCGCCTAAATATTTTTAATCACCTAGTTCCATGTAATTTTCAGTCAGCCTCTTCTAGGTTTACCAATGATATTACTCCCTATCTGTTTCAAGCTGGTTCATTTAGAAGCCAACTTCAAATGCCCCCACCATACCTTGCTAATAGGTTATCCTTTATTAAGTGGATACAAATCCTTCTAGGTTTACATGATTTAGTCTTAGATGGTAATGTTGATGTTGCTTAAGTGCAAAGGATTTCCCTTGTTACATTCTGTTAATTAAATAAGCCACACGCAGCAATCAACTAAACCCAACATGCATGTCTCCTAGTTTTCTAAACAGATATCTATCCCTTCCAAACTTCACATACATGTGAATTATTACTTTTCAAAATTCACAATTACTTCGTTTAAGGCTTGACTTAATTGGCAGTGCATTCATAACACATCGATCAAAGACCACAATGCTAGCATAAATCTTTTATGGAGACTTTGCCAAGCATATATCAATTTAAATATTCAACATATTACACATATTTCCATTAGATTCATTTGATTGCATCAATAAACAAAAAATCCTCAACAAGGCCACCTTAATAATAAGATAAGTTTATCAAAAACAGAATGATCCACTTATAATATAATCAGAAAAAAGATTAATATAAGGATGAAATTTGAAATCTCCACGAGGGAGAGCAATATTTGTCATGAGGAAGAAGAATATTAGAGCACATAAAAAATAGTACCTCTGAAGTTGCAGGTAGGTACAAAAGTGAATGAGCTGATGCATCATCAATAGCATATGATCCTAAAATACGTTCGCCTGGCACCTGACAAAATTTCAAGAAGAGAATTATCCCCAAAAGTGGCTAGTTAATTTGGGTCAAAACTACCATACCTCAACATTGAGACGATGTGGATAGCAGGGTTCATCCCAGGCATAAGGGAAAGATGTGTAAGGATGAATCACTGTTTCGAAAGATTCACATTTCGGCTGGTAAATCCGCAGCCTCTACAAAGTGTCAAAGGGACGGTGTTAACTAGTAATAATAACAAACAGGGCAGGGATATAAAGCTTCATAAGAGCATCACGATTCAGGACATTAAATAGTTACCACGGAAAAAAAGGTTTGAATTGTCCATCTTTTTACTGCAGCAACAGTAAGTTAAAACAATTTACACAACACAATAGTATTATCAGTGGGGATCAGTTATTCGATTATTCAAGAACTGCTTTGCCAAATGTAATTGCTAAATTGTCGAGTATTTTTGAGACACAACTTGAATAGAGTCCAATATTGATGTGGACAAAAACAAAAGTTAGTAGAAGTATTTTCTAAAATTTATAATTCTAATGCTCCCCTTTTTTCCAAACAGATACCAACAACAATGCACAAATCAAGAATCATCTAACCTCCCTTGAATGGTTGTCAATCCTATATGGCATAAAGCCTGTATCGTCATCAGACAAAAGAATCAAGTTTGTCCCAGAGTTTCCACTTGTGCTTCCAACAATCTTTTCTTCTCCAACAGAAACATCAGCACTCCGCACTTCTACATGCATCATGTTCACAGCAGTGGTCATATAGTTGCGCACTTTAACCTGAGTGTCACCTAACTGCTCAGGTAAGAAGCACCCGGACCACTCCCATCCTGGCTCGTCAAAGCGAACAGAAAGCAGTAATTCCCTGAAGATAAAAGGGGGAAAAAAAGGAAAAGAAAACAGGAATATCAATGAGTGACTAGACGCGCACCGTAAGTTAGCCTCCTCCATACTCCATATATCATAGATTTGAACATAAGAAATTAGAAAATAAATGGGAGTTTTGATAATGAAAATATCTTGAGAAATACTCATTCATAATGTAAAACGTTTAGCAATTCAATAGAGCACCACTTTATATATCCATAAGCTCAAGTTAATTGTCACTGAAATTGAGATGTGCCAAAACGAATGTGAGTTGCTAAATAGTATGCAAATGGCATTGACATAAAGTAGGAAACCTCGTTGTATCCATCCATTGAAGATAGGAATGTTGTCCAGCTCCCAAAACAAAAGGAAAATCAGTTCCCTTCTGCTTATAGCATAAATTCTTGGTGCATGCATTAGCAATCACATATCTGTAAAATTAGCACATGTATGTTATTCACTTGAAAGAAGAAAGGGTCTGGAAGTGAATAGAGTGCTAAGCACATAAATTAACTAAAACATTATGATATCAAGAAACTACCTGGGTTGGAAAGAGATAATTTTTGTCCTTCCAGAAAATGGCGCAGCCATAGCAGAAACAGATAACACATACCCAGATGCCATGGATGGTTGAGGAACAAGAACACTGGTTGAACCAGTTGGTGGGACTAGTGAAAATGGGGCAGACCATGATCGCTTTGGGAAATTTTCTACAACAGAAGGCAGGTACCTACTTAGCTTCACCATAGCTTCCCCAGAATATGAATGAGGATCAGGAGAAAACAAGCAAGCAGTGACCTTTCTACTACCACTTTCTACAAAATCAGGTGAACTTGAATTTGTTTCACTGGTAGAACCTGGGGGAAAAAGTAGATGAACCAAATAAAATAAATAGCTAAGCAAAAATCTGTCACATGATGTCTCAAGCAATGCTTGGAGTTAAAACACAATATCACCTGTAGCAGGTAAATTCTGATCAGAACAGATAAGACCAAGACCATCTTTCTTCTCAACAAGGACATTCTGCTCGTCCAAATTATAGCATGAAGGAATGATACAGCTATATCCTTTCATTTCATTGACAGAGTTTGAGAGAACTAGAGAAAATCCAGTACAATTATACAACAAAAATGGAACAGATATGAATATTTCACGCGCTCCAGATACCGCATCCATCACCTTCTCAATCGTAACATATAATGGACCTATATCATTTCAAATAAGCTTCTAAATAAATTCAAAAATATCAATTGATATGAAACAACTGAATTGATATATTCTGTGATTACAATTTCAACATACCATCGGAAAACTCAGGATCAAATCTGATTATTTCAGATATTGAGAACTTAGTTCCACTGAATTTAGCTTTTTCGCTAAATGATTCAGCACGCGGATACTTCAGAGTTGAAGGCGTAAACCCATGCATTTGGAATGTTATCGACAAGTCATGCGAAGAATCAATATGAAAGAAAGAAGTTTCAACCTGAAAATCAGCCTGAAGAACATTAAATTCAAGACAGAAATTTCCCAATAGAAATAAACATACATCAGCAAATTTAACAACAAATGGGACAATACTAATATAGATTTCAAGCTGGCAATATGCACCAGACCTCAGAAAGAAAGGTAGTACGTGTGACACCAGCATCTTCTAATGTCACAGACATTGACTTCATGAGATAATTCTTCAACACTAACGGACTAGTTAACATCACTTGGTATAGAAACCGATTCCTTGGTATCTCTAAATTGTTGGAGGATTGACTATGAAAATTCTGAGATTGTTTACCACTATCAACATCAATTGGGGAATACACCCTTTTAACTCGGCCGACAGGAGGCAGGGACTGATCATTCACAGAAATGCAACAGCGAAATGCCTCACTGCTTGGATGAGAAGGATAGCAAACAAAGGAACGCAAAAAGCCAATCCTGACATCTTGAGAGATTATACTTGAGATATTATAAGCTTCACTCCACAGGTATGAATCACCAAGAGGACGCCATCGAATGCAGCCTGCTTCAGCCAAATGAAGAGGCAGAGGAAACTCTTGGCCAGGATATATTGGGCCAAAAATCTGAAACATGAGATGTTAGGGAACCTAAAACCGGCACATGGCCCTCAATTCCTCATATGAAAGTGAGAAACTATGAAACCAACTAAATTTTTTCATATTACCTTAGGAGACACACCAAATGGAATATCAAACCGCACTTCAAGCAACACAGAAGTTGAGTTTAAAATTACAACCTGAAAGCAATGAGTTTCTAAGAAGCCAGAAGAACCAAAAATCATATCAAAAGACAACAGGATTTAGACATACTGTTGAATATAATCGCATCAACTTTGTAAACCGCTGTACAGAAACATCAATCACTACAGGAACAGCAAACCCTCTAATTGCATCCGTGCCACCATCTCCTTCAATTTTTCTATTTATTTTCATAGAATTTGCATCACTGTGAACTTCGGAAACATGTGATGATTTTGAAAATTCTACTTCGAAGTATCTACGACCAACAAGATCCATTGAAATGGGAGCAGAAGGTACAGAGGTACCCTCCAGCTGGAAAGTAACATATCGATGTGCTGCCTCAAGTAATTGCTTGTCGTTGAGTCTGTCAGAAGATTGCACTGGTCTATAGCGGAAAAGTAGTTCCTCGGGTGATTCATTGATGTAAACAAGAGTAGAAGAACCAGGTTGCAAGACACCTTTTGATGGGGTCACATCCAAATCATCATCCCCAAGTTTTCGTTGGCAGACATGAAAAACTAGAGGCAGAGTGGTTAAGTTTTGTAGCATGTATGGAGCGTATCTTCTCGTTTCTGCACTTTTGGTTATCTGAGAATTTGAGAGGTCTGGGCTTTCTGTCATTTTCATAAGGCTCCATGCATCCTCGATCATCTCAATTGCCCTTGAGACAACCTATTTTAAGAAACTTTAAGTGCATTAGTGCTACAGAAATTTGAGGCAAAACATTCAAGATAAGGAAAAACAAAAAGAAAAAAAATGGAAAAAAGAAAAACGAAAAGGCAAAAACCATGACTCAGGCAAACCTCGTAATCAAGAAAACAGTTACTAGCAAAATTTTGCAGTTAACCTAGTTTAGCATGTTAGCATGCTACAACTGAAATGACCAAACCATACCATAAGGAAACTTGGAGTATCCCTCGAGATGAAGGCATGATTAAACTTTTCTTAAAAGAATCAAAACAGAAAAAGAAATACCTCAATAATGGGTTCATTAAGGTTCAAATTGAGATGTGTCTTAGATTCAAGATTGATGTCTGTCATGATAGCACCACTGAAGAGAGTCCTTTCATCCTGCTTTCTACTCATGCTCAACTGAAATTTCCAAGGCTCCACAAAAGGCTCCCACAAGACCTAATATAGTATCATGACAAAAAAGCACCACAATGGATTAACTAATCAGGAAATAATATATTATGATGATCTTTCTACCTTGTCAATGCTGTAGTAGTTCACTTGAAGGTCACACCCAACTGATCCTTCAATTTCATCCTCAGTTACAGTGGACCAAAAAATTGAGTTTCTCACAAGAAACTCCAGCAACGGTCCATTAGACGTCCGCTACATTAACAAAAACAAAATAAGTATGAAAACTCAGAAATATTAGATCTATTGGCTCACTAAATTGTATTAACACAATCACACAAACATATCACCAAATACTAACCAACTGAAAATAAGACTCTCATCAAGGGATGCAACTTAAATTTGTTTAATAAAAATTTTCTTGGGAAGGGATCCTAGTCAATCTAAAACAATTTTTTTGGCAAAAGATTAAATATCTATAAGTTTCATATTCAAGTCTGGATACTTCTACCAATGGGAAGGCTTATAAATCTCCAAGCAATCACTTAATCACATACTGACTAAAGTTTAATCAAAGTTAAAGTTCAGTTATGATTTTCTAATGTCTCCTTATCCTTGTTAGGGTTCTTCATTTTTCGATCACCCAGACTCTTCCTCCAGCACTAATAGCCATGTTTTTTGTTTATTAATGATAAATTAAGTTATACGCTATAAGGACCATCTCTTTGAATACAACATATTCAACAAATAGTCCAATTTCCCAGAAGTTACCTTTCTCAAGTAGTGTCTGTCACACCAAGTTGACACACCATTCTCTCCACAGCCTCAACTCCCAAACCCTATGCCAATGATTTCCATATTCAATTCATTCTAGCTCAACATGTAACCCCATTTAACCAAGAATTTCAGAAAATGCTATGCACACTTTATACTTACTTTAGGAATTATATGAGAGCAATTTAACCTCATACTGTCCTACATCACCTTGTTTCACCCATCTTCCCAACTTCAAGATAAAATGTTAGCTTCAATCTTTTAGATTGTGATAGCCCCATCAATCTACCCAATCAATTTTTTAGCAACAAAACATTGATCTTTCATTATTCGAGGTATTCTTCCAACAGTCTTTGTATTCTTCCAGGGATTGCATGCAAAAGTTAACAATTCAAGATGTTATAAGTTCAATGTGCCCGTCAAGTGAAACACCACATTAGAAGCCAAAACTGGACATCTGACACGGTAACACCAGAATTACGTAATCATGTTACCATAATCAGCCTCATCGCTAATTTTTTACCTGTCACAAACAAAAGGCATCACAGACAGCAGAATCGCTTAACCAGTAATTTTAATAATAGGTGCTACCAGCATGTTCCTTCAGTCACTCCAAGAATTTGTAGTCAAAATTTTTTCAAGAAGTATTTCCTGTACAAAAAGGTCCTTGCCCGAAACAATAACTTCAAAAATTAAATGACCTACTACTAATGCAGACTCAGTAATGACAGTAGTTTCAAAATGCTTTACATACCTGCTGAGATTACCATACTTATCAAACAAATCAGGACTAGAACTTACAGTTATGTCAATCAACTTTCCAGATAATAATGTTTCAGTCTCCCAAGTACCAAAGCACACCTTCAGGGGTCATATGGTAACTACATATTTCTTGTTTTTTTCTAATTCAAAGTTTGATTTTGGAAACAGAAGAAGAAAACTTGTTTCTCTAGGCTCTCATTTCCTTTTACGAAAGGAAAACAAAACAAGGGTCAAAAGTACCAACAACAATATGATGTTTCACACAATTTGAGAAACATATAGACCTTGCCTGTCTCACTAGAATATCTCAGCTGCCACAATAGACTTTTAGACTCTGTCTGGCATCCCAAGGAGGGGAAGGAAAGGGGAGGATTAAGGATTTATATTATTCACATAAGTGGCGGTATCACAGCGGGATAGAAAAGAGTCTGACATCATCCAACTTTTCCTAAGTTGGACAGATTGAAACAATGAGCTTAGCAAGGATTAAATTATCACCCCTTCTTTCCCAGTCTCTCACTTTACTTCCTGCCAAACGAGGAAGGGGCTCCATCCCCTACCCCTATCCCTCTCCACTGCCAATCTCCTCACTAAGCACTCTCTTATGCAACCGTATTATCATCAGCTTTGCAAGTTACAACCACCAAACCCCTCCCTCCCTTCCCACCTTCCATTCCCAAGATAATCTTTTTCATCCTCCAGCAGCTCTCAGTCATGCCCCACTTTTCACGGACTTGACCACCACCATCCACTTTATTATGGCAGAAAGCATCACAGTCTTTATAGGGAACGGTACATTGCTCCCAACCTGTCAGTGAATGTCACCCAAATTTCAGCCTGTTATTATCAGCTCAACATGAGACCTGACACCTATAACCCCTTGCCACTAGACAACTGAAAGTTTCTTATTGAGCACATGAATGGATTTAAGTCTAAATGGGAGCCAAACAACTCCAGTGTTAATTTTCCATAAGCAATGTTGTAATTGTCTCATGAGTCTCTCAGCAAATATCATTTTTCCAAAAATCATCATACTTCTGGTTGGAGGATTTGGGGTTGGAACAAAATCCGAAAGTTTAGGAAAACTGAAAACTTTTGTCAAACCATAAATACATGTCCTCTGTTCTCATTCTATTTTAGGCCTATAAACATAGTTTTTAGCTCTAATTGTAAAAGGAAAACCAAAATAAAAAGGTAACTGAGCAGCAACTCAATGTGTTTCTTT
Organism: Paulownia fortunei; assembly: GCA_019321725.1. NCBI lineage: Eukaryota > Viridiplantae > Streptophyta > Magnoliopsida > Lamiales > Paulowniaceae > Paulownia > Paulownia fortunei. The sequence goes on from CM033121.1 coordinate 16,198,459, forward strand.
CAGTTTGATTATGTATGTGCAAATATATCTAAATTCTACAGTATAAGCATCAAATACTTGACTAACTTAACATGGTCTCTATTTCTAAATGATAAATGAAATGAGAAAAGTGTCTAATTTCCATCAAAGAAAAGCCATAATGGATCAAAATGTAATCCCCATGAAAAAAAACTGACACTATGATATATACCTTCCAATCCGTTAAAAGAAGAGAAAATTTCCTTAGTTGCACTTTTAAGTCCATTCGCTTCAAATTAAATTGAGAAGGCATTTCTTCTGATTTTTTGAACCATGTAAAGTGAAAGACGTATAGAATGTGATTTGAGAGCGAAACATCGAGACTGTCGCATCGAACCAACAAATTCATGTGCACCTTTTGAGTCTCATATTTAAAAATCTCAGCCTCAAGGTAGATTTTAGATAATTGAAAAAGAGGCCACGTTTGTGCACTGTCTCCCGTAAATAGCTTCAATATCCCATTCAAATTCTCAGAACTGATTGTCAGTTTCACATTTTTGCCATCAGCAACCAGTTCACTGTTTCTACTTTGCAGGCTAATGGAAAGAAAACAACTCTGATTACCACTTGGACTGCTACAATACTCGTCCAAAGGCTGCTTATCGTGAAAATGGGGCCTCCCAAATGTGTTATATGTATCTCTGCTGACCAGTGCTGGAAAATGAACAGCCAGGCCAACATGTTCTAATGTTAAAGTAGAAAAACCAGCAGCATGACTAATGTTTGCCGATGCAACGTGATTTGGGCTATCACTTGCTGCGTATTTACTATTATCAACTGGAATGCCAGACATACTTTCTGCTGATGCACCTGACATCAGTGTAGACAGTTGCTCGCTAAACGAACTAAGTAGATCAATAACCTCATTCCAGTCAAACAAATGTAGCCACACATCCAAACAAGGAAAGGACACAACAATCCGATTTTCACCATAATCTGATGCTGAAAGAATCATGTCTAGAACTGACGAGCCTGACCCAGGACAAGCAAATTCGGCAAGCACAACAGAATTCAGTAATGAAAATAGTGCCAGAGAAGAGAAAGAGATATCAAAACAGTTAGGTTTGAGATTCATCAATGATAAAGAACACACAAAGTGCATCTCAGCCTCTGCCATGATTTCAGAACAAGTTGAGTCTCTTTTCAAACGGTGCAATCTTAATGATAATGACCTAACACAGAATTTCATCTCATTGAATGTCATATTTGAGGTTTTAGGAAGAAGTGCAGCATATTCCATCATTTGTTTCTTTGCCTGTAGAAAATGTGGAACATCAGATGTGAAAATTTTGGATTCTTCGTCCACCAAGGAAAACTGATCGATGACATAACCCAGTGCATAGAATCCAGCAATTGCACATACTTCTGCAAATTAATGAAAGAGCACCAAAATAAACAAAAGAGTGATAGAGACAATTTGCATAAGAATCTAATTAAATTGAAAATATTAAGTCCTCATACCTTCAATATCAAGCTGGCAGTCATTGATCATAGCCATGATACAAACTGGATAAGAAGAAGCTACATCAGACTCAGAATCATAGGGTATTCTCACCCACACATCTGCACTGAGTGATGCAATCAAGATAAGATTTTGGCATCTATTCAAGGGATTGACCGTATCCTTTTCCAATAATAAAAGAGATAGAGATAGATCACATCCAAAGAAGTCTAAACAGTGATTTCTATCAGAAAATTTGCCTGCAGCAATGCAGCATGCAGAAGGAATACCCTTGGTTACAGAACTTCCATCACTGTTTTGAGAGAAAGCAATGCGTAATTGTTCGATATTAACCTTTAGGAACTCAGAGCAATTACTGTTAGCAGGTGTAATTACATTACAATCAACTATCTCGAAATTATATGTAATAGTGCTGGAGTCTTCAAAACTCATGGTGTCAATAGGCTGTTCTTTTGCACAAGGGCTCCAATCCGGTAGTGAAAAATAACCGATAAACATAGCCAGAAACTCAGGAGTCAACATGCAGGAAACTTGCCGGATGTTAAAACTCGTTTCCAGTTGGGAATTTCGTGAACTAGTGTTTCTTTTCTTCAGATGTAAGTTTAGAGTTGGAGAAAGATTTGAAGATAAAGGCCCCCAAAGAAATTCACTAAGTATTTGACCCGACCATGATGAAGAAAGGACCACTCCCTCAGTTGAACAAACTATGTCAAAAGAGTCTGCAGAAATGGCAACTATTGATTTTGCCAAGGGCACCACAACAGTTCCAACAATGCATGAGGAATCATGAAAATGCACTGTGATGCTGCCAAGATTCAAATTGACAAGAAGCAAATCACTATCAATAGAAGTTTGTTCTGAAGAATCGGCATCAATTTTACAATTCACAAGTGGAGCGGAAAACAAATTTGGTCCCTCCATAAGGCTAAATTTGGAGTGTCTTATTTTCTGGTCTCTTGAATAAAGAGTTTTACTCAATTTAAGCCTGATATCATCAACTATATTCTCAATATTAAACCTGAGATTCCTAAATGAAGTGAAAGAAGAGTGATCTAATGGGATGCTTGCTGATTCATAAGAACCAATTTCAGTCGAAAGACCATATTGTTGAAGTTCAAAACCATGTCTTGATGAGTTTGGATCTTCCACATTTGGTTTCCTGCCTTCAGTATCAGATTCTCCATAGCTTACTATTTTGTCCAAAAATCCAACCAACTGCCCAACAATAAATGGATAGCAATGGATGTCAAGATCAGTTGCGGATATTGTATACTTCTGAAGAAAATCTCTGGGAGCTTCAAAAAGCAGAACAATGCACCCATCAACAATTGAACTTCCATCACCCAAATGTCCACTTTCACCATCAAAATTGACACCCATGTTATGCTGACTTACTGATTCAGAGCCCCACATACTTCCAGTTGAGCAAAGGACATGGTTCCCCCAATCATCTTTTGTGGAACTAGCAGTGATCCAACATGCCTGCACAGAGGCCCAGCATTCTGGAAAATCTCTTCGGTCATACCTGCAATCAAGTTGGCCATTGCATGAATATAATTACAAACAAAAAGCATTTAAAACAGATGCACCTTACCAGTGGATTCCAAGATGTTTTTCCTACTTTCCATAATTCCTGAACCATTTCGTACTCCAAATTTTTATACATGGTGTTATGATAGTGACACTTGAAAACTTTTTTACCTATTTGCCGCTTGAGTCCAATAATCAAACATGTGGCAAAAAATGATCGCTTTCATTCCATATCTTTCCTAGTTGTGTAGGCATAGTTGAAACCAAGAATTATAATCATTTTGTGCTAGCAGGGTGTAAGCATCATTGACCCAATTGACAGGCTTTTAGCTTTCAGTTAATAGTGCCTTCTTTGGACATGAGATCAGGCACATGAAGGCATTGATATTCAGGATATACACAAGTAGACAACTTATGCCTCCATTAATCAATATTCTCGATCTAGTAATATACATTCATCACAGAAATTTCAAATTCTGAAATAGATATCCAAAACTAAATAAGCTCTCTGTACTTCTAGAACTCCGATGACCCCATCCATTCCAAGCCTCATAAAGCCATCAACTTTAAGAGTTATCAATAGAAGCATTAGACAGCTGAACAAGAGAAATGTCAACGACTATTGAGGAACCACCCATGTATTTTGTACAAGAAGTACAAAAGATTTACATGTATAGAAAGGCCATAACTTAAGAATTGGGTACAAACCAGAATCAGATGAGAGTTAAAAAGAAAAGGCAAAAGACAAGGGCAATTATTTGGTGTCATTTCTCCAAAAACGAATTCACGTGTTCAAGGAGAAACATGTTTACTTTTGGTTATTTTTCAAAAATTTCCAAAAAACAACCCTATTTTCAAAACCTATACCCCATTTTTTTACAAATAAGTCTTTATTTTACATTTGAAAACATGTAAACCAAACATGTTTTCACAGAATGACATGTCAAATCAACATGTCAACTCAATTGCTCAAACTTTACAACTCACTAATCCAAATACATTTTCACTAATAACACATTTCTCGAGAGTCTTTCAGAAGACTTTTAGAAATATTTTCAAAAAACATTTTTTCAAATGAATCCAAACATATAGTAGATTTCCACAAAATTAATTCATATATTATTTCAAACAAACAGAAACCTAAAATATCAAAATCCAGAATTTTGGATTATCACACCATTCAATGTCCAAATGTTCTTTCTTAAACTCCATAGAAAGGCCCTAAAGTGCAAAGGAAACAGGAGAATGTATCCACCTTTGTTCTGCAGCCTAGCCATATTATCCCAAAAGGTTTTATACCTGGTAATTCAGAAAATGGGCAAAGCACTGTACAACTCCTCTGGCAAAATGCCAGAGATACAATTTTTCACAATAACTGTCAGGATAAGTTCGCTAGCAGTAATGTTGAACCAATGTGCTAACTATGACACAAATATTCAAGTTCACCAATCATGTCAATATACTATTGGCTTTACAACTAAAACTTGGACGAACAGAAAGAGTTCTAAACTCTTTTGATCTAAGCAATACTAAGGCCAGCTGCAGTAGAGCATTTGGAAGACACATGTTAACATACAAACATAACAATACTTTAACCAAATGAAACCCTCCACAAACACTGTCCATACTGCTGCAGTGACTAAGGGAAAGTTGAACATGGCTAGATGTTACAACAAGTCTCCAGTGCAACAGATTCTTAAGCTCTAAGATACCTGATTCCTCAGAAAATAAATAAATAAATTACTAGCAAGGAAGAGAGAGACAGAAAGTAACTCAACAATAAAAGCATAGAAAGAAATGAGTTCGAAATTCAAATACACAGGACATCTCACATGTCACGCATCTGTGGAAACGTATGATTGAATAATTCTACAATACAGCTGAAAAAAAAAACATTTGCAAGTTTTTGAATAATAAAGTTTGTTATATATAGTCTGCTTTAAAAGAATTTGCAAAGTAATATTCCTTCATTAAAGCTCCTGGCTACACTGCCAAACTATAACAAATTTCCATTATGTGAGTAAGAACAAATGGTTTCTCCTAGCATATTACATAAAATAGTCTAACAAAAATACAAGGTGGGATTGACACGCACTTTTGTTTATAAATTTATTGAAAAGGGTATACTGCATAGTCTACTAGTTTAATATTATAATGAAAAAAGCTTTAACAAGTCAACAGAAAACATCATAACTGAAAAGGATTCGGCACATGCTTTCTCAATCATCAAATGCTGATTGCAATCTTAACATTTTATTTCAAACATAGGATTAGTATGAGAAGTAAAGCAATTTGTAGGACTACGAGCACTGCTGAATAACAAATGTTCCCGCATGATCAAGCATATGGACTATCACAACAAACAATGACCGTCAACTCACACATTAGGTGAAGAAGAAATCCAGGCACCATAAACACAAATCACAGGCCAGAATGACTATGCAAGCCTATCATTAACTTCAATATCTCTTTTACACAGAACAGAGGAACAAAAGTAACATACCAAACGCCTAGCTTCTGACAATTCAGGTTGAGGGTGCAGCCATCAGCCACATTATCTTCAAGTTTAACTAGCAAACAAATTGCATCCAAACTAGCATCAATAGAGAACCACGGATAAACAGCGGTCTTCAATCCATTTGATTTGATTTCAAGCGAAACCATGGAGTCCAATGGAGGAAGAAGCATATTAAACTGTGAAATTAATCCCATAATCTCCCCATAAATGGAAGCAGAGAAGTGAACAACAAGTGATGGCACCTGTAAACGAACCTGAAAAAACCAGCCAATAACCAATTAATATGTAAATGAAAAAAAAAAAACAAAAACAAAAAAACTATGACATAACGTGTTTTCAATATTTACTACTTTGATAAGCCCAACTTCACATTACATAGTGGTCAATTTATGCAGTTTTCAGTATTCAGTAGCTGATATTATATTTATTCCATACTTCAATCATCAATAGGGCTAAACATACTGATTCATAAATAGTTGTGCAAGACTGATGGAAAAAATCAAAGTGTCATCTTTTCTAAATATCTCAGTGTCTTTCTTCATATCAATAGCTCCACCGCTCATAACTTATTGATAGGTTTATAATGGCAATAGATTAGGCAAGGGTCCTAGGTTTAATTCCCAACAACTGCTACTAGTAATAGTTCCCCAAGAAAAAAGAACAGAGACAGAACTTGGTGGGCTGAAGAGATTAACTAAATATGTATCACCCTTCTCCAGCATCTTAAGATCTAAAATGAGGTGGTATTATGGTGTCACATAGTTTATTTTTTGTTAATAAAAATTTCCCTCTTCCTAGAACGTCCTTCTTACACATGCCATAGTTTATGCTTTCTTATGCTTGCTCTTTTTCAGAGATTCAATAACCATGTATAGGCCTACACCAACCACCACATCCCACCCCCTCTCCCGACCTAGGTACAGGCAGCTTTTAATCAAAAGAAAATTTCTCCAAATGTGAGTAAGGATTGCATGTGTCAGCAAGCATTCTAGAAGCCTGTCCCACATTAATTAGAAAGACTTTCCAAACAAGTGTATGACCCTCAGTGGCTTTGCTACTCATTTTACTAACTGGTATTAGATATATGCTTTCACATCCATCAGCCTTGAAAGACTTTCCAATAAGTTTCAAGTTATAATGCATAAATTCCCAAAGTACAGAACAAGTAAGACAACCACTCCTTAAATGTACACTTCTTACCTCATTAAGATAAATCTATGTGTGTAAAAGAAGGAAATCCTGAATTGATTTCCCAATCTTTTTTTCCTGATTTACAGGAGTTTGTAGTTATCAGTTTATTTTGGCTCCTTGTTCTATTCATCTCTATTCGAAGAGATGAATCCAATTTTAAAATTGTAAAGTAGAAAAATGTTTCTCTCAATTTACATTTCCTCTCAGCTTTTATGGCATTAGAGCAGGAAATTTTTTCATCCTTGTAAAACTCTAAGGCAGCTGCCCTTACGTTGTATTTCAATTGTCCACCACGAGGTTCGTGGAAGGAACATTGGACGGAATCCTCTCCCTTCAATCAATGAAGTTTTTTCATAAGTCGCAAGGAAAACAGAAGATCATTCATGATTGGAAAGAAGAGCATTTGGTGTGACCAAATACTCCGGACTGTTTGTTGCCGAAACCAATGTTGTCGATGGAATTTCCCTCATCAGCCTTGTGCTGATGAGAATTCCCATGTTTGGTATGACCACGGCAACAAACCGCGCCATACTCGAGAAACTTGCTGGTTGATCTATGGAAAACTAACAAGTTGGAAGCTGAAACAAAAGCGATCACAATCGTCTGCCAATGAGGCCGAAACCAGTTCCTTCAGCAAAGAACAGATTGATCAACTTCTAAAGCTGCTAAAGTCCAATTCGATACTTGATATTCCTAATTGCCAATTGGCTCATATAGGTAGAAATCTGATAGCCCTATCTGGTGGCTTAAATTTTGCCCTATGGATCATTGATTCAGGAGAATCTAATCATATGACTAGTCGATCAAATTTATTTGTCTCATACATTCCTTATTCTAGCAATTGAAAAGTTAGAATAGCAGACGGTAGTTTTTTCACTAATTGCAGGCAAAGGTCTAGTAAAGCTTTCCCCAAGTATTGATCTTAAATTTGTACTTCATGTTCCTAAAATTGCTTGCCATCTGTTATCCATCAACAAACTCTCAAAGGATTCTAACTGCCAAGTTACCTTTTTTTGAATCTCATTGTACATTTTAGGACTAAATTTTAGGGATGATGATTGGCAGTGCTAGAGAAATAATCGAGCTCTACTATTTTGATGAGGATTTGCTTGGTAATACCAAGCAAAAAGCTCAAGGACTTAGCAGTACTAGTTCAATTTCGGTTTCAGAACAAATAATGCAATGACACCTTAGACTAGGTCATCCTATTTAAAACATTTGTTTCCTAAGTTATTTAAAGGAGTAAATTGTTCTAAGTTTCAATGTGAAATGTTCAATTATCTAAAGATCATCATGCTAAATTTATTTCAAAAAGTTATAGTCCATCAAAACCATTTTACCTAATTCATAGTGATGTTTCAAACATTACAACTTTGTTCGGCAAAAGATGGCTTGTAACGTTTACATATGACCACACTAGGTTATGTTGGGTTTACTTATTGAGCAAGAAATCTATAGTGGAAAAGCTTTTCAAAGATTTTTATTACATGATTGAAACTTAGTTCAAAACAAAAATTTGCACTTTTCGATCTGACAATGGAACATAGTACTTTAATGAGTGTTTGGCTAACTTATTAAGGAAAAGGCGTTTTACATCGACCAACAAGATCAAAGGTGTTTTTGTCAAACTGGACTCAGTGAAACATGCATGCTTGGAAGCATGTGAAACATACATGCTCGGAAACATGCATGCTTGGATGCAAGATAGCTGAAATCCAAATAGAGCCAACCTGAAGTTGCAACCTGTTGAAACTAAATACATGATAGAAAGTAATACCAAAGAATTGTGGGTAGGCTCATCTATCAATCACATACTTGGCCCGATATAGCTTTCGTTGTGAGTGTGGTAAGTCAGTTTACACAGTCACATGTTCCAAAACACTTTGAAGTTGCCTACAGAATTTTGAGGTACCTACAGTGGATGCCTGGAAAGGGATTACTTTTCAAGAAACAAGGACATCTACAGATAGAGGCCTATATAAGCCTATACAGATGCAGATGCAGACTCGGCAGGAAGTGTTATAGACACACGGTCAACTTCAGGCTACTATACCTTTATGGGTGGTAATCTTGTAACTTGGAGGAGAAAAAAAAAGAATGCGGTAGAGTGGTAGCCAGAAGCAGTGCTGAAGATGAGATTCGTTCAGTAGCTAATGGGATATGTGAAGTGATGTGGATAAAGAGTTTGCTAGAAGACTTGAAGATTCTCATTCCATTGTGGGATATGAGTTTTAGCTCAAATCTGTTGCTTTTTTCGAATTGTATTTCGCTGTTAGTCCGAAAAAATCCCAAGTTTCGCGGGATTGATTTTACATTTGTTTTTTGGTTCTGATCTGGATGTTCCAAATTTCTTCGATTTACGAGCCCTGTGGTTGTTTTTCGATGAGAGTTTCAATAAGAAATTCCTCTCAAAACTTCATGGTATTAAAGCCTAATCGGCTTTGGTCATGGTAATATACGTCATGGCTGCTGAGAATGAAGTCTCCACCTCTGAGGTATCAATACCTTAAATTCAGAAACTACTCCCTCATCTCAGATCGGCGTGTCAGAAATTTTTGTCAAGCCAACCATATCTGGACCATAAACTGAAAGGTCAAAACTACATGGAGTAGTCGAAGTCAGTAATGATGTTTGTATGCCGGAAAAGGAAGGACGATTATCTAAGCGGAGCAGCTACTCAGCCACCAACAACCGATTCCAAGTACAAGGTCTGAATAGGTGGAAAACAGCATGGTAATGTCATGACCATCTTGATTTCATCTATTGTGAAACGACCAAGGAGTTTGGGATGCTGCTAGAGAGTCCTACTCAACCAAGGAGAATACATTTCAGTTATTTGAGGTAAAAGGTCTGATTCATGACCTAAGGCAAGAGGAAGAGGTGTATATGGAAATTTCCCCAGGTTTTGAGACACCAAACAATCAAAAAATCTCTTGGAGCATGTCAGGTTACAAAGGCTCTTAAAAGCTATGAGTATTAACAATGCCAAACAGATCACACACTGTTTAGGTAGAATTGCTATTGTCATTGTATATGTTGATGATTTAATCTTGACAGGAGATTACATATAGGAGTTATCTAGTCTCAAACAAGTCCTTACAAAAGAATTTGAGGCGAAGGATCTAGGAAATCTTTGAGATTTCCTAGGGATGGAGGTAGCCAGAACAAAGTAAGGAATATCTGTGTCACAAAGGAAATTGGTGCGAGATTTACTCAAAGAAACTGGGATGCTAGGGTGTAAACCCGCTGATACTCCAATGGAATCCAATTTCAAATTGGATTGAAGGCAAAAAGTGCTTCAGTAGATAAAGGGAGATACCAGTTAGTAGCTAGACTCATCTACTTATCACATACAAGACCAGATATTGGATTTCCTGCCAGCCTTGTAAGTTAGTTCATGAATAATCCTAATGAAGAGCATATTGAAGCTATGTACAAAATTCTCAGGTATTTGAAGATGTCAAATACCACTAGGGAAAGGATTGTTTTTCAACAAAGGAAGATAGAGGAGCATTGAAGTCTACTCGGATGCAGACTGATCAGGATTAGTCACTGATCAGAAGTCAACAGCAGGCTACTGTACTAATGTTTGGGGAAATTTGGTGACTTCGTTGAGCAAGAAACAGCTAGAAATAGTGCGGAAGCAGAGTACCGTGAGTGCTTCAGCTTTGAGCATATGCGAAAGAATGTTGCTTAGCAGATTGTTAGGAGAACTGGGAATTGATTCAAGTGGTTCCATGAAAGTATTCTTTGATAATTTGGTAACTATACTATTGCCAAGTACCCTGTTCATCATGACCTAAAATAACACGTTGAAGTGGATCGTCATTTCATTGAGGAGAAAGCCGAGGAGGGAATTCTGGAGCTAGTTTACACTCCAACAAATTCTCAAGTGGCTGACGTTCTCATTAAATCTCTTCCTAGGGTTTGAAAATTTTTCAGATGGTATTTAGCTGTTAGTCCAGCAGTTTAATCCCAGATTTTGTTGGATTTATTTTTCAGTTGTTTTTTGGTTCTTATCTGGTTGTTCCAGATTTCCTCCATTTAGCTGGCCTAGGGTTATTTCTCAGAGTGAATCTGAATAAGAAAACAGATTGTGTTTCCTTTCAAAAACTTCAGTATGTAACGTCTCTCAAATGGATCTGATGAATAGATGGTGCATGACTCACATTGAACACAAGGAGATTATTCAAAACCTAACACAACTCAACACATCCTTGTTAAAATTCTTTTCTAGGATTGGATCCATGAATCATCATTTTCACTTCACCCAAGAGCAATCTCCGAATGCAAACATCAAAATTTAAGTACTTCATTACCTAATTCAATGTAATTTTAGGTCAATATCTCCCTCCAGGTTTACCATCAATATTGAACAACAGGTCATTTCTACATTGATATAACTCCTTAAGGAACTTCTAAGTTTACCAGGGCTTACCATGGGAGTCCATCAACTTTTTGAAAACAATGAACTAAGCTTGTGCTAAAAACAACTTATTGTCAGTAAATCTCTCTTCGAAGGGAAGACTAAACCATTTCACAAAAAAATAAAGAATGCCAGGAACATTATAGTGAAGAACCACCACTAATGATCAGTACATCATCATGGCTATATATTCCAAAAGAAGTCGCTCAATGTTACCACTTACCTCCAATCCTTTGAGGATATGTTCATCAGGTAAAATACAGGATACCAAGCTTGCAGAAGCACTAAATTTCTCGAAAAGAGGGATAGTTGCAGAAGAAGGCATCACCAGTTTTATCTGCAAGACATCACATTTTGAACATAACCCTTCTTTAAGAACACCACAAAGGAAAGGACAAAACTACTAACCTGTGTATCATTTATCTGGATTTCAAAGTGATCATACAGATCCTGAAGCTGAAACCCCATTTCAGTATCTCCAATGGAACTAGAACCAAAACCAACATATCTGTTCAGAAGATGAGACCTATCTCCCATGTGAGAAGCAGAAGAGTCTATTTCAGATTTGGATGTGAAGGAAATGGCTGCTACTTCTATTACCTGCCAAATTAATTTACAAAGCATAAATAAATAGTTCAATAAGATTGCCTATATATGTTAACCACTAAGTCTGCCACTACTAAAGAAACAAAAAAAGTAGAAACATCATTGACCAACACAGGAATCCCGATAAGTTGTTTCTCTAGAGAGCTAAAGCTAGAATATATGGATTATTCAAAAACTTTTCAAGCAGTACATCTGACAAAAAAATCCTGTATGAAGAAAAAATCCAGTTCAAAAATTAGATTCTTCCCCCATGATAAAGAAACAGCTAAAATCATATTAGAAGGCCACTGCATTATAATTAGCTCCCAGTAGCAAGAATAGCTTTGTTTCAAGGTAAGTGGTACTTATTTTTTGCATTCTGTTGAACAGGGTCATGTAGAGATATTGTTGAGCTTAGTCACGGTAATATAGATAGAAAGTGAACTCGGACAGACACAAAGTTTAGTTTGGGAATATGCTATTAAACCTTCCATAAACCTCTTTGAGAAGAAAGGAATTGAAGGACCTTTGCTTTGATAGAAAGTGATTCGAAAATTCTAACCAGTGTTAGTTAGGACTGAAGTGTTTAGATATTGATGATGACTAGGATTGAAGTTTAGATACCCCAAAACTCTTGTAATTCAGCTTCTCAGAGGTTGAAGTGTAAAGGCTATTGTTCGAAAGGAGTCGAAGAAGACAGCAGACAAGAAGATCAAACTTGAGGCAGCTGACAGAAGAGTTTCAGACAATGAGCTGAAGCATCACAAAGCGAAGTAAGAGTTGCTAACCAAGAGGGTGAAGCAAAGCAGAGTCATCAAAGAAACAGTCCCGCAGCAGAGGCTGATGAGGAGGAGAAAAGTCCAACTCAATGAAGAGTCCCACCTATCAGAAAAGGACTAGATCTACGAGAAAGGACAATATGGACAGAAGGGACTACAAAAGGATGCAGATAACTACGAAGGGAAAGGACAGGTCTGCAACTGACAAATTTCAAGGAAGAAGATAAAAGGACTTGCATCAGACTAGTAAAGACATTTATTGAAGTGATTTATGAAGTATTTAGGAATCAAAGCACGAGCAAAAAGCTAAAATTGTCTAAGTCCAAAAAGTCCAAGAGGACATTCCAGTATAACTCAGCTGTCAGAAGAGAGTTTAAGTTGAATAGTATAAAAGCTGAGTTTGGCCAGGAGTAGATAAACCAAGAAGTTTCTATCTTTTACTCTTTTATCAAGCTAGGTCTTGTGTAGGTAGGCTAACCGTAGTACAAGTTAAACTTTAGGCCGACTTAAAGTGAGATGTCTAGTTTTAAGAGAAGTTGGAGTGTGTGAAACTCAACTATATATGGTCAAAGGGAGAATGTGTACAGTCTTTTGATCTCTTAATGAATTGCCCTGCAGGACTGGAGAAGAGTGGACATAGAAACCTTTGAACCCCTATAATAATAGTTGTGTTGTTTACCTTCTTGCAATTATCTTCTGCAGCTTAATTGTCATTATTTTGCATACTCAACTGCTGCATCGATCTTTGAAATTGCATAAGCATAATTTTTTTCTATGCAAACAACTCGTCTGTGTAAGTGTTTTTAACCCAAAACGTCCACTGAGCAACACTTGGCTGAAAACTGAAAGCAGCCTAGTCACAAGTTAACAGAGCTGACTAAGTAACCAGCACAGTGTGACACTTAACTTTTTGTAAATACTTAAAGAATAAATAGCTGACTTTTGACAAACAGCAATCTTGTGCAAACTAAGTTAAAGTTTTGAAAGGTCTATTCAAACCGCACCCCCCACCACCCCCTCAAAAAGAAAAGGACCCTTTCAAGCCAATTCGGACCTAAAATTGTTCTTGTAAGATACAGTGTCACTATTTTTATTGTCTCTTAAATTTGCAGACGTGAACTTTATAGTCTACAAATAAAAGAAAATTCTCCAAACTTTCAGCACCTAATTCTATGTTTAAAAACTTGAACTTAAAACTCAATTCCAAAAGTTGTTTAGTCAGTAACTAGGTCAAGTTTGGCCTTGTCACAAAAGTTGAGACTCAAAATAATCTCCTAACAACATCCATAAGGAGAAAGTACAGGTAAAGTAAATACAAGAGACAGGAATAACACAATGAAGTCATACCAATTTTATTTTTAACCATCAAGCAATCTAAAAGACTGATTATAACAGAACTTCATTAATTCCCATACTTTCACCCATGAGCCACCATAATCAAACACACTAAATCAATAACTCAAATTGCATGCTCTTTCCCTGCTTTTAATTTTCGAGAAAGCCTTCACCAAATCCAACAAGATAAAGTGCTTGCAATTAAATATTGTTTGCTTTGTTAAAGGAAGTACAGAATAGGCATTGAGCTCCTTTGATTCTAGATTGAACAATTAAGCAGCCCTAAATAATTTTAAATGTGCAGCACAAATTGTCGGTTGGAAAGTAATTCTGAACTTGGTGTTTTCGTTGTGTCTTGAAGTTAATGGAAGGATTTATGAAGACAAGCCCTTATAACCAGCAGAGTTTCATAGAAACTTAGCAAATCTGCGCTAGTTGTTATAATAGCTCGGTAGTAAATAAGATATTTTAGTAATCCAAGTCAACTTTGAGATTCCATTATATGCTTTCATTCACAGCTTCCCATGCCAAAGACCTACTTTTATTATAAACCAGTTTTGAGATCTACTTACAATGAAACGAAATTATTGGCTCCCTATATAGAGCTTGATGAAAGGGTTTGGCACAAAACGAACATACCATGGGCTACGTCATACTCATGACATCACAATGACTGCATTTTTGTGGTTATACAATCTACTGAACAATCCAAGAGCATCATCCATATCTCAACTAAGCAGGTTTCATCTAAATGAAAGATTTCACACATCTTCCAAAATTATTATATTATTACCTAACAGAACTGTGCATTATGACTAAGTGCCTCCATTTCATTGTTCTACACCAATATCAAGCCATGAACTCACCCAAAAATCTTCACTAATTACAATGCTGATATATTAGGCAAATTCCACACTTTTTAAAAGCATTCCAAAATGTAACATCATATGACGTAGTAACCTCTAAAGAAGTCCAATGTCCCTTCACTAGACAACATTTTTGATCAATAATTCCTCCTCCAAAGGCTATTGCACTCAAATATCAATCACATGACACTATACTCCCATATCTTTAAGATAATTCCACAAGTAGTCACACAGCAAAATTCCAGCAATTTTTTGAAGTCACCTGCTTCCTAATTCATATAATTGTAAGGAAAATTACTATCAAATCCTAATATTTTCATACATGGTCTTCCGGCGAACAACCATGGACATACCATTAACTTATGCTTGAAATCCTATTTACCCTAATTCTATGACACTTGATACATCTCTTTTCTGGTAACATTTGGACAATCAAATCAGTAAGTGTATGTGAAGGTTTTTATGGGGAGAAAATAAAGTCTTCTTATTCGACTAATTCACAAGAATAGAAATACGAAATATATAGAAAAGTGAGATCTGGAATTAATCTCAACATCCTTTAGAATCAGAAATAGGAAAGCAAACCTAACTACCTTCCTATAATTCGAATATTGCATTCAGATTTTATTGATTATTCTACTAACTAAATTACAAAACTAACCTTAACTTCTTCCACACTCCCCCTCAAATTGGTGCATGCATAGATATCAATCATGCCCAACTTGCCAATTAGACGGTCTTGCAAACCCTTTTGTCAAAATATCAGCGATATGTAATTGAATGGAACAAATGGCAGGCAAACGACTCCAGCTTCAATCTTTTCTTTAATGAAGTGGCAATCAGTTTCCACATACTTCGCGCCTTAGCATGCTGAACTGGATTGGGAGCAATACTGATGACTGCTTTATTGTCACAATACAACTTTAAGGGATGCTCAACTCTTCATTTTAACTCCTTCAAAACTTGGCTTAGCCATAGGACTTCACAACTTCCATGTGCCATTGCTCTAAATTCTGCTTCTGCACTGCTCTGATATACACACGCTGTTTCTTACTTCTCCAGGTGACTATGTTTCCCCAAACAAAGGTGCAATACCCTGAAGTGACTTCTGTGCCCAATTCACATCAGTACAGACCTCAATACCCTTTTGACTATTTTTCCCAAATAATAGTCCCTTTCCAAGAGAACTCTTCAAATATCTCAAAATACGGTACACTACTTCAAGGTGTTCTTCACATGGTGAGTGCATAAACTAACTCACAAGACTAATCGAGTAGGTAATATCAAGTGGAGTGTGGGACAAGTAAATCAACTTTCCCACCAACCTCTCATATCCACCAGGAACTCTCTCTCCTTTACCTCTAAGCTCTACAATAGGATCAGGAGTTCCTATTGGTTTACAGCCACTCATACCTGTCTCCTTCAAGAGATCTAACACATATTTACATTGGGAAACAAAGATTCCTTTCTTGGAACATGCTACTTCCATACCCAGAAAATATGTTAGAGAACCCACCTTTGATTTCAAACTCCAAAGCAAGACTGCATTAATGTTTTCATCTCCACCACATGACCACCGGTTAGAATGATGTCATCCACATAGACTATTAGAACCGATACTTTCCCTTCGGATGAGAATCTAATGAACATTGTATGTTCGGTTTACCCCTAGAGATAATCCTATCTCTTGACAATCGAGTGAACCTCTCAAACCAGGCTCTTGGAGATTGCTTCAGTTCATACAAGGACTTGTTTAGCTTACACACTTTAGAGCTAAATTTCCCTTCAAAACCCATCCATATACACCTCTTTCTCCAAATCACCATTGAGGAAGACATTCTTTCACATCTAGCTGCTGCAACGGCCAATCCAGGTTTGCTGCAATTGGCAATAAAACTTTAACAGTATTTCAACTTAGCAACAGATGCAAAGGTCTCATAATAACCAATACCATACATCTTGAATACACCCTTTAGCCACCAAACAAGACTTTTACCTCCAAAGAACCATCTGAGTTGTATTTAACTATAAATACCCACTTGCAACCAACAGTAGTCTGCCCCTCAATAGTCTTTAGGCAAAGTCACTACATCTAAGGTTTTGTTCTTCTCAAGGGCCCTCATCTCCTCGAGCTTCCTTCCATTTTGGAACTTTAAGGCTTCCTATACAGTTTAAGGAATTTCTACATTGGACACTTGTGAGGTAAACATAGCAAGAGATGGAGATGGACAATTATAGGATACAAACCTAGACATAGGATGCTTGGTGCAGGACCTAACACTCTTTCGACATGCAACTACAATATCAAAGTCAGCAAGTGACTTTGACTGCGAAGGAATTTTACTTGACAAAATTTTTTATTGTTGATTTTTTCCTGATTTAGAGTCATGGCCTTGCTGCAGAGTTGATTTCTCTCTTTCTAAAATCTGGTCTTTTCTCGAGTAGACAATTTCTTTCCAGATTTTGTTTCTATTATAAGTTTCTTTATAACAAGTATTATTGGGAAATGGCATCTCTAGGTTGGCAACCTCACACTTCCAGTATCTAAAACCTCAATCGTCACATTTGGAGAAGATCAACATTTTGTTCTAGAAGATCTTGTGTTCCACAACCCAGTACTACACTAGGTGATAGAAGAGATTCAACCTGTCAAGGTGTATTATCACTCATTGCAATAGGTTAGAAAAGACCAATATCATGTGACATAACATCAAGAACATTAAAAAACGAATCTTCTCAGTTACACTCCTCTGAAGATGAGTGCTATCAAAGTATGATCTATTTTCAAAGAAATTGACATCCATAGTAACAAAAGATTTCTTTGAAATTGGATCAAAACACCTATATCCTTTCTGAGTAGGAAAAGTATCCCCCAAAAACACATTTAGTCGCTCTAGGATCAAGTTTTCCTCGGTTATGACTGTGATTGTGCACAAATGCTATGCACCCGAAAACCATTAGAGGTAAAATTAGTTGACATTCATGTGTTAGGAAAAAGAGTTTTGAACTTCAGAATTTTAGATGGCATTCCACTAATTAGATTTGCATCAATTAAAATCTATTTATTAGATATGCAGCACTTAAAATTGCTTCACCCCATAGATACTTAGGAACTTTTGTTGAAAAAATAAATAATGCACAAGCAATCTCCAAAAGATGTTTATTTTTTCTTTAGCAATTCCGTTTTATTAAGGTGTGTTGTTGCATGAACTTTGATAAAATATACCAATTTCAGCAAAATATTGTCCTAAGACAGTCTCGAATTATTCCCTTCCATTGTCACTCCTAAAAACTTGAATTTTTTTAAACAGATTTTGAAATCTTTAAAAACTTTATTTTGTGGAAATCTTTAGAAACTTGTTCAGTTTCAGATTTTTCTCTTGAGAGATACACCTAACACAATCTTGTCTGACAATTTTCATGAAATCCCTTGGTAACTGCGGCTGAATTCTCTGATTTTGGGTTTGTCTTAAGCACAGGCTCCCTCAACATGACAAGCCTTTGGCCTTCTTCTCGTCGAATCTAAGAGAAAACTTCCCTAATTATTGGAAGTGGTTTACGACCTAGGATTCGTTCTCTCACCTCATCTATTTGTTAAGCCCGACTAAGAAAACATAAGCCCTATCATTCTCTTCTCTCTTCTTATCCCGTGGGGCAATCCCACACATCATCATGGCAAAGATCCAATTCTTGCTACAACGCCTTGATTGTAGTAGTGGCGACATTGTTGTAGGTGGTGACACCGTGATCTCCTTATCTGGACTGCCACAATTTTATCTTCAATTCGAAAATTTGAGAAGAGTTCTCCACGATCAGAGTATCAGTATGTATGATGCCCAACTAAGAAAAGAAAAACCCTATCATTCTGTTCTCTCTTCTAGTTTCTGATATCAAACACTGTTCGGAGCAATCCCACACATCATCATAGCAAAGATCCAATTCTTGCCACAACGCCTTGATTGTAGTAGGTGGTGACATCGTGATCTCCTTGTCTGGACTGCCACAATTTTATCTTCAATTCGAAAATTTGAGAAAAATTCTCCAGGATCAGAGTACGTATCAGTATGTATGATGCATACTACCTCCCACATGTCTTTAGCACTTGGTAAATACATGAATGGTATTCCGATTGCAGACTCCATGGAATTAATCAACCACGCAATTATCAGGAAATTCTCAGATTTCCACGATCACACGGTTAAATATTCTGTTGTGGGTTTTTTTAATCTCTCTCGTGAGATAGCCTAGCGTTCCTTTGCCATCAAAAGTCAGCCTTGCCGATTGAGCCCGCTCACAATAGTTTTGCCATTCAATTTGTGAATGGTAACATGAAGGGTATTTTCGTCCTTAAGAGTTGTTGAATGAAACAATAGGTTGAAAATAGTCCCCACCGAAGGCTCCCCTGTCCCAGAACCGGTTTTGGTAGCACCTATCATGGCGGTCTCTACCATGATTGAACGCCAATTAAGAGCCTGAGCTCTCGTACCATGAAGAATCTAGGGGAGAAAATAAAGTCCTCTTATTCGATTAATTCACAAGAATATGAATTCAAGAAATATATAAAGAAGTGAGATCTGGAATAAATCTCAGCATCCCTTTGAATTAGGAACACAATAGGACACCTAACTACCTTCCTATAATTCGAATATTACATTCAGATTTTATTGATTATTCTACTATCTAAATTACTAAACTAATCCTAACTTCTTCAACTGTGCTTTTGGATGAAACATTTGGATTTGAGGAAAGGATTAGAAGCTAGTGATTTCAAACTACTACAATATTAAGTGTACTAGGAATCCACAACAATGACTGAAAAATAGAAACAAGAAAAACAGCTCAAAATGAAATGTTGAAGGACTTGAAGTCCTTTGTAACTCAAAATTATCAAAAAGTGCAATGTACATGTTATTATAGATTTGAAATCCTTACCTCGCAATCCCTCAAACCAAAGGCAACCTCAGATAAAAAAATTGTCGAGTTGAATTCTGATTCCACATAAGCTATCAGCACCAATCATAGGCTATTTTGATTATTTTTAGCTCCACGCACTTATTTCAGTGCAATTGATATGCACTCAAGCCAGTCTATTTTCAGTACACAGATGAGTATTAGTACTCCCTCCAAGCAATATTATGTGGCATGCAAGAGACTACCATCCTAGACGAAAACTAATCCTGAGACACAAAACCAAATGTGCTGAACATGAAACAATTGAGACTAAATCAGCTTCCAGTCTTCACTGGCAGGAAGCCAAATGGACACTTTACCAGCAAAGTGCTATAGTGCTCATACAAATAGCATCTTATTCTTCTTTTCATTTCATTTACCAATTTCGCATAATTAATTTTGACCCAAGTCTAAAATCTTTAACATTATGTTTGACAAGTCAAACTCTTTCTACAGCGAGGGAGGCAGGGAGGGAGGGAATGCAAGAGAGAGTTTGAGAGATTTCAATTGTTTTTCCTTCATTTCTCTTCAGACTTGGGGTGGGAAGTGTGTGGGTGGTGGGAAAAAGGGATTCGGAGCCTGGTGGCAGTGCTAATTGCTAGAAATTGCACCAACATGTCAAAAATTATACGACGACAGATTGCATGGTTCTACTTCATCCATGAGCTTGATTTCGCAAGCAAGGATAAAAGTTCAACATGGATTAAACACAAATCAGAAGGGCAAAGAAGAGAGTATAATTTTCATTTTTACAATGACAGAGACGTGAAAAGTACATACTGTATTATGTGCTTCAACTTTAGCATTTTCCCATGGTATATTGATGACAATACTGAAAAGATTAATGTCCCACATCATCTTCTTACGACTTGATAAAACATAACTGCAAAACAAATAAGATATAATAATGAAATCTAAAGCCCAAGAGGCCAATGACAACATGAAACATGTCAGATATATATACAAATAAAAATGTAGAGAAACATACTCAATTTTGGAGAGAAGTCGTGACTTAAGGTCATCAATGCCATTTAGAGACAGCAGGATCTGCAAGAGCAAGTAAAATGTCGCAAAAACATTATTTCACTAAAAAGGTATATCTGTAAATAGAGCATTTGGAATCACTTCAATTTCCCTTGCAAAACAAGGGATTAAACATGATGTTGTCAGCAGGGAAACAAAATCTAAAAGATTAACACAGAGAAATATAATGAAATGCCAACTAGAACTCAAGTGGAAGTTCAACTTGATGATGCATGCAAATTTCGATACATCAGAACAATTCCTAGCAGTGAAGACTATTTACAATCATGCTGATGTAGGCAGATACGAGATACAGAAGCACTGTAGGTTTTGCACCAAAAGAAAAACTCCACGCTGTAATTAGAGGGATGGTAGAAGATCACTATAATGCTACAATGGCGTTCCAGAAATTTCCCTATTTTAGTTAAGAGTGAATTTTTTTGAAAAAACCACACAGTAAAGTCCTGTCAGCACAAGAGACTACCACATTATGCACAAAGTTGCAGTCTCTCTACCTCTTGTTTCTGGAGGCTTTTATACAGATTTTCCTGTTTCTGGCAGGTTAAGGCCTTGGCTAAAGTTCATGGACAATAATATTGCACCATATATAAACATTCTAAGTCGTACATCAACACTTTCAACATATAACCATACACTAAATTCACCACATCCAGAAAAAGGTATTCCCGTTGCTCCTGCTCATTCCTAACGTTGGCATCACACATTTCCTCTCTAATATATTTTCCCTCTATCTGATATTTTTTCCTCCTTTTCATATCTTCCTTTTTCCCGTTTCACGGCCATGCCTATCACCCATAATTATGGGTGGGGTAGCCTCTCTTTCACCTTCTTAAAATGCCCATAACCCAGCTGCAGATGCCAATTTGTGGTCATTTTGGACTGCATGAAACCATCTCCCACTCAATCTTTGTTGGCTGGGGTAGGCGAAACATAATTGCTCGAGATGCTCTGCCAGGTATTCTCTCTCACCCTTTCTTCTAGCATAACTCTGTTCATTTCTATTTAGACTCCCAGATGTCTTGCCTTCACATAAATTCCCTTCACTCCCTTCTGAAAATGACATTTTAAACCTCAAAAACAATCACCATCTCACTATGCAAGCCATTCGCCACAATTTCTCACTCAAATTAAATTAGTTTAACTTCCAATATACAATAATTAATTTATTATGTCGAGTTACAGTTTCACATCATTTTGAATCTGATCATCACTCATTCAGTCCAGATTCTTGGGGCAAGTTTAGTTTTCTTTTCAAAAGAATCTTTTCCATTTTTATGATGCAAAATACCAAAATCATATTTGTTTTATCCCCATCTCACTGCAAACACCCCATTTCACCTTTCTCATTTTCCAACCAAACATACTTCTCAACCCTATATTTTCAATTTTCAATCCTCCACCACTACCATCTATGTCTACATAACATATTATTATTTTAAAACATCATTGCAATAGGACCCACTACGTACAAATCACCTTAATAAATTATCATATCCAAACTAAATATTCAAAGTGGACCCCACCACTACCAATTTTATCTAATTAATATGTTATTATTTTCAAACAACATCATTTATATGGGACCCACCACTTACTATCATTTTAATAAATTATTATATCTAAATTAAATATTCAAAGTGGACCACACAACTATTCACCACATCTTATTAATATATTATTATTTTTAAACAAAATTAAATATTCAAAGTGGACCCACTTAAAACACCAAAAATACATTCAACCAAACTTATTCTCATTTTTCAAACCTACATTTTTCAATCTCAAATAATTCATTTAAAAATATCCTCAATTTTTACACAAAAAACCAATACAAAACTAAAACCTCCTTGGAAATGCTGGACATAGATCTTGGAAAGGAAACCAAACGACGCCTTGGTCTCATTGTTGTAATTTCCCCTTGTCATACATAGTATGAGATACCGCAAACAACGTCAATACCAGGATTTATGGAATCTCAGCAACTCTTGCCAGCTTGATTGACAACCATGCAATCACATTCTAATTCATCTATGAGTCTCTTAACTACCTGTTTGCAAACACCATTTATTCCCTATAATGACCTTATCTAAACCAAACTTTCAGAATAACTAGCCGAGGCATTTGCTAACCTACAAAACCCAGCTACATACGTCCACACTTTCATTTTTGTAAGATCAAAACTCGTTAATGGAAACAAGATGAAGGAAAAATCCCTAACTTACCGCCGAAAACAGAGATTCAGTACAAAAACAAGAAGTATGAAACACGCAGAATGAGTCACTACAAACTTTTCTTAAGGGACTTTACCTTTTGTAGCTTATTCCTTAAAGCTCGAGTTTGCTATAAAATAAACTCAAACTTGGGTAGAAAAATGTTTGTAACATAAATCTTACGTCAGAAAAAATAACAACACAAGGAAATGTAGGTATTGATATTAATTAAATTTGAACACTTTGTGGATATAATCTCTATCTTCAATCCTCTCATTCTTCTATTCAAGAACAAGGATTTTGAAATTTTAATTGGAGGTAGAAATGATGTTTTGTTTTCATTTAGCCTTCAAAAACATTTACTCGAGGGTTTAGCATTGTAATCTCGAATCAAACACTACGATTTGATGTGCTTCACCAACGAACGCTTTGATATTCTCCTTTGAATTTTCTTGAATTTGAATTGAGATAATTCTGAGACCTCCTCAATCTCTCTCTTACTCAAGTGCAGAATTGTGTTTGGTTATTGGAGATCACCACTATTTATACTTGTACAGTATAAGCTCTTGCCATAATTATTTGATAAAGTGGCACGATTTGGTTGGCCTTCATTGATTTGATTGACATTTCCTATTTTGCAAGAAATTATATCATTTAGACACTTGGCATCATTTGATTGGCCTAAAAATATATATATATTACGATATCAATTAATTAACTATTTACAAGGAATTAAATTTTATAAAAATCTCAAAATAGAAATAGAATATTAAAAATTGATAACTCATATGTTGTTTAGTGCTACCATTTAATTGGCAATATATTTAATTGTCCACAATGTCAATTTAACAAATCATAACAAATTTCCACCTGAAAAGCATTGTCATAAATACTGCCTTATCAAACAAACCTGTTTTTCTAAAGAAATTTATTTCCTTCTCCATAGTAACACCTGAACATTGACATCAAAATTTGATCTAAAATCTTGGGTCTTCGTTAGCGTCGCTAATCTCAATGACATTCCAACTACTACAAGTAATAATCAATACACCAGTATCTAAGGTGAGTCACATTACATTCCAAGTTGAGCTTATATGGCTCATGCTCAGCTCAAAATATTGATCTGACAAGTTTGGCCTGGTTTAAATTCATGTTAAGCCCATCATCAAGATGACTTTATGAGCATGAGGCAAAACTGAGCTCATCAACAGCCTCAACAAACCCCAAAAAACTAGAGATAAACAAAGAACTAACACTCAAACACAAACATTTAAAAGGAAAGAAAAGACAGGAAAGACAATATTGCTTAGCAAAAGGATGGCAATACACAAACACAACGACATGTAACAATTTCAGCCAACAGTTTAGGTATAGTCAGAAAGATGAAGTAAGCTCTTCTAATATTAGTAAACAACAATTTTACTATCTGAAGTATAGAAGAAATAAATTATAATGAACTAATACCTCATATACTTGCTCGTTAAATCAATCATAATATGACCAAATTATTTAGAAACGAAAGCTTTTAAGGAGAAGGCAAAAAATAATCAAAATCAATACAAGATTACGAATCGGCATGCTTTAAGACGAGGACATTTTCCCAATCCAATGTGGATAAAAAAAACCACAACTGTATAACTTTCTGAACAGTAGGGAGGTGAAGAAGATGAAGATGAAGTTGATGGTAGTGCAAACCTTGTTGTTTGACTGATGTCAATAAACACTAAAAACATAGATCAAAAGCATATCAATTAGAAAAAGCTCACACAAAAACATGCAATGTTGTCAAGCTACAAGTGCACATAAAAGAAGAAATGCAAACCGTGTAATCAAATTCTTACATGCAAAGAAAGAAAAAACAATATAAAAAAGAGCTAAACAAACAAGGGAACTACAAAGATGGGGACCCATGATTTCATACACAGAAATAAAAATGTAGTATTACCCTTTGCTGCTGAAAGCTCAAGTGTTGCAGAACATGTAAGAAATCCACAATGTTCTTCACAAATTCTGAATCGCAGAACAGTTCAGTTGAATTAAGTATCACCTGAATACAAAAGCTGCTAGTTATCAACCCCCAAAAGGCAGATAACAAATTAAAAGCAATGGCATCAGAGTTTGAATTAATTAAAGGACTTAAGAGCTAAGGAACATCAGAAAACCTTCACAGACGAATCAACATCACAACTTGGAGGGGAGAGATCAACTTTGATATTTAGAGAGGGCTGCTGCTTTTCAAGAACATTATCCACAGAATCGACCTACGAACAATCAAGCCCAATATACAATACTTATAATGTGATAAAAATATGAGATCCAAAACAATTTACGGCCAAAATTTGGTCACTAATTATTACTCAAAGAAGATCACGTGACCATTTCAAATCGAGACAGAGAATACCAGGAAGTTCCTACAGCACCAAGTCTCTAATGACAAATCCAACACATGCATGTCACAGAAGTTTAAGAAATTAAAAGACTGATTCACCAACAGGATGACCAAACTGCCAATAATACATCAGGTACAGAGATACAGCCCTTTATCATCCAGGATTGATGTGAACTGTCACCTTTCTTGCAACTATTAACTAGGAGTTGTGATAACCTAGTTGATGTGTATTTCTTCCAAGTTATATTCTGTACTTTTGCACAATTATTTTCTCCATTAACCTCTTACTACACCAACCAACGACACCACGAAGGGGCTAGTGCATGACAGTAGTCCTGTATGAAAGTTTTAAAAGGTTGTTGAGAGAAAAACAAAAGGACCCTTAGCAATAGCACTAGACCAGCAAATGGTAAGTTACTGGCCAAGAAATCAAATGTATCTCTACAACATCATATCTATAAGTGTTTGGGTTGAAACCTGAAGGCCATCCATGTGAGCACCACTTGTATTAGTGCATGATCTTCATTGAGCTCTTTTGCCAAGAAAGAAATTAAATATGTTTTGTTTTAGGAATAGAAATGATTATCCATTTTATATTATTAAAAAAAAAAAAAAAGGTCCAACAATTGCTTAAAAAGGTTCAGTGAAAATTCAAATTTAAATTTAAAAAAAAAAAGGACACATAAAATAATTCAACACTCACTCTTCCACAAGGAAAAAGGAATACCATTGTCTGAATTGAACAGAGTTTTAGATCGGTTTTAAATAAGTGAAAATGACTTTCACAAATTCATCCTAAAAATAGTGGTAAAAAATCAGTCTCATGTTATATAATGTACTTCAAATGTGAGCTTTTTGTGATGAGTAAGTTGCTAATTTAGGAAATAGAATATTATCTTGGACATATAAAAACAAAATTTGAGCATTAAATTGTGAATGGAAGGAGATATAAAAAAATGAAAGTAATTAACTTCCTGAGCTAAATTATAAACAAGATACCAAAACATGTAGCATTTCACATAGCCTTTTATTAAGTTTATACATTTATTTCTTCTCAAATTTTCGCCATGCAAAACTGACAAAGCAAGAACTTCAATTTAATTATCACGCGTAGTCGTCTATTGAGTTTATACTTTATACATTTATTTTCCTCATGCAAAACTGAAAAAGCAAGAACTTCAATTTAATTATCACACAGTCATCTATTGAATTTATACTTTATTTATTTCTTCTTAAATTTTCCCCACCTAGCATGCCTAAGACACTGTCTTCCACCACAATTTCGCCGCACTGTTACTTCAACCTTCCCCTAACTCCACTCTACCCTCATCACCTTACGACCACCTCATCTCCTCCTCCACTTCGCCATGCCCTTGACCAGCCCCTCAACCACCTCACCATGACCCTGCACTACCACCCATGTCACCAACCCTCCCAAGCATTGCAACCGAATAAACTTATCATTCCAGCTATGTCCGTCACCAGCTGAATCTGTCCATCTGGTTTGATTCATGATCTCATCTGCAAATTTTATCCCATAGAGACAATCCCAACTAGAAATACTTCACTTCTTTACTGGAAGTGGCAAAAGTCTCACGACAATGGATTCTCCCATCACTTTGTAATATAATCCCTCCACTAAGAGATGGCATAGCTTTGACTAAGAAGGGCGTCTTGGAAACATTAGTACTTGACCTTCCCTCCTTCTTGACTGGAAATCAAATGGTTTTCAAACAGAACTCGGTGGCATACCTCTATTACAAGCAACCTAGAAAGTGAATCAAGAGTTCACTTTTATCATTCTTCACTTGTAGATGGATAACCCGCAGGTAGTTTTATATATTAGCTAATATTAGTATATTTAACATTTCTAGAAAGCAATTAAAAGGCATGGTACTCTTTCTTCATTGTTGTGGCGAGGAAACAGCATTTGCAGCAGTTGTGCAGAAGGCTGTGAATTGCGGTTAAATCATTTCATCCTAATTTCCCAAGTGCAGCAGCTATGAGATATGGGAGTGCTGGGTGAGGGCAGAAGAGCTGTTTTACACTGGTCATTTTGGTATTTTTTCAGAAGTCGGTGTATCACATGATATTAATGGTGGATCATTCTTATTCAAGGTTACTTCTGTACATTCGTTTTCTTGCTGATGGGGTCTATAATCTTACCAGTTGACTGTTAATATCAAGGGGTTGAATGTATTACTTGTCAATTGCACGGAGTAAAGTGTTAGGGCCCTGTAATTAAGGGGGTTCAATGTATGCAACACTAATTATTATAATTACTAAAAATAGTTTACCTAAGACTTATCACAGGTTAAGACAGAGAAATATGAAACCAAAATAATGCCAACATCACTAAGCCCCATTCTTCGTGCAATGATTTCTGCTTACAAAAACCCATTATTTAAACACGCTTTCTATTTTCAGACTTTCTAGGCATATGCAGCTGTGGATTTTTTCAGTTCAGTACTTATACTTTGTCCTAGCAAGTGAATACACACATAGCAGGTAGGCACCAATGAAGAATGTTAATGAGAGTAGGAAGAGAACAGATTATTGTTGGTCTAAAACACCCACACAAGGTATTCAAAAAAAAATATACAAAACAATTATGAATCACCATTTGCATGCTAAGCATACAACCATCACATAAGCAGGTTCTAGATTGGAATACATTAGTAATTTAACAATCACCCATTCAATACTTTTCAGTATTCTAAACGAGGAAGCCCTGGTAAAATTGACAATCAACTAAGATTGACAGGTTCATCCTATATCTGTATACTTCTCTGCAGTACATGTAACCAACCCCAAAACTAAATGCAAGAAATAAAGGAGCACATAAAACCACAATTTATGCACATGAAGTAAAAGCATACAAACCTTTTTTGTGAACAAAACAACTTGACTGTTAAATGGATTAAGCATCTGAGCAGAGTCGACAGAGGCAGTAATAATTGCAGATTTCTCCCAGACCTTACCCTCAATAGAAATCCCCTTGAGCATCAATTCAGCAATATCCCGCCCCAGCTCCCTAAATTATACGCCAGAATATCAACTAACAAAATATACGATGCATAATGATAATAAAATTCCTTATTCACCCAGAAGAAATTACTTTTATTCTACGAAAAAACTAAAAAAAAAATTATTTACAGCAGAGTAAGAGAATAGGAAGACAAGGACCTCAAAGATCACAATATCATCAACATACATGATCAACCAAGTGTCCCAACGATGCTGTCGATCTAAAAGTGATGATCCATAACTAGCACCTGATACTTTGCACTGGAAAGAGGCTAAGGTCTAACTTACACAAAAGTGAATGAGAGAAAAGATAGTGTTTTACGAACATTCTAGCACTTAGTTCCTAACCAAATACACTGAGTGGTGTCCACCATTGCAATCAATAACAATGACTACAACAGTACAGTTTTATAATGTAATAAAGAATCCTTACAAGGAGTACAGCAAAGTGTCAGAATCAAAAGTTGCTTCCAGGATACTAACAAAGATGATTATTCATATACTTGTATTTGCAAGCAAACTACAAAGTGTCAATGTTACTGCCATTGGGTACCAAATGGAACTATGAAATTTCAAATCCAGAAAGGGAGTTTAACTCAATAAAGGACAGAACACTTGTTGAGTCTATTGGACATCAAGTGCAACAGAGCACAAAGAGATGCTGCAGATATGATATCTTGAAGCAAAGGAACATCAGTGCAGGATATAGTTGATTTGTAAATGAAATCTGCTGATTTTGTTAAACATATAACTAAGATGAATATTTACATTCTGAGAAAATGTTAATATTGATGAAATCTGCTGATTTGTAAATGAAATCTGCTGATTTTGTTAAACATATAACTAAGATGAATATTTACATTCTGAGAAAATGTTAATATTGATGAAAAAGTTGTTGTACCAGACTTGAAAATGCAGGATTGCATATAAAAATGGTCTCTTTTGGCAATTCATCACACTTAGAAGCACAACAGATCACCACTAACTCCAGTATGGAGCTTACTCACTTTCCAAGCTTAAGTTCACCAAAACAATCCAGGTCTATAATGCAGAACTGGAGCAATACCCATGCACGTTATTCTTTTGTAAACCAGGTTTGGGGAGTTCTCTCAACATTCCAGGAAATGTGCTTAAACTTGCATCTAGGAAATAACTTTCCAGAACACAGAACACTACCACCTACAATCTAAACCAGAAAAACTTGCCTAATAGGAGAAGAAATTAACAGAAGTGGAAAATGTCCTCACAAATTAATCATCCTGCAAATTTTAAGAAGGCATCTTTTGAGACCTGGAAACCACAAACATTCTTTAACAAAGGTAACCACTTCAATGTTTACAGTAATAAACAAACATCAAGCAAATTCTGCAAACTACCCCCATAAATCCCAACTTCTTACTCCACAAGAAACAATTGATACAAGCATCTACTAGCCTCCACCATGTCTTAACGACCATAAACACCAAAATACTAGTTTTCGAAGCCATAGATTACCCAAGCAAGGTATCTCTCAAATCTAGACAATACTTCTTTCTGCGAAGTTCTGGAAGAGCTAAAGGAAGTAAATCATTGCTTCAATTCAATGTCAAATATCTTAAAGAAGCACTAATATATGAAGGTGTTGTATGAACTATAAAATTCTGTCTCCAGAGTATTAGAAATAAATCGCATACATGCTCCGAAGCGTGGTACGAATTAGAGAAATGTTGATTTTCATTGAAGAAAAGTAAACTTCATCTATCATGGTAGAATCCCCAATTAGTACAGGAGCAGGATGGAATTTTGTTGCCTCGTATATATCCTACAGAAAGAAAATCCAAATTTTCAGAACTAACCAAATTATGCAAGTATAATCCTCCATCAATTTTACAGAAGTCATGCATTGTCGATGCAATCCAATTAATCAAATGAGTATGGATACCTTGATCACATCATCTGAAATGACACCAGAAAATTGATTAGAATCATCTGTTCCCCCAGCTCCAAGCATCCCATAAGATAGCCAATTCAACCATCCACGGGGCTTGCTAGGAGGACAATCATCTTCAACTGACTTGTCAATGTTTCCACCATTGCTCCCATATCTCGATGATGGGTTTACTAAGAAATCCTACAAATGAAAAGCCATGATTACAAAGCAATATACAGTCTTTATCAGATAAGGTGTATATTTTTCTCTCAGTTGGTTTTCAGATGGTAGCAACAACAATGAGATAGAGAGTAGGACTAAATAAGCTACCTGCCAAATCAACCTAAAACATAGAAACTTGGCCACAAAGATCCTTCTATAAGAAGCTAATTGAATAAGAAATATGATAAGTACAAGTTTAGAGCATATTAAGCATCATTTACCTCTAGTTCACGTTCGGCAACAGATCTGTAATTCAAAATGTCATCTATGTCAGTTTCTTTCTCCAGTTCCTCCAACTCATGCTGAACATCTTCTTCTATCACCTGATAATAGTGATAATATTGAATAGCAAGAGTGAGAGCAAGAGAGGAAAGCATCATCTATATTATATTGTGCAGTAATACCACACAAAAAGGATATTATCCTACAAAGACAACAGAAGAACCAGGTCAAACCTTCTTCAAGTAGCATCTTCTCGCAGTGAGAAGATGCATGAATAATGTCAAATTATGAGGCTTTATTAGGAAAGCCGTGTGATTTTACTGATTTCTAGGGATTTTGATTAGCTGTGTATATTAATTGATTAGATGTATATGTAATTGATTAGTTTCCTATTTTGTAGAGATTTTATTACTATTCTTTAGCTGTAGTAACATGTATATAATGAATTAGTCTGTAACTTATTCTATAATACAGAATTCTTTTTCTCTCAATTATTCTCTCAATTATTTTTATCAATATGGCATCAGAGCCTTTGGCTCTTTCCTGAGAATCTCAAAATTTCTTCTTTATTCTGGCCGAATTCCTACATCTCAAAATTAATCCTCATTCTTTAACTCGTACTCTTCTACCTATAATTCTTTTCTTTTCTTTTCTTTTAATTGAATATGTCGGACTCCATCCAAACCAATCACACCAGCCGTATCTCAGATTCTCCTGCAACCGAGAATACTGCTGCTGCAACAACTGGGGATTTGCAAAACATCCAAGCGACATATCAATTAAACGGAAAGAATTATTTGAAGTGGTCACAACTAGTTTGCACATTCTTGAAGGGCAGAGGAAAATTGAGTCATTTGCTGGGCACAGGCCCGTCGAAGGACGATCCAAAATTTGCAGCATGGGATGAACAAGATTCAATGGTGATGTAGTGGCTGTGGAATTCGATGCTACCGGAAATTAGTAATACATGTATGTTTCTCGAAACCACCCAGGAAATTTGGGATGCCATCCGACCAACATATTCCAAGGTTCATGATGCTGCCCAAATCTATGAAATTAAAACAAAATTTAAGTAGCCAAACAAGGTACTCGGACTGTCACAGAATATTCGAGTTTCTTGCAAGGCTTGTAGCAGGAGATGGACCATTATCAATGCATTCAAATGCACAGCAGCAAGGATGCTGCTATTTTGAAGCGATTCATGGAGAAAGATCGCATCTATGATTTTTTGGCCGGTCTCAATGCTGAATTCGATGCTGTTAGGGTGCAAATTTTGGGAAAGGAGGATCTCTCTTCCTTGAATGAGACAATTTCGATCATAAGAGCTGAATAAGGAAGACGTAGTGTCATGCTTAAGAGTCAAGGAGGTAATGGCTCTGCCCTTGTGACCAACGCAACTGGGTTGAAGGAATCTAATCCACCCCAACCTGTCATCCAAATTGATCCATCCAAACCCATCAATCATGAATCCAATCGACTCTCTTTTTTGCACATATTGCAAGAAGCATCGCCACACCAAGGAGCGATGTTGCAAACTACATGGCAGGCCCAACCGAAGTGCAAATGATAGAGGTCAAGCACATGTGGCGAGCACTCAATGAAGCAATGAAGGAAGTTCACAAAGTTCGGCCTCTGAATTCAACAAGGATCAAATTGAAAAACTGAAAAAAAATTGGAGTTACTTAAGAAACCTTTCTCGGCAGGTACATGTTCATTGGCGTTTTTAGGTATCTCTTCTTCCTCTTGTGTTGCTAATGTCTCGGAAAAAATTTCTCCAAAAATGTGGGTGATTGATTCTGGAGCCACTGATTATATAACTTGTTCTTCCACGTATTTTTCTTCTTATGCTCCTTGTTCTAGCCATAGGAAAATAACTATAGCCGATGGGTCCATTACCACCATAGGTGGTACATGAGATATTCATATAAGTGATTCTCTCACACTTAAAAATGTCTTTAATGTTCCAAAACTTTATGCGAACCTTGTTTCCATTCAAAAGCTTACCAGAGATTATAATTACAATGTAACTTTTTTTTCTTCGCATTTGTGTGTTTCAGGAGCAGGACACGAATAGAATGATTGGACGTGCTAGTGAGAGAGACGACCTTTACTACCTAGAAGGTCAAAGTGGAAAATAAGAGTTGGGAATCATTTGTCTACATTATTTCATTCCAAGTCTGTTATAGCAAATAAAAATAAAATTTGGCTTTATCATCGTAGTTTAGGTCATCCGTCTTTTAATGTTCTTAAGTTTAAGTTTCCTTCATTATTTAAAGGTCTACTTTTGAGTCCTTTCATTGTAATGATTGTGAACTTGCCAAGCATAAACGTGCTTCTTTTCCAATAAGCAAATACAAAAACTCTTATTCCTTTTTCTCTCATTTATAGTGATATTTGGGGACCCTCTACGATTCCAAATATTTCCGGTGCTAAGTGGTTTGTTTCATTTATTGATGATTGTACCCGAGTAACATGGATTTATCTTTTGAAAAATAAATCTAATGTGAGCACTGTTTTTCCCAATTTTTACAACATGGTCAAAACCCAGTTTGATGTGAGAATTAAGCGATTTCGTTCTACTAATGCCAATGACTATTTCAATCAAATTCTCTCTCCATTTTTTCAAAATGAAGGAATCATTCATGAGTCTTCTTGTGTTAGCACCCCACAACAAAACAGAGTAGCGGAACGGAAAACTGGCCATCTTCTTGATGTAACAAGAGCTTTATTGTTTCATAAAAATGTTCCTAAACAGTATTGAGGGAAACTATTTTAACCGCTACTCATCTTATTAACAGACTTCCAACTCAAGTCCTTGAATTCAAAAGCCCAATTGAAATTCTCACAAAATATTTTCCCACTTTCAATGCTTCAAATAATCTTATTCCTAGAATTTTTGGAAGTGTTGCTTTTGTACATATTCACTCTCAAAATAGGGAAAACTTGATCCACGTGCTATTCGATGTATTTTCATTGGGTATTCTTTCACTCAAAAAGGATACAAATGTTACCATCCACCTACTAGGAAATTTTGTCTCTGCTGATATTACTTTTGTCGAAAATGAGTCCTTTTTTAAAAATTCCTATCTTTAGGGAGAGAACTTGAGAGAAGATAGAGCAAATGAATTTTCATTTTCCTAGTAGACAATGTTCAACCACTACAGGTCTATTCTAGGAGGAAAGTTCCAGTCTCTCGATCGGTACAGGTACAATCTCCTATTCGTGATGCTGTTCAGATTCTCCAAATTGTTTCCACATCTACTGAAAATATTACACCATCAACTAAGTCTAGAGAGCCCGTAGATGAGCATGAAACACCAAGTGATACCAACCTACCAATTGCACTTAGGAAAGGAACCAGAACTTGCACTAAACATCCATTATCCTTATTCATGACCTACCAAAACCTATCCTAAAGCCATAGGGCCCTTTTAAGTAATCTTCATACAATTCCCATTCTGAGAAATCTATCTGAGGCATTAGGGGACAAGAAGTGGAAGGATGCTACGAAAGTGGAGATGGAAGCTCTTGTAAAAAACAAGACATGGGAGTTGGTTAAATTGTTGGGAGGAAAAAAACCGGTACGATGCAAAATAGGTTTTTACAGTGAAGTACAAGTCTAATGGTTCCGTAGAAAGATACAAGGCAAGATTGGTCGCCAAAGGGTATACTCAAACTTATGGCATTGATTATCTTGAGACGTTTGCTCCTATTGTGAAGATGAATCCAGTACGAGTTCTCTTATCATTGGCTACCAATTTTGGATGGAATCTACAACAGTTTGATGTAAAAAATACTTTTCTCCATAGTGACCTAGAAGAGGAGATCTACATGGAAGCTCCTCCTAGATTTGAATCTAAAGAGGGAATGGTGTGTAAGTTGAAGAAAGCACTCTACGGACTTAAACAATCACCAAGAGCCTGGTTTGGAAGATTTGCCAAAGTGATGACTACCTTGGGATATAAACAAAGTCAAGGCGACCATACTTTATTTATGAGACACTCTAATTTAGGGAGAGTGACAGCCTTGTTGGTTTATGTAGATGATATCATTGTGACGGGCAATGGTGCAAGAGAGATGCACAATTTAAAACAGTGCCTTATGAAAGAGTTTGACATTAAGGAACTTGGAAAATTGAAATACTTCATAGGTATTAAAGTGGCACATTCAAAAGCAAGGGATTTTTATTTCTCAGCAAAAATATGTGCTTGATTTGCTAAAAGAAACAGGGAAGTTGGGATGTAAACTGGTTGATACACCCATTGAGTTCAATCATGGACTATGTGATGCTGTAGAAGATCCTGTGGTAGATAGAGGTTCTTATCAGAGGATTGTTGAGAGGCTTATCTATTTGGCGCATACGAGGCCAGATATTTCATTTGTCGTCAGTGTTGTCAACCAATTTATGCACAACCCTAAAGAAACACATCTCAAGGCCGTTCACAAAATCTTGCAATACTTGAAGGGCAGTCTCGAAAAAGGTATTTTGTTTAGGAAAGGAGAAAGCATAACATTGGTGGCCTATACCAATGCGGATTACACGGGATCATTGGTTGACAGAAGGTCAACCTCAGGCTATTGTACTCTCTTAGGTGGGAATCTGGTAACCTGGAGAAGTAAGAAGCAAAATGTGGTGGCAAGATCAAGTGCAAAATCAGAGTTTAAATCAATAGCGATAGGAATATGTGAACTACTATGGTTGAAGATAATTCTTGATGACCTGAAGATTAAATGGGACGGACCAATGAGATTATACTGCAACAACAAATCTGCTATCAGTATTGCTCATAATCCCGTACAACACAATCGAACAAAACATATCAAAGTTGACAGACATTTTATCAAGGAGAAACTTGACAGTGGCCTAATATGTACTCCATTTGTTTCTACAAAGGATCAATTAGCGGATGTACTCACAAAAGGACTGCCAAGCACCGTGTTTCAGGAAATTGTTAGTAAGCTTGGAATGGAGAATATTCATTTACCAGCTTGAGGGGGAGTGTCAAATTATGAGGCTTTATTAGAAAAGCCGTGTGATTTTACTGATTTCTAAGGATTTTGATTAGTTGTGTATATTAATTGATTAGGTGTATATGTAATTGATCAATTTCCTATTTTGTAGAGATTTTATTACTATTTTTAAGCTACAGTAACATGTATTTAATGAATCAGTCTGTAACTTATTCTATAATACAGAATTCTTTTTTTCTCAATTATTCTCTTAATTATTTTTATCAATAAATAAGAATCCCATGACATTGGTTACAACATATAACTTCAAGTACAAAAGCTCATCATATATAATGCTCCCCCTGTCCCGTAATTATTTTCAAATTATAAACACTGAAAGGTCAAGGATAAGTTGTTCAGACAAAAAAAATACTAACTTGATCAACGTTCCTCTATTATAAAATTTTCAAATCATAGAACTCACATATATTCTTCCATTTTTCTACAGGTTTGTGCGATAAAAACAAGTTAATAGAAATGAAATGCATACACTATGTTTGGATTCATATTCAGAAAATATTTTCTAAAATGTTTTGAAAAGATTCCCTTGGGGGATGTGAAAATTAAAATGTGTATGGATTATCAGTTGTAATGCAATTGAGCAAACAGGCTGATTTGACATTCATTTTAAAGAAACATGTTTGGTTTACTTGTTTTCAAATGTAAAATAATGAGAAATATTTTCTGGAAATATTTTGAAAAAATTCCCTTGGGAAATGTGTTAAAATGAAAATGTGTTTAGATTAGTAAGTTGTAATCCAATTGATTTGACATTCATTTTGAAAATACATGTTTGGTTTACTTGTTTTCAAATGTAAAATAAGGGGTGTTTTCGGAAAAATTGGGTGCACTCTTTTTTGAAAAATAGGGTGTAGGCTTTGAAAATAGGGTTGAAAATTAGGTTATTTTCTGGAAATGTTCTTTTTTTCCAGAAAAATAACCAAAACCCAACACATTTTCTCATCGGAAATGTGAATTTACTTTGGGAAAATGACTCCAAACATAGCCATAAGAAATGATACATTTTGACTGGTGCATAATAGCGAAGCATGTCATGCCCCAAAGACCCAGATGCCAAGAACTAAAACATGGGGCCTCCTATTCTTTCATACTTTCAATAATTTTCACACTTTGAATCACATTATAAAACCTTATATCTTCTGAATAAAATCCGTACTCACATGCATTAAATGAGCTAATTAAACAAAAGGATGCCTAACGATTTTCTTGAATATAATACTGAATTACATTGATACACCAGGCCTTTAAACGAGACTCCCAAACTTGCTCTCAAAAATTATCCAATGTCACCTCTTCATGCAATTCCTCGCCTATAAACATTAGCATACTTGTGATCCTCATGTCCGGTATCTACCTGTTGCCCATTCAAAGAATGGCTCAACCAAACTAGGCTCAGTAAGACAACAATATAATTCTAAAGTTGGTATGTGCTTGAGTGAATCAATGCACATAGACTCGACATGAAAAGTACACAGCATATTGCATACTAAACAATTTTCAGACATTAAAGATGCTAAATAACTTGAATCACAATTAGAAGCTTTCTGTTATGTAAAGTTTGGGTATAACTCTTAATCCTACTCCTCAATCTGTCATCAGTTGGCTCATAAACAATTAGCAGATGACCAAAAACTATCCACCCACCAACAACTGAATCCTATAAGGCAGAAGCAACCTTCCAAGAACTCATTTGACAAAAATAAGACAGCATCTCTCTTAAGGAATAATTAAAAGAACACCTCAAAAGAGCAACTGACATCATAGTGGCGCAACACATCCATAACATCCTTCCCCATCTTCGCCAATGGAATGTCAACGTGAGGACATCAAATCTTCTAGGATAATGAGTTGGCAAGCATACAATGTGGATGACATAAACGCTAATAAAATTTGTTTTGTTTTCTGAGTTAAATGTGGAAGATGAGATTTTCACATTGTATACTTTCTCTTGCTATACTGTTTTTCCATCAAAAAATGGCGAAAAGAAATAGCCACCATTATTTCAAAACAATCCCTATTCCATGGTTGAAACCCTCAAATTTTTGGCGATAAACCACGGGGCCTAAAATATCATCTATTAACCACTCTTTCTAATGCCCTCAACCCGGAGATCAAGTTAGTATAATGCAAAGCTTGCTTTGGTTTATCATTTTTTCATTCCATGCTCTACCTTTTTACGTTATATTTCTCTATCATCCATGGATAGATTTCCATATTGTACATTGTTTGTTTAATCTTTTAAGAATTGGCAAATTTCATTGTAAGTTTGAAAAAGCAGGTTCTCAAAAATTATGCCCATGAAGAGAAAACTTGAGCCTAATAATATTAAGTTAGTTGGTGATGAAAGCTGATCAACATCCCTTGACAGATGGGATAATAAAGGTCAAAAGAAATATCAGCAAAAGTACTAAAAATGTCAGAATGTGCCCCCATATTTTAGTAGGAAGTTTTTACTTTTTTTTCTTTAGAGAAAAATTCAGTCTTAACAGCATATATTGCCTGTTAAAAGGGATCTAAAGAAAACCTAGTTGACAAATATCAAGTTAGTAACATAAGATGACACACAGTGGATCGTGGTATGTTAGCAACAAACATGAACATATCTTGGAAATGATCAGACTGGAGGAATTTTCGGCTTGCAAACAATGCATCACCATTAAAATATATATGCATATTTACAGCTCAGTAATATAATCTTGACACAACTGAGCAAACATATGTACAACATGTTAAGAGAAATGCATTTCTAAAGTACAGAATAATAACTTTGTGTATAAGCCCTGAACGGAGGATTTCCTCTCATTCATGATTGCATCTGGGATTCCAAGGGAAGTACAAAAGGAAAAGTGAAATCAATGAAAACCAGAAGTTTTCATAATTCCCTTTTTAAAATAAGTACAAATTTTAAGAAGGTTTTAGAAGTAATTTAGTATTAAAAAGAAATAAAATTGATGTATATGTTAACTAAATCATATAATTATATTTATATGAACTTACCCTTTGTGTTTTCCTTTAAAACCAAACAAATGAACGCATTTTTTTCTTAATCCTTTCCTACTCAAATCCAAAATCCAAATAATTCTTTTTACTAATTTTGAAACGGTGTTTTAACGATACTTTTCATTTTTTATTCTCATTCACTTTTTCTTTGCCCTCTAATTTTTCCAAAAATCTTGAGCATAGCTTCAGACACATATGGCTTGTGTGTATCCTCAACTACAGGAAACCAACTGTCTCACCTGATCGTGTCTGAGGCATTTCAACTTGGCCTTGTACAAGCCCACATACTTCCGGCGAGAGTTTCTGTTGTTAAAATATCAAAAATTGAACATCTATATGTCAACATGAGGATCCAAGTGAGATTTTATAGCGTCTAAATTATTATCACATTGCTGGTCTGCAATTGCAAGACACCATTGCACATACAACTGACTGCATTCAACATCACACAAAGTAATCGAATAAAGTAAATGAAATTTCTCTGACTAATAAAAGGATTCTCATTAGCCTTTCTCGTCTTTGATTTCTCTCATCTTTACTCGCAAACTTTCTTATTTTCATTGATATAGTGTTCTAGTTCATTCTCACCAAAAACTTAGGCCCTGAATGACTAGGCAACTGATGCCATCTTATTTTCATTGACATGGTGTTCTAGTTCATTCTTAGCAAGAACCTAGGCCCTGATCAAAAAGACTAGGCAACTGATGTTTAAATGCATGATACAAATATATACACGCATATATTAGAAACACATGCATTTACTTATGCATGTATATATATCTCTATAAACGCATGTGTGCATGTGTGCATATGTGTGTACCTTAGAAAAGCCAACTCCTATTTATTTGGGAAGGTAGCTTCTCACCACTTCAACCCGCAATTTAATACCACCAGCCTAACAAGTCATAAATTAGTAAAACAAATGTCATAGTATGGTCTATCTAATTACATATTTTTGTGTAGTTTGCATTACAGCCCTATCCATCCCACAAAGGATGACGGGATTTCCATATTTTTTGTCCACATATAATTCTCTAGTGTCCAAAAGCAAAGAAATAATTTCCAATCTTGTTACACTATAGATCAGATTAATTTAAGATTTATCATATATATTCCAAGATCAAGTGTCTTAAGATTTGGTAAGCGTAATAACAATATCAACAATCACATCCCTCATTTACACTAGTTCAATTCAATTTTTCTATAGCTGCATAACACATTATTGATGGAAATTTTTTTTCTATTTTAGTCAAACTATCAAATTTGTATATTCACCAACTTTTGAAAGAATGATAATTTTGGTAGAAAAAGAATGTGTTAGTTTTGCATATTTTGTTGGAAAAGTCTAGCTTGACATCCTTTGAGGTACGAAGGCAGTACTATTTTTCCAGTTTGTCTAGGTGAATGAACATAGAGCATCTGAAACCAATTTCCATGAGCATGAAGGTTGCATAATTAAAGAAATTCTTAATTTTCTAAGTCTTCTTACAGGTATAAAGATGAAACCGTTAAAATGAATATTAGTAGAAAGGAGATAGGATCTCCTGCATCAAACCCTCTGATAGTAGGTTCTATAGCAACCATGCCTTGAAAAGTTAATAATGCTTAGAAAATTCATTTGTATAACTCATTTCTCCAAGCAGTTGAAGCAATATCTTCCAATTTCAGTATCTCGAAACCACGTGTTTTCTAGAAAAAAAATCTCAACTCCATCCAGATTTTAAAAAATAAAAAAGAATACCTGGCCACTTTCCTTCCCAGTAATGAGCTTGCAAAAAGAGAAGTACATTATGCAATAGTATAGAGAGACAAAGTTGAAGGTGCATTAAAATGAAAACTATACAAATAGCTTTGAATTTTTTTTGGTAAATTATCGAAGCTGGAAACTCACAAGAAAAATGTGGAAGAAGAGAGCTGGTTAAGAACAGTGAAAATTATCTAGGTCTCACAACAACTACATGGCAGCAGGATTTCAAGTCATGTGCTATAATAGATGCCGCCAAAATTCACGGAAGGTAATTCGTATATGAGCGTGAGCATATGTTCACACGCACATGCATGTTTATAAACCATTTAATTGGACACGCAAGGAACTTGAAACCTATTTATATGGTGGCATTCTTTTAGTCCAGCACTCTGATATTTAGTTTGACGTTTCCAAAGAGAAAAGACAATGAGTTTATTAGCTCACAACACTAAGGTGATCTCTAAGTCTTTGGAAGCCAAGTGATGCCACAGCTAATTACTATTAAAATCACCTATATGCCCTCAACTATTATAGACCACATCAAACTCTCTTCAATCTTAGACGCTTTGAATATATATAACTGCAATGCAACATAAACAAACTTGAGAATGGAGTTCTTGTATGCACTTCATCTAGAAAGCAAGGCAATTGACATGCTAATTGACACAAAAATTAGTGAAGCAACATACTAGGCCTAAACCTATGGCTGGAAAATTGTAAGGTTTGTTTACTATCTCACCCTTTATCCAGCAAGTCAACTCTAATTCATATCTGACCAAAGGGAAGCACTAGAATAGTATGATGCAAGGGTGTACCCACGAATGCACCCAAACACACACACACACACACACAATATGCATATACATACATATATATTTATTATTTTCATGAAACCTTATGCCAAACAACAAAAAGCAAGAAGCAATCAGAAATAATCAAATGAGTTTTAGGCCACAAAATTCAGCAAGTCATGTTATGCTCATTTGCTATAGCAATTAATCTGTTCCTTTCCTTCCATCATAGTTCATGCAGCTCTACAACCACTTGATATTCAGCCCTCAACTTCCTTATTGCATCATTTTTGTACATCACTACCTCATGTCAATCAAAAAAAAAAAAAAAAAGAAAGATCAACTAGTACTATTCAGTCAAATAATAAAATAAATAGCCATCCTTAAAAGTTGTATTCTAAAGGAGAAAATAGTCTATAATTTCAAAGCATTCAAATTGCAAACTATAACAAACAAAATTGAAAGAAAAAGTGAATGAAACCTTATGATACAATGGTGGAGGGCCTCTGAAAAATCACACAGAGGACAAGACAACACTAAACTACAAACACTGAGCTTGCAATTTTTGGTAACAGGGCCATATATAGTGTCAGCATTCCAGAAGATTAAAAATGATGGTTGCAGAGATCAACTTACAGCCTCTCTCCAAAGTACTTCCAAGATGTTTTTCTCAACCTCCTCCGAACATCTGAAAGAACAGACTCCTGAGCATAGTGCCACCATGCTTTTTGCCATCCCTTGAGCCTTTTCCCTACAGGACTCCACCAAGGACGATAACGTCCATATCTACAACATGAAAAAGAACAAAGCTGATCAGAGCTGTTCCAATTCAACAGGTCACCACGACCAAACACTCATGCCAATAAAAATAACAGATAAACCGGATCAAATAAAAAATGAGAGCAAATGTGAAAGAAAAAGGAAAAGAATAGCACATCCCCATACAAAAGAGCATATGAGTGGGCAAAACAGCGATAAACGGCAGTTGAGGAAATAATACATAAGAGAATAGCTATCGTCCTTGTATGGCTTATACAAGTTGATTCTTCACAAAAAAAAAGGGATGGGATCAAGAGAAAATAACTCCAAAAAATCCTCCAATCAACTTTATCAGGCACTATGAGAAGCACATCAAAGAGAAGGCCATGCTGTCCCCACCTAAAAGGTTATCGTATGAATGGTGGCAGGAGGAAGAAGAAAGCGGCATAAGTTGGTGAATATGAATGGTGCTGTGGAGACCAAAGAGGAGAGGTGGTGGGTGAAAGAGGGTGAAGGAGGAGGCAGCTGGGATAGAAATTATGGAATGAATACAGATACTTATATCTTCAGAATAATAGTAATTAAACAGTATCCTTTACATAGAAAAATACCCATCTAAGCTTACAATAGAAAGTTTCAACAGAACTCCAAGTTGGGTAGAAAGTTAAATCTTAAGAACATGGGAAGCCCCTACTCTTAGTCCACCATTGGTCAAATCCCAAACTACGACAACAGTAGTGAAGTAGCTCCTCATGGCAAGTGATTGTGGTGAGTAAAATTAATGAATCAGCAAAACGACATTTCAAAAAAGTCCCAATTTGCTTACCCTAGTATATTTTTTGTGGCACAGGACCATCAATTTTCCTTTATAGTTCTAAAAAAGAAGAAATTAACAGAAAACTGCAATGTTGCTTATCCAATCATTTTTCTGCCTTACAAAGAGCAGCCTTCGGATTTTATTCCTGGCTTCTCTAACTTATGAACTCTTTAGGAAGAGACTCAAGAAATCTCTAGATTTGATCAGAAAGAAATAGAAGTCAATTCGCATTCGAGCGTTATGGTGCTTTGCAAAAAGTCTCAGGAAGACATCTACCTTTGTGGCATATATTGCCATCACTTTCTTGTCTATGCAAAATAATCCAGACGAAAATTAAATGAATAAAATGCAAGAAACAGTCTTAGTAGGTGCAAATTGTAATTTATTAAAATTTAGTATATCAACGTGGAATTTCTAGAAACCTAAAGGACTTACTAGCAATTTGGAGATACACAAGGATTTTGAAGTAAATAAATTGAGGATCTCACTTGTAAATTCATCAAGAAGTGCTGATTTGTAACAAGATCTGAAGCTGCAGAAATGTAAAGGAGAGAGTTCTAAGCATGAGGCAGCTGGTTATTTACTCATAGAGCATGAGGTGGCTTCTCTTGCTGTTCTTGGACCATGATATGGATGAATCAGCACCTAGATGGCTTAACAAGGAAGCCTCCACATGGAGACATGCTCCCATTGCCACAGGGGACATTGAGAAAGAGCACTGGGCAAAGCCTTGGTTCAGAGACCTCATTTGTAAGTGGAATCAGAAGGACAGTTAACAATAGCTTGTTTTCAAGTGAATCAGATGCTCACATGGGACTTCTTGTCACCGAGGAAGAAGAGACTTTCAAGAAAAATAGGAATAGGTGGCAAAGACTAGCCACTTCTTGTTATAACAAGTACATATAATCTGCTGTGCGGCAGCACCATAAGAGATCAGTACATGCAGATTTTTTTACCTAAATAAGGGTAGAAAGGGTGCAAAAATATTGCACTAAAACCATACTTACCTAGAAATAGGTAAGGAAGAGATAAAGCAAGGAAAAAAAAGCTGTCTAAATTCCTATAAAGAAAGGAAGGAGATAATATGTCAAGAAGCAAAAGATGTAAAAGACAAAAGAATGACAGACATAAGGTGCTCCTAATGGAAAGGCAAAAAGAATTGTCAAGATAAACAGTACTATAGTTCATTAGGTAATAAGGTAAGAGATCCTCCTAGCTTTATAAGTTGTAATAGTTCTTAGAGTATTTGCTTAAGCTGTCATATTTGATGTTGTAGGTAGACAAGCAAAAGTTGAGTTTTGCAATATAACTTTCATGTCTTATTGATCCTTCTTTCACATTTAAAAGACTAGAAAAATCATTATTCCTTTGATATATTCATCAAGTGATAAAATGCATGTTTAAGAAAATCAACGGCCAGTGCGTGTTTTTATCACAAACTCGAGCCACAAATGTGACTTTACGTGAATATGTAATGAGCCCAATCATGTTAAGCAATGCATAGGCCGAGTTCGAGCAGCAAAGGACTTACTAATCCATCCTCACATGGATGGAATGTTTCATGTGTGAAACAGGTCACAAAATTAAGCATGTATCCAGGATAAGGTGAATTTGTTTGTGAAGGCAATAAAAGGAGCCAGAAGCAAAGGTTTTGTATCCTCACATGTAAATCGTGTGATTATCTCTGATATTTGGCATGTGCACGAATCCTCACACATGTGCACCTCATGATGTTAAGTGGTATTCTTACTTGGTCGTTCAGC
This sequence comes from Paulownia fortunei, assembly GCA_019321725.1. Classification (NCBI taxonomy): domain Eukaryota; kingdom Viridiplantae; phylum Streptophyta; class Magnoliopsida; order Lamiales; family Paulowniaceae; genus Paulownia; species Paulownia fortunei. The sequence goes on from CM033121.1 coordinate 16,243,050, forward strand.
TGACTCTCTTACAAACTGTCTATAGAGGAAGCCATTAACATGGAAATCTACGAAGAAATTACAGAAAAATGGAAGAGTCTCACGCTTTCTAGTACACTTGTTTCGAAATTATAGTCTTTTAATAGTGCTAAGGGTTATATCTTTTGGAAACCTAGTGTTGCAATAATAATCTTATGTCTCTAACATAAGTTGGATAATACATGATATTAACTCTATTATTTTGTTTAGAGATGATTGATTATGAGTATGCCTTCGATTGGCAATGAATAAAATAATAATAATAATAATACATCTACAATCCACATAGTATGCCACACAAAAAACCATTTGATTCAACGCAAGGACATTAAAGAAAGAATTCCCCCTTCATCGTCCTTCCCCATTGCAATTTGGGAGAATAGGGGAGTAGAAAGGCTGGGGCCTAGCTACCAGGATAAGACCTCCATAAAGAATGGGACAACGTAAAACTGGCAAGCAATCTCTACTTCCAGAGAAAAAAAAAAGGTTTAAGACAAGCACAATTTAAGGGCGAGCGGATCAATTGGAGAATGATTAAGCAAGAGATATCTATTATTTTTAGAGGAACAGAAAAGTGAACTCTACCACAATTCACGTATTAAAAGAGAGAATGGAGAACGATTAAATGTCCCTATTTGAGAAGTCCACCCATACACATTTTTGGAAAAAGAATGAAACCCAAAATATCAATCTTTCATTTTGTTATAGAATCTCTTTTTGATTGATCATTGACTGCTGCCCCTGAACTAATTGATCCTAGAGAAGGGTTTGGCAGACCCTGACCCATTATTGCTCTTTTCAAGGAGCACAACTAGGGACAAGACAATCTTCTACTAGGCAAAACATTTCACAGGCTCGTTCCATCACTGAACAAAGAGAATTGTCCTTTTATGCTTTTCATGCTAGCAGCCACGAAAAGCATATCTAATTAGTTCTTTATAATGAAGCCAGTATATAATAGAATTGTTGTTCTCATAACTTAAAAGCTCAGATGGTTTTCCTTCCCATTTCACTGAAAACAAAAGACCAACATTAGCAGCATCAAACCAGTGCCTCTATTTTTAATGCACTGCACAATCAAATTAAAAGCCCACACATGGAGTGTCATTTTCATTTGCAGAATTATGTAAGCTTCATGCCTCTATAAGCAAAGATTAGTGCCACAGATAAAAACAAACAGGGAACTTCCCCATAATTTTAAAAAATTAACTTGTATTACTGAATCTGATAATATTCCAAAATTAATGCCTATACAGTTCTAGTCTGAGTAGTAGAGCAGAGAAATGCTTGTTCAATAATGGTACAACTATATCTTTGCCATTGCTCACTACTGAAGCTATTCAAAGCTCTTTGGCTCCACAAGCGAGAATTTGATTTACGACTAATTCAGCCAGTTTATTCCTTTTTTCCACATGGTATCAGAGCTGTAAAGCTTGAATTTCCTGGGAAAAATAGCGCTAGGCCTTCATAGCCATTTTCATTTGTGACTTGCCTTCATTGCAGTCACCTTTGGCAATTTTCTGCCAATTTTCATTACCTTAAACTTAATTTTTCAGCCTTCATAGCTGATTTTTTAAGAATGTCAGAAAGTATAGTTTTGTCATCCCAGTTACAGGCAAGTCATGTCCACAAACAAGAACGAGGGGGTTCAACAGTGAAGAAATACAAAAGCTACGAAACCTACTGAGAACTCTTGAAAAATCATCAGGTGCTTGTTCATTGGATCTGTCAGGTAAATCTTTTTTTGGACATACATCGAAGAAAACCCTTCCGAACTTTTGGGTCATTGATTCTGGAGCCACGGACCATATGACCCATTTCTCATGCAACTTTAACACATACACACCATGTCCTAGTAGTAAGAAGATTGTTGTGGCAGATGGTTCCTTAGCTACTGTAGCAAGATTAGGAGACATCCAAATTAGTCCCTCATTTGTTTTGAAAAATGTTCTCCATGTCCCTAAATTGTCCAATAACCTCTTGTCTATTCAAAAGCTTACTGAAGATATGAGATGTTATGTGACTTTCTTTCTAACACATTGTGTATTTCAGGACCAGGTTTCGGGAAAGATGCTTGGACATGCTAAAGCAAAGGAAGGACTCTACTACCTTGAAGCAACAAGTACCTTCACCCACTTCTTTTCTTTCCTCTTCAAATGAAAATACAATTTGGCTATATCATCGTCGTTTAGGTCATCCATCTTTTGCAGTCCTAAAAATTATGTTTCCATCCTTGTTTAAAGAACTTGATATAAGAAGCTTTCATTGTGATGTTTGTGAGTTTGCAAAACACAATCGTGTATCTTTCCCAATCAGTAACAATAGAAGTTCATTTCCTTTTCATTTGGTCCATAGTGACATTTAGGGTCCCTCAACTGTTCCTAATGTGTCTGGTTCATGGTGGTTTGTGTCCTTTATCGATGATTGCACTAGAGTCTCATGGATTTTCTTACTTAAATCAAAAACAGAAATGAGTACCATATTTCCAAACTTTCATTCCATGATCCAAAACTAATTTGGCATGAAAATCAAACGGTTTAGATCAGATAATGCAAGAGACTACTTCAATCAATTTCTATCTCCTTACTTCCAAAAAGAGGGAATTGTTCATGAGTCATCTTGTATCAATACTCCACAACAAAATGGAGTAGCTGAAAGGAAAATGGGTCATTTATTAAATTCTACACGAGCCCTATTATTTCAACAAAACGTTCCAAAATATTATTGGGGAGAAGTTGTTCTTACTTCTGCATATCTTATAAACAGACTTCCCTCGAGGGTTCTAGGGTTCAAAACTCCTATCGAAGTGCTTTCTCAATTCTATCCACATTTCACAGGCACAAATAATCTTACACCAAGAACTTTTGGTTGTAGCTCATTTGTTCATGTCCATAGTACACATAGAGGGAAACTAGATCCGAGGGCAGTTAAATGTATCTTTGTTGGGTATTCTCCTACACAAAAAGGATACAAATGCTATCATCCACCCTTAAAGCGATTCTATACTTCAGCCGACATCACCTTTGCACAAGACACACCATACTTTCACAAACCTAATCTTCAGGGGGAGCCTACACTCGTGGAAAATATTGACTTCTCATTTTCTAGTCTGCCTACCTCATCACCTGCTTCAATGCCTTTGCCTTCATTGCCCACTCACACCTCAGAAGCTCAAAAAACTCCAACAATCCAAACCACTCTAGAAACTCTAGCAATCCAAACTACTACAGGGGGTGATTCTACTCTTGATCATATGAAACAGGTTTTGGTGTATTCAAGAAGGAAAGCCCCTAATCCTGAGCTAAGGCATGTTCAAAAATCCAATCCAAATCTTGTGACTGAGGTAATTTCTGAACCTGAGGAAATTTCTAAACATGTACATGATAATAATGATATTGATCTGCCCATTGCCATTCGAAAAGGAACTAGAGAATGTACTAAGCGCCTACTATATCCTCTTTCAAATTTTGTGTCATTCCAGAAATTCTCACCATCACACAAAAGTTTCTTAGTAAGCATTAACACAACTCCTATTCCAAATAATCTATCTGAGGCACTTTCGAGTAAGGAATGGAGGAACGCCATAAAAGTAGAGATGGAAGCCCTAGAAAAGAATAAGACATGGGAGTTAGTAAGTCTTCCGAAGGAAAAAAATCAGTGGCTTGTAAGTGGGTGTTCACACTAAAATACAAAGCAGATGGTTCTCTTGAAAGATACAAGGCTAGATTGGTGGCAAAGGGATACACTCTGGCATATGGAATAGATTATCAGGAAACATTCGCTCCCGTGGCTAAAATGAACACAGTAAGGATCTTGTTGTCCTTAGCAGCAACCTTCAACTGGCAACTACAACAATTTGATGTTAAGAATGCATTCCTACATGGAGATTTGGAAGAAGAGATATACATGAATATTCCTGTGGGTTTTGAGAGTAATTTAGGAGTAAACACAATATGCAAATTGAAGAAGGCTTTGTATGGACTTAAGCAATCACCTAGGGCATGGTTCGAAAGATTTGCAAATGTAATGAAAGTCTCTGGTTACAAACAAAGCCAAGGAGATCACACTTTGTTTATCAAGCATTCAGAGATTGGGGGAGTTACAGCACTCTTAGTCTATGTGGATGATATCATCATAACAGAAAATAATGAAAATGAAAGGGAAGCTTTGAAGAAATGCTTGATCAAGGAATTTGAAATCAAAGAATTAGGAAGGCTAAAATACTTCCTAGGAATTGAGGTTGCACACTCGAAACATGGGATTTTTATCTCTCAACAGAAATATGTTATTGATCTTCTAAGGGAAACCGGGAATTTGGCATGCAAACTGGCTTCTACTCCCATAGATCAAAATCATAAACTAAGTGAGGCAGTTGATGACCCTCCCGTGGACAAGGAGAAGTATCACAGACTAGTGGGTAAACTTATCTGCCTTGCACACACTCGGTCTGATATAGCCTATGTTGTGGGCTTGGTTAGTCAATTCATGCACAATCCTAAAGAAGTGCATTTGCAAGTTGTTCATCGGATACTACATTACTTAAAGGCAAGCCCTGGAAAAGGAATTCTTTTTAGGAGGAATAAAAGACTTATACTTGAAGCATACACAGATGCGGACTATGGAGGATCTCTTGTTGATAGAAAATCTACCACAGGCTATTGTACATTCCTCGGTGGAAATTTGGTCACTTGAAAAAGCAAGAAGCTGAACGTGGTGGCCAGATCAAGCGCGGAAGCTGAATTCAGGGCTATGGCACAAGGAATTTGTGAGTTATTGTGGCTCAAGATCATTTTAGAAGACTTGAAGATTAAGTGGAATGGTCCAATAAGACTATATTGTGACAACAAATCGGCTATCAGCATTGCTCATAACCCGGTACAGCATGATAGAACAAAACATATTGAAATTGATAGACATTTCATTAAGGAGAAGCTGAAAAGTGGATTGATATGCACACCATATGTTTCTACTGGAAGTCAATTAGCAGATGTTCTTACGAGGGTCTCAACAGTAACATTTCATCAGATGGTTGGCAAGCTGGGAACGGAAGATTCCTATTCTCCAGCTTGAGGGGGAGTGTGGAAATAATTGATTCTCTCTCATTAGTTGTATAACTAATTTAGGGAAGTTCTTTATTAATTATGTTCCTAGAATCATGGAATTAGATAGATTGGAATCAGTTTCCTGATTCTTAGGAATCATTCCTTTTTTGTGTCAATATTTATTCTTTTCCATTTTTATCTCCAAAGGAGATTTGTATATAAAAAGAGAGAATGTGTAAATCCAACATATATGAAAATACAGTTTATTCCTTTTTACCACAGAGACTATGAAAGTCAAAACAACACAGACATAAGCATACTCGATTCATGAAGAATGCAAATCATCTTTAAAAATGAATTGTTTGGATAAGAAGCTGTAGAAATATCGAAAAAAATTAAATGGAATATGAAGTTCAGGATTCAGCTCCAACAGTTCTCAAGTTGATTCTACAATTCAGAAGTGCAATCCAAATTTCCAACCCTCCAGCCACCTAAAGACTACAGCAAACTCAACACTGTCTAATTTCAATTTGACAAAGAACATTGTAGCATAAGCCTCTAACAAATTATAGTAAATTTAACAGTGTTGTGATAACAGTTTTCATTTTCAGTTTCCCAAAAAATCGTTGTACTGTAAGCCTCTAACAAATTAAATGCTGAGAAAAAAACGATAGCATTACACCAAACTTACTTCTCTCTCAATCGACATAAAGACATATAATCACAAAGGGAAACAATCTGCTGCAGCTGAACCTCATCCATTGAGGTGGCCTAACAATGACACAGCCAAAACATATCAATCAACAAGGTTCATCTCAAAAGATGAGAAAAAGGAACTATATGCAAAAAATTGCCGTGAAAAATAAACGTACCACACAAGCCAACTCAATATTGATGGTGTACTGTGGAGCATCATTTAATAGTTTTCCTGATCTGTTAACCTACATGAAATTGCTGAAAGCTCGAGTAAATGAAATATAAATGCTACCAATATCAATTGTTTGACTTTATATAATAAAGAAGCTACCTATCTCACTAAGATAGGAACAAAAGGAAAAAAGCATTCAAGAAGATAGGTATCAAATTCCGCACATCAACATTGTATATATGAGGCAGCACTTAAGATCTAACCCTAAGAGACAGAAAGCGGATCGACTCGACTGATATGATAGATGGAATGGGAGTTTGTGATCTCAACAATACATTGTTCATTCAAATTAAATTAGTGCACTTATAATATTAGAGGTGGAAAAGCAAGGAGACTTTTTTGCTAGATAAAATTTTCAAATTCTGATAGATTTTGCAAACATGGATTTTATCCCAAATATCCAAGAAGAAAGATACGTAAAACATATTAGAATTTATAGATGAAAGCAAATTTAATGATCCAGTAACAAAAAGCTCTCACAATGTCCCACCATTTCATGAGAGAACAGACAAGTTCTTTCTCTACCTTTCCCAAGTTCCATTATGATTTTAAATATTTGCCAGTAATCAAATTGGTTTCTAGTATTAGTGGATATAGAATCCAGGCCTACCTAGCACTGATGCGACTATGCAAGTTTCAGGTTTTACAAGAAAGATGTTGCACCAATATGTATTGCAAACACCTAAACATAAGATGTCCATTTGCTCGAGCGGCTGTCACACAAATTTATGTTCATGAGGAGCAAAAGTTTCAAATAAAAGGTAAGCTAGAATTCTGTCAGGCATCATAAATTAGCTAGAATTCTGCAGGCATCATAAATTAGCTTCATAAATTGGACCGCCTAAAAATAATCTCCAGCATCAAACGTTATATTTTTAAGATGAAAAATGTAACATAGTACATCATATTCTTTTGCAGAATAGGACAGCAGCCAGACATGCTTACCGACAGAGACACTGATACATTCAGTGGAGCTAAAATAGAGGAATACTTGTCATCTTCTAGTTTTTCCCCTCTCATATTCTTGTAACCAATGGCATTCTCTGTATTTGAATCATCAGTTTTTTCATAGGTATCACAATAAAGTTCTAAACTCTGAACTTCAATCAATTTGTAGACTTGACCCCCTCTAACTTTTGCAATTGAAGATCTGAAAGATTACAAAAATATCCACATATGAAAACTTGGAACAAAACTAAAAAAGAAACAATATCTATTCTCAACTTTCTGAAAGGATCTAAAAGAAACTGACTGCTGATTCATTGGAAATATTATATCCTGCTTAAGTTGTACTTCAATATAGGATGGCTTATTGTGTAATACAATGGCTTTCGTTCACTTAGGTGCCAAGTACTTAAAAAAAACTATGACGACCAAGTAAATTATATTAACTTGAAGACAATGCAAATAAACCTGACAACAGTTAATAATAATTAACTAACATGCCTAACCACTAAAATGGGAAGTTTGGTGGTATATCTCAAAACATAATGTCATGCTTTAAAACACCTCACTCAAAAAGCCATAAACTGTAGCAAAGATACACAGAATGCTACCAGACTTGGCACAATTAGACAATATGCACTATATAATTCGTATGTCTAGAAGCAAATACAAGACAATTATTAGAAAGAAAACCAGCCAAAACTTGGCTTCCATGTTTGTCTTTATGTTGTTTTTTGTCTTTATGTTGATAGTTCTCAGAACTTTGCAGCTCAGATAGAGACACTCTTTAGATTATGAGTAGTTCCATACGCACTTCATTTTTCTACTTACTTGAGGAACTTTGTCAATGACAAATTTTCTGTTATCAACATCGAAACCACAACAATAAATTTTGTGACTCAGACCTGTGTTTCACACTTAGCTTCTAACTAATGAAGAAAAAGCATGTGTGCCACATTAAAAATGGTTGAAAACGTAAAATAAACAAACACAAGAATCAAGACCAGGAGGAAAAATACCCAACAGCAGTTTGCCTCATAATCGTCAAACTTGAAAACTTCAAACCAAAAAAAAATTCTTCCTGGAAAACATCAAGCATCAAAGAAACAGATTACCATTACAAATTCTTGAATTAATGCCAGCTAAATAAAATAAACAAATTTTTGGAAGTAGATCTACATCATAATGCTTTGATGGTAAGTATTTTGTTGCATGGTAATTATTTACACCCTTATTTTACAAAAATTATTAAATCAATTAGAAAATCTCAAAAATTTAATAAATTAAACAAAAACTTGCTTCCAAACCATCAAAGAGCAATAATCATCTAAACTAGAGTCTTATCATGATGAGAAATTGACACAATCTTCTTCTTGGTATATTTAAATAGTGAGCCAAACAAACATTACTTAAGTATAGAAACACGTTGAACATAGATTGGCCAACCTCAAAAGTTAAACATGTCATAAAATGACCTCATTGAGATGGATAGTTAATGGAGCCCAGTCTGAAACAATTTAAGACTCTTTTGCCAAAATGATCGGCTTTTTTCCATCTTTTGCAATGTCCACTGAATTCTAAGATAGACTCTTCTATATTTTTTGATTGTTATTAAATTACAAAACCAATAGCAATGAACACTAATATGTCCTAGCTAAGTCAGGCAAATGGCAGGCAACTGATACAAGGCAACACTCTTCAGTTATAAAAGAATCATAGAGTGAAATGGTAGAAGAGGATCCATGCAGCCAAGAGAAAAGTATGAGAAACTATGGGAAAACATGAGTACAGTCGAGGGACGTGGTTCACACTTATCCATTTGACCTAAAAATAGCATAGTACCACAGCGTGCTGTTCAGCCATTCAAACATAATTGACTTTTGAAAAGAGAATGTAAAAGATAATGATGAGAAGGCAACAAATCAGCATAGCAGATATCTCTTGGACCAAGTGCCAGCCATTAACAGAAAGAAGCATGGCCAACAACAATATTATTTCTACCAACTCAGTTCCCACAAGAAAAACTTCTGTAGACTAAATCTTTATCAAAGCAGAATGAATTTCCTCTTGACTGAGCTTAGTCCCAGATCTGAACTGAACTGTCCTAGTTCACAGAAAATTGTTGAAACATATATTTTCTTCCCAGAATGCCGATAATATAATACTTGAAGCATACGCTTTTATCTTTCAGAACTCCCCCTCAGGAGTAATATATATAGCATACACTTCCAGAAAATTGATATATAGTCAACTCTTGAACCCCCAAAACAACTTAGCCATCTGATGTGCTGACATCACATCTGATGCACTTTTTATTATACAGTAAAATCTCAAAAAATCAATGTTCGATAATTAATAACTTCGCTTAAATAATAAAAACTTCCGGTCCCGACTTGTACCAATATACTAAATTAATAATCTCCCTAAATGCATCAGATAATCTTTTTCTCAAATCTTTTAGGGCCCAACGAATATATAATTCATAATATTAAAGGGTTTTTTCTTTGACAATTCTATTTTCTCAACTCTTTTTCAAAATATGCATTTAAAGTCTTTTGTTTTTTCTTTGTACCCAACTCAACCTCGTCTTTAATTTTTTGCAAAGCATGCACTGCATCTGGTACATTTTTTTCATGTTGTAGAAAATAGTTATTTAAGGTTACTATTACTTGAAACGTGGAACATTCGGAGTCTAAAAAAAAAACTAATGACTATTTATAGACTTGATGTTCTACTATGTATTTCAAAAACACTTCATCTTCCATGTTATTAAATTTGAAAAAATACATTTATTTTATGTCCAAGTACTTATACCTTCATGTTAAATGTACTATACATTAATTATGGGCTTCTAAGCATGTACATAACGATAATAAAAAAAATTTGAATAATAATAACTTTTGCAATTCTCTATGTACACATATTAATTTTTGACCACATACCATCATCTTTCTTATTTATAACTCATGCATGAATCTTGGTAAAAGAAAATGTATAAAAGTAATTAAAATATAAAACTTTTCGTAAATTAATAAATTATTCATTTACCTATAAAATTAATAATTTACTTTTATCGATAAATAAATAACCACTTTAAAATAATATTTTACCTAGCTCCAACAATATCCATTTATAGAGGTACAATCATATTTTGCAGAAGCGGATAGCTGACTTCAAAAATGTGTAGTATTCACAACCAATGACTGTTTCGATTATATGTTCACTGCTGTATCAAACACCAAATTTATCAGCTATTCATCAGCTAAGAGTGTTCAGAGCCAAGTTCCTACAGACAACAATCTGCAGGACCAACTCAAAAGCATCAATGTTAGTTTTACGCACATGTAACCATATTTCTCTGCATGCTATTCAATGAATCCAGGTTGCATCCTATAACCACACATAGGCCATCCCATGTCAGAAGAGACCTTACCAATCAAAATTTGGCCAATCCTTGAATTTTCAAATTACCATGACTCTAATATGCTAAAAGTAAAAGTATTGCTACTTTGATATACCACTTCAGCACATTCGGAACAGCACCATCATATTTATGTTCATGAAAATTTAAGAAATGACCAATTGCACCAACAGCTAATGAAATATACTGTGTGGAGACAGTCAAAAAAATTCCGAAGTAACTGGCTCTGAGTCCCAGCTATATATCAGTTTGGTCCACAAGAAAAGTTTCTTATATGTATATAACAAATATACTCATTGACCACTTAACAAGATTTAGTGCTTTCAAAAATGCGACAAGGGTCAGCATCATCTCTCACCATCTCTAATCATGATGGAATGATATAATGACAGAAGAACATAGCCGCCAAACAGCATCAGCGACGTTGCACATAGGGTGTGAGCTGAACTCTATTCTAAATCAAGTAAATAGCAATCTTGTGAGGCAACAGTACATAAGATTCTTTCTGCAACCTGATTCTCTCTTTTGTCCACAAAGCTACCAGATTCTCCTCCCTTCACCCTACATCCACAAGCACCAAGAGCAGTTCCCTAAACATCAGGACCAGTGCCAAGAATGGCCAGTGGTGGTCCAAAGTTTTGACACGAGGCTAACAGATGTTTTGGACTAAATTTTATTCATTTCTATGACATGAGTATTCCTAGGGAAACTGAAAGACCGTCCCTGGCTGTAATTTGTCAAAAACACCTCTAATATAGTAGTGTCTGTCTAGAAACAAGAGTGGCTCCCAGATTGTAACATGCACACCACTAAACCTGTTTAGCATATTAAAGGGAGCTCATGAACCCATTTTACAACCTAGATATATTCCATTTATCTCCTTCAACCAGATACAAAAAAGTGAAATGCTTAAGAGACCAATTCTTGTAGCAAATTCAATTTTTAGATTCAAATATATTTGTCAGGCAAAAAAATGAAGCAGTTTTATGAATTAAGTTATTACAGTTCAATGACACAGAATTATAGCCATCAGTAAATAAACAGGAAACAGCAAAAATTCATACGGGAGAAATCATACCATCACACTCAGTGCGTCACGATAGAGGACATGGACATTTCTGATGGATACTTGGATGCTGTCAAGAATCTTAGAAGGAAAGCAGGGAAGGAGGGAGATTTAGAATGGGGGATTAGACAAACAGTAACTACATGATAAAATAAAGTAATCAACCAGACAAACTTATGAATTATTGCCTTAAAAACACAACTTTGTATCTTCTTTCCAAAGGCACCATACAAATGTCAAAAGCCATTGCTCTATAACTAAAATGTTTTTCAGTCAACTCCTCCTGGAAGTGCTAGCTTTATATATTGAGGTTGCTCACAAAAATTAACATCTAGGAACACCAAAGTGATGATCAGCCAGGAGGTAGGAGGTTACATTAATCAAGGTAAGCCTAAGGGGTGGAAGAGGGGGGGGCTTGAAAAATAGTGAATTTTGTGATGAGAATAATAAAACAAGAACTAAGAAGGAGATAAGAAGATTACATTTTTGAGAAATGTAACTGTATTGAGTGTGAACGTGAGTTTCAATGCCAATGTAAGAGTGAATGAGGGCAAGGGTGAATGAGAGGTGACAGTGAAATTGAGAGTGAAAGTATGAGTGTGAGTGTGCAAGTGTGTTTGTGCGTGTGTGTGTGTGTGTGTGTGCAAGTGAGTTTCAGAGTGATTGTTAGTGTTAGTGCCGGTGTTAGTGTGTAGATGCGTGAGTGAGAGAGATGCTCGAAAGCACACGAGTTATACTGTTAATCAGAAAAAGTGCATTGCCAAGCCCTGAAAGATTCATAAAAGTAAAAGTTAAAGAATAAGCAATTGAAAACTGATGTCCATGAAGGAAGAAGTCTTTCAAGGATCCAGCTTCATAGACAAAAAAGAATACTTGTCGAGATTATTAGGAAATTATTTCAATGACTACAGCAACATATCAGGAATTCAAAATAAATAACCAAGCAAATTTTGTTAAAAATTTGAATTAGTTGAATAATTATCTTCCTTAAAGGATATGGAATTTACTCTCATTGGCTTCACTCGGAAATATACCAAAAGATAACATTATCTTCCCCACACAAGTGAGATAAAAGGCCAAAAAATGCAGAGATATTCTAATCTACAGAGGAAAAACGTTGGCCAGCTAGGGCAATGAATATTACCTTAGCAGTGATGTATGAAATAAAAGATTTTCCAGTCTGATTGTCTGCAAAAAATAAATCCATTAGCACTCTAATCCATTTATATCCAAAAAACCAATCCAGCATATACTCTATCTGTATCTCTGATAGAGAATAAGGATTCAAAGAGGAAAACAACACATCATGAGAAGGAAGAAGATATTATTCATAACACAGTCTTGTAATTTGTGTACACCAACAAAATAATTTAGTTGCACTTCTACGGTTCATTACTCGTATAACTGAGGTTTGCTCCCAATAGCAAACTAAATTTTATCTGTATATTTTTTTAGTTCTTCATAGAGGAAAGGGCTGCTCTCACACGCCAAAAAAACTAGCAGACCTCAAGCTTATATCTTATGATTATGAAGATAAAAGAAAAATAGGTAGAGGTATCCTTAAATATAATGAGCCCTACAAAGAAAGATCACTAGACTGCAAATTCAATGATGACAACGGAAACAATCATGAGACAAAAAATAAAAAATGAGAGGAAGAATCCAATACTAGAAGTCATTTTTGTATATTTATGTCTAATTGTAGTGAGCATAATAGATGACAAAGGGGCAGTCCAAAGTATGACAAAAAAATTCATGAGAAAATCAAAGTTGATAAGGGCAGTCAAAGTTGCTTGTTCTCTGCATACTACATTTCTACTGACAACTGGACTTTCAATACATCATAACAACAAAGATGATATTTTGGTAAAACAAATACCAGAAATGACACCTGAAAAATCAATGTCAATATGCTCACCACAAACGCGTCTGGATAACTTTGCAAGTTCTGCTGCAGCAAGTTGGGCCTTTTTGCTTGCATATTCTCTTCTTTCAACTGCATCCATACACCACTGCCCCAAAAAAAAAAGTAAAATAGGATCTGGTCATTCAAAGGGCAAAGGAAGAAACTAAGAATAGAACTTAACGGAAGAATAAAACTCATCAATGGCCATAACAATCATTCATTATCCATCACTAAGAGTAAAGAAGTAGTAAATTAATACCCGGGGGGAGGGGTGGGTGAAGAAATTGACATTAATGCAATAGCTACCAGGCACAAGAGTCGCATGTTATTCAAAATATTCTAACTCTCTATTACCTCTTTGTCATCCCGCTGAGAGACACAAATATATACATCCTCTAAAATGATTATGATGGGGTCCCAGCCAAGTTTCTTCCATGGAATTTTGATGCTTAACTTCCCAACCCGACCTACAAAAGCAACCCCATGGAGATCGTGTCACAAGACAGCATATAAATTCATGAGCAAACCAACTACAAAGATGACAAAGGAAACAATAGACCAGGTTTGTCTTAAAAGAGCAAAGAAGAGAAGCAAAAACCAACTACAGTGATCTAAGTGTTCAAGAGACTGCAAAATAGCTACATGTGAACTGGCAATACCTCAGTTTATACCAAGTAATTGGGATCATTGTAGGTGTCAACTCAATGATTCATACAGCACACTAGCATCTTTCTCAATAGATTCATTTACTAGCCAATCATTAACCCAGACTGTCAAATCGTATAGTGATGGCCTTAAAGTTGCCCATTCTGCCATTACTATTCCACCAACCAAACCACTCACATCCCTCCCAGTTTTCATTGGTCTTCCTCAATGATGAAGTCATCACAAACCACCATGAATTTGCCCCACATCATGGTACAGAACCACATAACCATATTTCTTTTAGTTTCCTCCACTGCTAAATCCTCCTCAGTGTACAGCCCACCCGTACTTTACTATGCCAAACTTTTGCACCTGGTTGTTAACCCACCAAAACAAACCCTCTAGCCACACTCCTTACTTTCTTTCCAACTTCTCAAGTATCAAGTGAGATCTTTGCTGCCATATTTATGAAATAAATGAAAGATTGCCGATCCTTAAAATTACAAGCTTCATTACATGAAGTAGCCCTTTTCATGAGTTTAGTCTCTTCTCCTAATTGTTGATTTTCATAAGTTTCAAGAATCGATAGCATCCTCAAGTTGGTTTCTAAACCCAGCTAGGTATACTAAAACCTTAGAATGTAAAGCTCTAAGCCTTACGGAAACTAAGCTTTTCAACCTGGGTCAAGAACAGGAAGAGAAAGAGAAAAGCCTGGCATAGAGAACCACTGATTAAAGTTAAGATTTTAACTGTCAGTTGGGTTTTATAGTTTTATTAGCTTCTCAAAGTCAAATCCTTGGATATTATGAGAATTTCCTTTTTATGCTTGAATGATACTTTCTCACCTGTGAGGGTTTTTAATTTATGTATTCGTTTCCTCAAGTTATTTTCTTTCTTTTTCTTCATCCTCGAGTAAGCTAATAATGATACTTTCTTTCAATTCTAGCTCTAGCATGCTAATAATATATTATAATCATGAGCATACTACTCTATAATCCACTACTATAAAGCACATTCCTTCCCATTAACATATTGATAAGGAAAATATCATGGATGTTTATTAGCCTTTGACAGATTCTTGTTTTCTTTGTTCCCTATATCCTTAAGCCCCAACAATTTTTCTCTATTTCTTTCCATTATCTAGAACTTGTAGCCTGATAATTTTTTTCCTAAAATCCAGCCTTTTCAATTCTTTATTACTTTTCTGAATATTCAGCCCCAAAATTTATTCGCTGTTAATTTTAGGTGAATATTGCCATACTTGTCCTGCATCACATCCTCTTGTGTTCTCATAGTTCCAGGAAGTAAACATTCCTGTAATGAACAGAAAGCAGATGAAGTATACCAGCTCATACAAGCAGACGTATTTATCACTGCGTCTACTACACTATAATTAGGTAAGTCCTACATGAAATCATATTTATAATCACTCAAAATAAAAGTTGGCTGAGTCACCACTTCTTCAAGAGTGTAATCCAAGATCTGATATTATCAATACATAATCCTGTACTGGTCTTAATTTATGATTTTCAAAACATCAATACAAGAAATGTATGAAAAACGAGAAGAAGTTGGTAAAAAAACACAAGGCATCTCATGCCCTTCTAGCTGACACTGATTATCACATCTAAGCAATATTATAAATCAGCAAAAAATTCTTATCCTGGTCAGAACATTCATTTTCAAAAGCATCAGGGAGATAGAACCCAAACTACAGGACCAGGCTTCGGAAAGAGATAACTCAATCACACATTCGAACCATTGCTAAGAGAACTTCAAAGCAACTTTATGTTCAATAATACCAAAGTTAAGTGTAATTTCCTTGTCCACACCCGCCCCCCCCCCCCCAACCCCCCAAAAAAAGCCTCTAGCTAGAAGTATACAAGAAAATGGTAATCTACAATTATATGCATTTGGAATCCATATTTTATATTCTCCAACCAGTTGCCTCACCTACTTTGAATCCCTTGTTTTTTTCTCCTTTTAACTTTCATTTCACTCAAGCCATTGAAGCAATGGAATTTATAAAGCAGAAAATCAGCGAACTAACACGCCAAGTTTATTTATGTTTCCTTTCACATTGCATTATATATGGCAATGCAAGAAAGGATATCAAGAAACTATATTGAGTAAGCAGAGATGCTTGAAGGTCAATATTCGAAAACTCATCACAAAATATGACCAACAACATATGCTTCCTGTTAAAATTGAAAAACACAAAAATCCTGCTATCATACTTAAGCCCACTTAAATATCTACCTTGTTTGAAAGCAAATGGCAGCCGGAGGTAGTCAAAGGCTTCAAGAATTAGCTCCACATTTTCCAGTAATACTTCCTCTGCAACCAGAAAAAAAATAAAAAGTAAAAACTTCGATTCCATATTTGGCTAAGATATATTCAAACATTTCTTAGTGGTCGTAATATTTCCATGATTGCTTAAATATTCGCAACTGGATAAATACAAGGAAAAAGAAATGGTACGTAAATATAGGAAAAAGAAGAAGAGTAGAAAGGGAAAAAGTAAGAAAAAACAAAATTACCATTCCAAAGGGTGATTTTGAGCTGCTCTTTTTGGATGTCTTTAATGTATCGACCCAGATATCCCAATATCAACTGCCTCACCAATCCTTCAAACATTCTTTCTTTATTTCCTTTCCTTTTGTTTGATTTCAGTTCAATTTCATTCACTGAACAAGCAAAAAACCAGTTATTAGGCTCACTTGAACAATTTCAAAGCTAATACAGGTCCTGTTTTAGTTCAACCATGATTCTGTACACCCAAATTGGTGCTAAACCCCAATCAAAGAATCCCCACTAAACTAAAATCGTCCCATGTCTCTTCGTTTAAAATTTTCCTGATCGTTTCTCGATTAAAATGTCTTCAAAATTGTCAAAACTTAAACTTGTAGTAATCGAACAGAAAAAATGAGAGGCCCACGTTAATGTAATTTCTAAAACTAAATAACATGAAGATGCAAATAGCCATGAGCTTACAGCATAATATGAGAGTTTTTGAACCTGCGGAGGAGAATCAACAAGGCTAGAGCAAAACCAAAGAAACGTTGAAAAGAGTTCAGACATGGGCTCCGTTTTAAATCAGACCCCTAACATTCACTGCTATCTTAAAAAACGGATAAAAATTTTCAAGTATACTACAAATATTTGTTCAGAAGGGAACTTGAAACGGGGTCAGTAGGGTTTTGGCCGGGGTTCGAGGAATGGGAAATACTTCTTAACTCTGTATCCTCACTGGGCTCTCTACTCCGTCGGGCAAAAATACTATATGGATGCCCCGATACGGAAAAAGGTTGATCCGATTGGGTTGGGGTATAGCCACCAGTGGATCGAAATCGGGCCAGATTTATCTGGATCTTACGGAAATTTTTGACCGAAATTCCAATCTTATTATTTGAATCTTAATATTTGAACTGAATTCGGATTATCAGATACAACAAAACTAGGGTCAATTCCATAAATCCCCATTATTGTGGCAGAATTACAAAAAAAACATCTTGTTAAAAAAATAACTTAAAAATCTCTCCATAAAAATTTAACATAATATTCTCATTCCGTCAAGAACTAGGGTGTTTGTTACACACACACACACACACACACACACACACAGGACTTATGAAAATGATTAGTGAATTGGCAACTTTTGAATAAAAAATTATTTAATTGACTAATATACCCCTCCTACATGTTACATATTACATTTAAAATTAAAAACATAATTTATTTTATGAAAAATTACAAAAAAAAATATGTACTTTACATGAAAAAGAATTATATATGATCTCTTTGATTATCTAATTTAAATTTATACCTCATAAAAAAGATTTTTTTTATTTTGTGGAATTAACCGTTACTTTCTTTAAAAAAAAAAACATGTACTTTACATGAAAAGGAATTATGTATGATCTTTTAATTATTTCTAATTTATTACAATAAATAATTACTTTTAACTACAAAAATCTTTGCACCATTTTTAATTGGTGCAAAAGAAAATGTAACTTCCATTTGTAATTTGTTTCAATTAATAATATATTTAATTATAAATTTTAATTTGTAATAAACTAAATCATGTTATATATTGCATTGTCTATTTGTTATTTTGCTTCAATAAATAATGCTCCTATTTTAGCTATAAATTTTTTACTCATTTACAACTATATTCTTATTTTCTATTTTTGAATTTATTTCAACAAGAGATAATTCAACTCTGAAAATTTTTTTGCATTATTTTATAAAAATTCAGAAGAACCGTATATTACATTGTCTATATTTAACATACTTCAATAAATATTATTTTTATTTATTAAAATTCTTGCTCATTTAAAAAAATTGAAAGCTATTTTATACCATATTTTTGTTTTTTATTTTACTTGAAAAGTGATATGTTTAACTAATTTAAAATTTATTGTTCATTAAATGATTAATGATACTAGAATTATTATTTAAATTTTTGTACCATTTTAAGAAATTATAAAAACTACCCATTACCTCTTCTACTTTTTTGATTATATTTTATAATTGATATTTTTTAACTATAAACTTTTTGCTCTATTTCCAAAAATTATAAGTAACTATATCTATTTTCTTTTCTTTAGTCTTTCTTTCTTATTTTTTTCCTATAGTCTCTTTCTTCCTCGTTTTCTTTTTTTGTTCTTTTTTTTCCTCCTTCCCCCACTACGACCACTACCTACTCCCAACCAACCCCTCAGTAGACCAATGCTAGCCGCTAACCCGTTGCCCCAACCACTTTTCTTTTTTACAATCTTCTTCCATGTTTCTTTTTCTTTTTCTACCCTGAACCACCGCCATCCACCCAACCCAGCACCATCGATCATCAGTCCAGCGTCATCACCACCTACCTAGCGCCACTAACATGCCCTCCCATGACCTCGTGCCACCTTAGTAGCCCACCACTATTGGATTACTTAATTGGACCTAGTAAAGATTTAGGGCTATTTTGGGATAATAATTAATAGACCTTAAATTAATTTAAAGGGCTAAATTAATTTAACTAATATAAATAATGAGATTGTTTATATTGGGCCTAATTTAATAAGGTGGTCTTATGGAACTAATTTAATTGGACTTAATTAATTAATGGAGATTAAAGGCCCGTAGGAGAGACCCATTGGTAGTCTTTAATTATGAATTAAAGACTCCACGTTTTAGAAGGAAATTAATTAAGATTTTGAGTCTTAATAGAAAAATAATAAAAGACAAGTTTTGGATAAAAATAAGATTGAGATAAATAAGAAAGAGGTCTTAGATTCAATTGGGATTAGGTCAAGACTTAAAGGTGTATAAATACACCTTTATAGGGGTTGAGGGGCTGGAAAATTGATGCGAGTGAAGCAACTAATATTCGGCCCCCTTATAAAAAATACACATGCCTTTTTATTCTTATTTTTCTCTCTAGTTCTTGTTGTATCAGTTGGTTCCTAACCTTTTGATAATTGAATAAATTCTCCTACCACCTAGTTGATATTGAAATTAATCCTCACCCCCAAAATTCTTGATTAGAAATAAGACTTTATTATCTTCTTGTAGAGATATTAAATTGTGGTCTTGCTCATCGTATGGATACCGTCAGTAGGAGGACATTTGGATTCCTACAATGAATCAAGTTTTTAATCCAGAACCAAAATTCGAATCAGTTTCAAAATTCCTATGAAGAGTTTGTGAAGAGGATAGCATTTAAATTGCTTCACACCCTACATTAACGGGAGTGCTTGTAAATGTATAATTGAAAAAAAAAATGTTCTTAATCAAATAAAGTTTCAGGTTGTGAATTGATTAATCACTTTAAATTCCAGACATCATGTATTAAATAGTTTGTTGCATGTTTAAATTTTTAAATTTCTGGCGTGCTTAGTCCTGTAATTTTGTGAACACAACAGTGGTATCAGAACTCAAGTTGCCACACTCTGATACTTTTGCAAATGTATGCCTGAAGTTCATGCAATGAATGATGATGAAAATAATTTATTTTTATGTACGATAAAAATTGCTTATATGTTTAAATTGGAACTAAAAGAAAATTAATTGATGTTGGATGTAAAAAACATGTCAGTTGTTGTAGAAGTCGCGAACTGGCATTGTATCACCACCTTAAGGCGCACAAGCTTTGGCACATTGGCTCCACCCATAAGTGTTGTGTAAGTTGCTGCAGTAGCGCCTTCAGAAATTTTTTGAATGGCCACGGCACTACTATTGTTGGGTTTGCATAATCGTGGGATTGCAAGCATAATGGAAATTTAAAATTTTTTAACAATTGAAAAAAAATCATACATCATATGTAAATATGAATATCCCGGATTGTTGCGATTTTTAATTTATGTTTATAATTGCTCATTTAATAAAATTAAACAACTAAAGTTTTGCGACTATACCTTTCAAGCAATCCGGTTGATGAAGAGTAAGAAGGAATTCAGATTCCTCAAACTCTAGGAATCATAGAGTTGTGAAACTTATGAAACCTTTGAAGTTTTGAAGAAGAATTTATTAAACTTTTGTAGAGTTTTATTCTTGAATTTTTATAGAGATATTAAAATTTATATTGGAACTCATAGTAAATTCGGCACTCAAGAGAAAAAATTGATGAGCTTAGGAATTCTTAACATACATATGTTGTTGACTTGAATTGATATGTTTTAGAAGGAAGAACACAAGTAATAATTAGATGAGTCATTCCTCTAGAATTTATTACTCATAAGGTGTTTGTTATATTACTTCTAATAACTCCACATTTGCCTTTGCATTTTTTTTTATCATACTTTACTTTATTTACCAATCATTACTCAATTTTGTAGATAAAATTATAACTATTTGAACTACGGTACTTGATGTAATTTTTAATTAAAATCCTTGTGGATACTCAACTCAACCCACCATTGTATAAAAACTTGACACCATACACTTGAAGTTTGCAAAATTTTCACGAACACTCCACTTATCCAACAAGTGGTGACTTGGTCATCTTTCCCTTAAGGAAAGATTCATAAGTTGGCATTTCTTGCAATTCCGTAAGGTCAAGTAAGTTAGCTAACTTGTCGATTCTTTTCTCAGAGATATTACCTAGTCTAACATGTTACAAGTATGTGGAACTATGATCATATATTTTACGTTTGTTACTTTGTTGAATATGGAAAATGGATTTATCAGGTTGGACAGTATATAAATCACTTGTCAAAAGTCCCAACATAAACTAAAGAAGAACCAAAGTAAATGGAACAATTTCCATCATTTATTGAAAAGTAATAACCCTCTCTATCCATAATTGGAATAGAGATAATGTTCTTTATTAATTCAGGAACATAAAGACAAGAACTTAAAACTATCATTTTTCCATTTCCTAACGCTAAGTAGACAGTTCCTATGGCTAATGCAACAACTTTTACTCCATTTCCAAGCCTCAGGATCCGCTCTCCTCTACTTAGCTCCCTACTTCTTGTCATCACCTGTAAATTATTGCATAGATGTGTACCACAACTGGTATCTAATACCCAATAAGCATTATTAATCGAAATGTTAACTTCAACAAAGAACATACCATAACTCTTCTAGCGATTTGCAAGATACTCCTTGCAGTTCCTCTTCTAATGCCCCGACTTGCCACAGTAGTGACACTTGTCATCTAGTTTGGAACCTTTCTTCACTCCACCCGAGGCCTTCATACCCTTGGCCTTCTTAGAAGAACTTTTCTTCTTCATTTTCTTCGAACTTTTAGTCTTAGATTAGGATAAAGAGACAATGAGTAGGACGGGCTTCTCCTTGTTCATGGTGGATTCAGCAGTCTTCAATATGTTGACCAGCTCAGCAAGGCTAGTCTCCATTTTGTGCATGTTGAAATTGACCAAAAAAGAGTTAAACCAGGACCAATAAAGACTGTAGCACGAGATCCACATAGAGTTCTTTGTCCATAACAACTCCTAGGGACTCAAGTCTCTCGATCAAGGCTATCATCTTTAGTCTATGATCATGAACTAAGGAGTCTTCAATCATACAGCATCAAATAGATGCTGATGCATTTTTTTGCGATAAGTGGTGATGGATCACGAATTTTGGAGACTTTTGAGGGAGGAATCATTGAAATGAGTTGAAAGGAGAAGATTATTATCAATCAATGCATTCTAGGAAGGGAGATTCTTGGAGATAATGAGCCATTCTTGAAGACAAGGAGAGCTCCAACCAATCCTCTGACTTCACAAATTGATGAATAATTTTCATGGTCTTTCTTATATATTTTTTAAAGTTGTATTCATCCATGATGAACTAAACTTTTCTTTCTAGAGGATGATGTAATCTTATTTGATGCTATGTTTTTAGTTCAAATTATTAATCTTGTTTAGTATTGCATCTTGATTATTTGACCATTTATTGAAATTGTTTGATGTATGAGATTCGATACTCAAGAGAGGGAAGATTATACATGATCATAAGGATAACATAATCTAGGAATCATAGAGTTGAAAAGCTTATGAAACCTTTGAAGTTTTGAAGAAGAATTTATTAAACTTTTGTAGAGTTTTATTCTTGAATTTTTATAGAGATATTAAAATTCATATTGGAACTCATAGTCAATTCAGCACTCGAGAGAAAAAATTGATGAGCTTAGGAATTCTTAACATACATGTGTTGTTGACTTAAATTGATATGTTTTGGAAGGAAGAACACATGTGATAAATTGAGTCATTCCTCTAGAATTTATTACTCATAAGGTGTTTATTGTATTACTTCTAAGAACTCCACCTTTGCCTTTGCATTTTTTTATCATACTCTACTTTATTTATCAATCATCACTCAATTTTCTAGATAAAATTATGATTATTTGAACTACGGTACTTGATGCAATTTTTGATTAAAATCCTTGTGGATACTCAACTTAACTCACTATTGTATTAAAACTTGACACCGTACACTTGAAGTTTGCAAAATTTTCACGAACACTCCACTTGTCCAACAAATGGTGACTTGGTCATCTTTCCCTTAAGGAAAGATTCATAAGTTGGCATTTTTTGCAATTCCGTAAGGTTAAGTAAGTTAGCTAACTTGTTGATTCTTTTCTTAGAGATATGACCTAGTCTAGCATGTTACAAGTATGTGGAATTATGATCATATATTTTACGTTTGTTACATTGTTGAATATGGAAAATGGATTTATCAGGTTGGACAATATATAAATCACTTGTCAAAAGTTCCAACATAAGCTAAAGAAGAACCAAAGTAAATGGAACAGTTTCCATCATTTATTGAAAAGTAATAACCCTCTCTATCCATAATTGGAATAGAGATAATGTTCTTTATTAATTCAGGAACATAAAGACAATAATTTAAAACTATCATTTTTCCATTTCCTAATGCTAAGTAGACAATTCCTATGGCTAATGCAGCAACTTTTGCTCCATTTCCAAGCCTTAGGATCCGCTCTCCTCTACTCAGCTCTCTACTTCTTGTCATCACCTATAAATTATTGCATAGATGTATAACACAACCGATATCTAATACCCAAGAAGCATTATTAACTGAAATGTTAACTTCAACAAAGAACACACTAGAACTCTTCTGGCGATTTGCAAAATACTCCTTATAGTTCCTCTTCTAATACCCTGG
Source organism: Paulownia fortunei (assembly GCA_019321725.1). Classification (NCBI taxonomy): domain Eukaryota; kingdom Viridiplantae; phylum Streptophyta; class Magnoliopsida; order Lamiales; family Paulowniaceae; genus Paulownia; species Paulownia fortunei. The sequence goes on from CM033121.1 coordinate 16,266,645, forward strand.
CTTGCCATAGTAGTAACATTTGTCATCTAGTTTGGAACCTTTTTTCACTCCAATCTAGGCCTTCATACCCTTGGCCTTCTTAGAAGAACTTTTCTTCTTCATTTTCTTCGACCTTTTAGTTTTAGATTAGGATGAAGAGCTAATGAGTAGGATGGGCTTCTCCTTGTTCATGGTGGATTTGGTAGTCTTCAACATGTTGACTAGCTCAGCAAGGCTAGTCTCCATCTTGTGCATGTTGAAGTTGACCAAAAAAGAGTCAAACGAGGGCTAATAAAGACTATAGCACGAGATCCACATAGAGTTCGTTGTCCATAACGACTCCTAGGGACTCAAGTCTCTCAATCAAGGCTATCATCTTTAGTCCATGATCATGAACTGAAGAGTCTTCAATCATACGACATCAAAAAATCTCTCTTGATACTTGGTATCTAGCTTGTCTTGTATTCACCATACAATTCCTTCAGATGAAGGTGGATATCGGTAGCATGTGCCATACTCTCATGCTGTCTTTGCAACTTATTTGACATAGATGCTATCATATAACACTAAGCCTGCAGATCATCCTCAACATGTTGATGATATTATGTTTGCTCTTCCTCTGTGGCCCTCTCTGGTGGAGCCAGTGGAGCCATGCTCTTTTCAGATTGGAAAACTATCCAAATGTTCCTTAACTAGTCAACATAGTTGAGACCAATGAGTTTGTTGGTGATAAGAATTGATGCAAGTGGATTTTTAGCCATAATGTGAATATGATATCTACAAAACATGAGGCAGAAAAAAGCATACATTCAACAGTTTAATCATTTATGATAAGATCTTTAATTATAAATTGTCTCTCACTATTTTTTTCAAATCCCATCACCCTCATGATGGATATTCGAGTAATCATATTTCCTAGTGGGCTTGAAGTCAAAGTAGTCTTATCATACAAACATAGTAAAGGTGTCACGAGTTTGATGTGATTGATCGATTATGCGTACATATAAAATTTGATATTCTTTAAAAGTATCAGAGGTCTCAGGATTTAATGAAGTTATACCTAAAGCTTCCATTTGATGAAAATGATCAAGAAATGACTCAAGTCATTGGTTTCTCGCTATCTCTTCAAAAATCCAAACCCTTTGTTGGAATTGATTCACTTAGAACCACAAGCATTGTTCTTTCTCTAAGCGTATCCACAACTTAGATGTTATTTAGCCTATGCTAGTATACTACAATTTGATCAAGCCTAATGTGTTTAAGTGTATGGAACAAGAATATATCAAATATATTTTGGGTGCTCTTGATTAATTCTTAATTCAACTTGGGAATAGAAGAATTAATCAAAGAATATAACTAATCTAGGATATGGTGGATTTCTTGGATAAAGAAAAGAAGAAACAATTTCTATAGTGTGTGAGAGGGGCCGAAAATTGCAAGACACTTCTTGCAAATTTTCGACCATTAATGGGATTTATAGGACCCCATAATTCCATCTTGTAGAGTCCCTTTCCTTGTCCAGCTTGTACTCTTACAAGGTAAGTTTGTGATTACAAATCCAAGACTTTAAAATCCTAATTAGTCTTAGGAATTCAATTCTTCATTAACCTCATGGGGTTCCTGTAATAAACGAGCATGACACTACTCATTTGACCAATATGATTCATGCATTACATGTTATTCATAAGTGCTTGCAATGAAACTAGCATGGCATGATTCGTTTTACCTTATAATCACATTAATTTGATCATTAAATTTCTAGAAAATCTCATATGGTGTTAGTTGTCGATCACCATAATATAAGTAATCAACATTAAATTGAAATAAGAAGAAAATGAGGTTGATAAATATTGGATGTCGATGGGATATATAGGTTAATTTTTGGAAGTGTTAAAGTTGTTACTAGTAAGCTTATACGGTTTGATTCGATTTCATCCAAGTATTTCAAAAGTATATATCGGTAAATTGCATATTTTGGATATTGGACATAAAATAATATAATTCAAAGGTGATATTACAATATTCATTTATGTAAAAGATTATATAATTTTTAATATGGACAATTATTTAAGAATCGGGTGACAATCGGGTAAGAAATTAAATGAACGTTTAGGAAATTAGCTTATGAATTATCTATGGGATCTTGTGGTAATTAAAATAGGATGCAATAAAATTAATGTATAGTAGGATACATTTGATCTAGGCTTGAAAGATGGGTGAAATGTCATATTTATACCACAACTTACCACCTCATACTTGCTACCAAGCTTAAGCAAGCACCTCAAGTGCCACCTAAAGCTTTCTTTCACTCTTAGCCATTTACCCACGACCCTCAACCATTTTCAGGGTGTTACAGAGTGGTATCAGAGCCCGGTTTGTGGTTCTGTAGACTGTCCATGTACATGATCTCTGAAACTAGTGGAGCACAACCATGCCAGTAAGTTTTATTTGTTGTATAATTTATTTTGTATTTCATGAATAATATTGGCCATGTGTTTTAAGATTTTGTATAAAATAATGTTGAGGCAGGCTCATCAGTGGTAACAGGTACAAAATTTATTGTTGGTATTCTATCTTTAGAGCTACATATTCTATATTATCCACTAAGTATGTAATAAGATTGGATAGGGTACTTGATATATATATGAGGTCAATTACAATGTTTTAATTCCTTTTGGAGGTTCAAGATTAACTAATTAGATTTTAAGACCTCTAGGTTAATTTTGTTATATTGGCTAGGATTATGATATATTCTTTTATATTGATTGATTTATTGAGAATTATGCATTGTGGACTACTTCAGGATTATTAAGACTTTCAAATTTTAGGTGATGAAAATTTAGAAATTTTATGGAGGCCATAGCAGGAAAATGATTACTATTTGCAGAAAATAAAGAAGATTGTCAAATTATAATTTTCTACAGTTACCGTGACAAAGAGTTGTAAGAAAGAGTTATTATCGATCTTTGGGTTGTGTTAAATTTTTTAAAAATGACCAAGTTTACTAAAAATCCATTTGTGTGATCTCAGATCTCTTAATACATGTTGAAAAGAAGAACCAACTGATTTTATCCGGGATATAGTTGTAAGAACAAATCCAATCTCTCTTTTAGTTTATCATATACACCTATTGGAATTCGATGAACCTTTAGTGATATTGTTATAATATTAGGCAAGGCATTAAGGTCTAGTGCTTCTCCTAAACAAGCTCCATTTCATATTCACCTAGAAGAAAGATGAATCTTGAGGTTATGTATTATTTATTGCAACTGAATTGAGTAATAATTTGTAATAAGTACAAATTTTCATATTAAGGTTTATTTGATAAGTTAAGAGGAGCTACTGTGATCTTGAGGATTGATTTTAAGTTTGAATTACTTATGAATTTCTTGTTGTGCCATTGGGTTGACTAATGCCTTAATTATTTTGATATACATGATGAATAATGTGTTTGTGATTTTATTTGGGTATATTTAGGGTGATATTCATTGATGATATCTTAGTGTACAACGAGAAAAGATATGATTGACCTTTCAATATGATCTTGGAAACTCTAAGGAAGTAGAAAATTATTTGTTCAATTTAGTAAATGCGATCTTTTGGTTATATAATACAATATTTATTTTGGGACTGCTAATTTTCTTAAGAAGATATCATTGTAACTATTCAAAACTTCGACGTTGTACTGAAATAGGAAGACCAATAAATGTGATAGAAATAAGAATCTTTTTATGGGTTAGTGATATTATTGGATATTCAGTCAAAATTTCTCCTAAGTTGTTACCGCTTTATTTCATCATACATGTAGGTATATGAAATTTGAATGGTTCGCTAAGTGGGAAGAAATCTCTAATTACTTAAAGAAAATTAATTTGAGCTTTGGTGGTGACTCCAACTTTAGATATAAGTTATTTATTGTGTATAGTGGTGTATCTCATTGTATTTTGGTATATGTTTGATGCAATATAGAAAAGTTACTCAATACTCTTCAAGTTAATTAGATTATTTATGTAATACTACATGTGACATTACAAAACCGAAGTACTTGAAATGTCTATATACTCATGCTTGCTACCAAGCTTAAGCAAGCACCTCAAGTGCCACCTCAAGCTTTCTTTCACTCTTAGCCATTTACCCACTACCCTCAACCATTTTCAGTCATTTTCAAGGTCCAAACTCATGTCAGAATCTCTCTAATCTGGTCCTAATTGATTTCAAGTGATACAAAAAGGGCAAAGGAAGCAAAATGAAGTAATAATCACAAATAGAAGCTGAAAGTGGCATAAGTGAGATTCATGTACAGTTTTGACATCAATTTTTATATTATTTGAGGGTTTTGTGATTTCTTAATATTCTTATATTGTTCATGATGATGTTAGAGGTCATTCATATGGTTATTATGCATAAAAGAATGATTTGTGGTTGCAAACACATAGTAGAACCATTAAGGAGTAGAATCTGTGTATATGTTGATTTTTAGTTTATTGAGCTTAAAATTGGTAAGAAACCTTGGGTAAATGCTATATTTATCATCATGAACATGTTTATATAGGAGTTAAGATTATTTATTTAGGTTTGGATAGCTTGGGAATTAAAATATGGCATGACAATTAAAGAGATGCACAGAACTGTCTCCATCGAATATTAGATTCTGTCCTATGTTAAGGGGACTAGTTTTACAGCATTAAATCCATCATTTTTGGAAATATTATGACATGGTTGTCTCTTTATATATGTTATCTAAGTGTGGTGAAATTTGGGAGTGGTTGAATACACTTAAGGGTGCCAAAACCATTAATGTCATGAAGTGTGCAAAACTGCCACGGTAGGAAAAATCTGTTTCAGTATGCTGTAAAAGAGTTGAACTTGGGATGCTATATCCATGCATTTTAGCCATTATATAACACGGTTACATTATTGTTTATGTTAGCTAAGTATGATAAAAAATTATGGAGTGAATGAATACGTCTAAGGGTATCAAAATCATCATGCAAATTAATATGGCAACAAGAAAATGTGAACTTGTGAATCTGTTCCATTTGGTTCATTAGCATTTTCCAACATAGATGTGGTTAATTTGATCCCTAAATTTTAAGGGGATATTATAAGATTTAAAATATATCAATTAAGTGAGGTTAGTATACATTTAAGATGTGGAACAAAGGTGCATAGAAGGTTGTATTTGATTATAGTTTCTAAGTGGTGAGGTTGTTTAATTAAATTGAGATTCAAGATCTTTATACTTTATTAGGTATAATGAACTTGTTAATTGAGGATGGTGATTGATATCTTGTACTTTTATAGATTATTTCATATCTAGGGTTGGGGAGTAATACTTAAGAAACCTAGAAGTAACACACAACCGATCAAAGAAAAGTGAAAATCCATTTGCAACTACAATACATGAACATAGTATTCTTGAAGCATTTATACCTAATGTGTTGATGATAATTAAATTGATTGGATGACAAGTATAGTATGTACCTTAAGAGTTTTATGATTCTTGAAATATGTTGAGAGCAAGATGACTTACATTTCATATTGAACATACCATTCATGAGCATTTACAAGTGCATACACGACATATGAGCATAGTTGAGGTTCTTGCGTGCATGATATGATTTGAGACATGATTTTCAAAAAAAAAAATATTTTGGTTGGCCACTGTTAGTGTACTGAGGTATGCGATGCGTGCTTATGTAATATTTTGGGGCGCTGTGAGTGTTACTTCTTAGAGGATCATAGGGGTTGACAGGGGTGTGCCTCTGGTGGTCACGATAGGGTGGACCACTTAATTGTGCCCTTATTAATGCCGTTGGTAGGAAGACTTCTGGAGGATCACAGGGTTACAAGATGCAAAATGTCCTTACTTCTTTTGAAAGTATAAGCTATTATTTTAATTTTTAAGTCTATCGCATTATAACTTTGGAATGTCGTGTTCTATATAACTCTTGCAATTTTATAGTAAATAAGTTTAAGACTAGCATGACTGTGATGGGTGTTGTGTTTTTTATATAAGCAGTGATTTTTTTATATATAGGGTTATATGTGAGAAAACACTTTTACTATTTCTCAAAGTGCTACAGTTGACAAAATATATATATATATACACACATGCACACACATGTGCTACCTTATTAAAATTATTATCATATCAATATCTATATCTAGTGGTGGGGGTGTTACAGTTCCTACAAGTCCACACCCATTGGTCCTTGACCCAGTTAATTTGATCTAATTTAATTAACCAAATCAATTAAATTAATTCATCAAAGGAATCGTAAATACCACTATAATTAGTTGATATTATTAATTAATTATTTTTTTCCATGATGAGCTGCCTAATCTAATTAAGTAAATTAATTTATCTAATTAATTAATTAAATTAATTAAGCTTAATTTAATTAATCAAATTAATTTAATTAGTCCAACTATTGGAATAATTCTTTAGGCAAGAAATGAACTTGTTTGATTTAGTGTGTAACCCCTTAGATTTATCCATATACTAGTAGTAGGCTCAGAACTCTTGTGACTTAGTTGAAAAATTTATACTTTCTTGATTAATTAATTAAATTAATCATCTTGGCCTAATAGTTCCAATAACCTCACCAATCAGGTTAACATCTAGCAACATGTCATGAAGACTTAGACATAGGTGAAGGTGGCGAACCCTTTCTAATTATGAATACTATACAAGTTGGGTACTACCATTAACTAATCTCCTGATTAAGCCTAGGGCATAGATTATTAGTCAAAGCCCTAATAGCTTAATTCTAAGAAACTATTACTAGTATCTTGATTCGTTTAGGCTAATTAGGAAATGCATTTCCTAATTACTCATCACAACCATGGTTATAGATTTCAAAATCAAGTATAATTGACATCATAACAGGTTCACCTATTTTTTTAGATATGTGAGGGACCCTTTGTTGTCCGCTCATTAACTTCCATAAGCGAGAATGATGCATAAAAAATATCCCTTTCACGACTGTCATTTAATCAAAGGACAGATCAAGTACACCATGTCGAATATGATGTTACAATGGCACCTCAAGTCAAAGGACTACTAATTTATGCACTATTGTTATGATTGGAAACTTCTATTCGACAACCAATATTTCCTGGGGAATTTCCAGTGGTTGTTCAATGTCCTTGTTTTCCAACAAACACCCATATACATGCACTAGATTTATGCAAGTCTTAATGGGCTAGATGATGTCCCTTCTCAAAATGTCCTTGACTTGTAACAATTTTAAGATTAGGACCACAGAGGCATGTTCCATGATCGGCATCCTATGTGTGACCATGCCCCGTAGTCATATGTGATGTAGGGACTTTATCTAATTCTATTAACACGAATTTAAGATGAAATTTTATTAATGTTAATCGAATAAGAATGTATTATATAAGAGTATAAAGTAGTCACTAGTTGGTTCGCCGGTCACTAACTCTAATAGTCTTCCAATTAGAGTTAGAAGATAAATAGGAAATTAGGGAGTCAGCAAGTATAAAAGGGAGATCTCTTTCTTGTCTCTTGGAGCTACACATTTTGAGCCTTAGAGATCGCAAAATTTTGTTGAATATTTTCCTTCCCCTCTCCTAAGCTCACATTTCATGAGTTGAAAACATCACAAGAAAAATTATATAATATAATTTAATTTGGTGTTGTGAATGCCCACTTATTCCAATTGTTGTGGAGCTTCGATTGGAAGGCCTTGGTGTCTGAATCAATCAGATTAAAGATTGGAGTGGAGGGTTCGTGGTTTCACAAAGCATAAAGAAGATAAAAATCATCTTTTGTTTATTAGGTTATATTTTCTGAAACCTATCTAATAATTATTATATTGTTTAGAACTTATCAAAATTATGTTTTCATACAGCTGCATGAATTCTATGAAAATATTTTATTATGTCTGATACCATAAATTTTTGTTGTGCTTGATTTGATAGGGAAACTAATCAAAAAATTTCCAACATTGCATTCTTTCCCAAATAGAATACAGTCTCTCTACTCATTCTTTCTCTTTACATTTCTCTTAGAGCATCACCAAACATATGAAAATTACTCCAAGATCTTAAGGTGTGTGAAGAATAATGGTGGATACTCTTGTAGCATTGGAGCAAGAAGACTTTAGCGTATTACCGCTAGTGGTTGCATTCGTAGCATTCGGAGAGGGCTTGTATACAAGTTGCAGATCCAATTGAATCACTTAATCATTCACTGCATAAGAAAGGTAACATTGATCCATCTTAATATTAGATGATTATATGCGCATTAGATTTCCTACAGTGGTATCAGAGTCAAGAGGGTGATATTCATTGATGATATCTTATTTTACAATGAGGAGAAATATGAATAACCTTTCAATATGATCTTGAAAACTCTAAAGAAGTAGAAATTATTTGTTCAATTTAGTAAATGCGATCTTTTGGTTATATAATACAATATTTATTTTTGGGATTGGTAATTTTCTTAAGAAGGTGTCCTTGTAACTATTCAAAACTTCGAGATTATACTAAAATAGGAAAGATCGATAAATGTGATAGAAATAAGAAAATTTTCTGGGTTACTGATATTATTGGGTATTCAGTCAAAATTTATCCTTAGTTGTTACTGCTTTATTTCATCATACATGCAGGTATATAAAATTTGAATAGTTCGCTAAGTGGAAAAAATATCTAATTACCTAAAGAGAATTGATTCGAGCTTCAGAAGTGACTCCAACTTTATATATAAGTTATTTATTGTGTATAACGGTGTATCTCATTGTGTTTTAGTATATGTTTGATGCAATATAAAAAAGTTACTCGACACTCTTTGAATTAATTAGATTATTTATGTAATACTACATGTGACATTACAAAACCGAAGTACTTGAAATGTCTATATACTTAAAGAGTTGAACTTGAAAAAAAAAGGATGGATATTATCAGTAAGTGAATATATTGTATGATCCATATAACTACATATGTCATTGGAATGAAATATCTCAATAGACTAATATTCATATAAATTTTACTTCATAAACTATTATGAAAATTGAGGATTGTATAGAGGATGAATTAGAGTCAATGGTAAATTATTTGTTTATTAATATTTTTGTAAGATTGATTTTGATTGATCAAATTTCAAATGCTCAAAATAAGGTTGATGAAAGGTTAAGATTAAGATGAAAGGTATAAAAGGAATTTAAATAGTTTTTTGTGATAAGTGATAATAATCTCTTAATAAGAGATAGATGTGAAAATCAGGGATAAGAAATTACAAGACTAAGTTTTAGGAGGTGATCATGTACCTTTTTATTTGTTTTATTTAGTAGTATGAATGATGTTTGTGATCTCAAGAAAATGTACAGATATCGAATACTGGATGAGCTATTATGGAATATATTGTTAATATTTGGTTTGCCACTAAAAAAAAGGGATATTGTAAAAGTGCATATGTAGGAATGATTTAGTTCTGCTTTTATTTTCAGGTAGAAATGGGAAAGTATTCATGAATTTTGTATATGATAATGGAATTGTGTTATTGTTCATATGTTAATTGAATATGCTCATTCTTTCCCAATTTACCCTAGGTATTCCATGAAAATCTATGGAAAGATAAATGTATAGAAAGTGGTTAGACTATATGGTTTATTAGTGTCTATTAGCTCTGATGTAGATTAAGGTCTTTGTCCACTTCCTAGAAGATCTTACATCAAGTATTGGGAACAAAATTATATTTTAGTATTATGATCATCCATGCATCAATGGGCAATCAGAACAAACAAATTAGACTTTGCAAGATATGCTTAGAGCTTGTGCATTAGATTATTGATGTCAATTGAGAAATTTTTTTCTTGGGTGGAATTTCTTATAACAACAGTGATAAGGCTACTTGGGATAGTCCTCTATGAGGCATTGTATGATAGAAAATATAGGTCATCATTTTATTGAAATGAATTTGTGTTCTTTTAGGCTAAATATGGCTTGGGAAATGATAGAAGTGGTAGAACAAATTCCCAATGTATTGAAACTAGTTAGAGGTAACCATAGAGTTATGTAGATTAAAGAGGAATGTCATTGCAATTTATGATAGAGGATCAAATTTTTTTAAAGTGTCTCAAATGAAAGAGATTATGCGGCTTGGGCAGAAAGAAAAAAAGAAATTTTGGGATATTATATACAAACTTGATCCTAGGTACATTGGTTTATTTTGCATTACTGAGAGAATTGGGGATATTGCCTGTAAACTCGACCTCTTTGCATCAATTTCTCGAGTTAACAATATGTTTCATATGTTCATTTAACGGAAGTATATTATGAATCTATCTCATCTACTAAAGAAGGAGCTAAGAACTAAATTGAGGTCAGAGATAAGAAGAAAGGCCTATAGAGATTTTAGTAAGGGATGTAAAACAACTTCAAAATGAGAATATCTCATTAGTTAAAGTACTGAGGAGAAATCAATCAACATAAGAAGCTACTTAGGAAAGGAAGCATAAAATGATATCTAGAGCTTTTTGGTAAGCAAAATTGTGGGGACGAAATTTTTATATGGAGGGGATGATGTAATATACAAGCTTCACACTACTCACTTGGCCAATATGATTCATGCATTACATGCTACTTATATGCTAATTTGCATTAACATCTACATGGCATCTTATATAACATTCTTAATCGTTAAACCTCTAATGCTATCATATGATGTTAGTGGTTGAGATCTTATAACCTAATTAAGTAATTCTACATTTAGATAAGAAAAATAATAGATTGGTCAATATATTGGATATTCATAGGTTATATGTTATAATTTTAGAAGTGTTAAAGGTGTTAGTAGTAAGCTTATATGATTCAATTCAATTAGATCGAGGTGTTTTAAAAGTATACATCCATGAATTAACATACTTAGGATATTAAACATGATATAATGTCATTTAAGTGTCATATTACAAGGTCCATATATGGATATGATTTTAGAAATGCAAACTAGATAATCATTTAAGAATCGGATGTCAATCGGTTTAGAGATTGAATAAATGGTTAAAAAATTAGGGTAGAATTTATTATCCGATCATATAAAAATTAAAATAGGATGTAAATAGATAAATAAATATTGAGAAACACTAGATTAGAGTTGTATATGATGTGTATAATATCATATTTGAACCACCACTTGACACCTCAAGTTTTGCCATCTCAACCTTTCTTTATTTCTATCATTGAACCATGACCAAAAAATCATTTATGAGCTATTTCACATTCCAAACCTCCATATTGAATTTTAGAAGTTTCTCTCAAGTGCTTCCAAGTAAAGAAAAAAGTGAAGGAAGTTAAGGAAAGCAAGGGAGGAGCAAGTAGAAGCTTAAATTTGTGCATAGGTGAGCTTAACGCATGTTAGCTAAGTGTGGTAAATTTTTTGGAGTGATTGGATATGCTTAAGGATGTCAAAATTATCATGCAACCAAATTGGACAACAAAAAAATATGAAAATGTGAATCTGTCCCATTTGATAACTTAGCATATTTCAACCTAAACTTGTTGCTATTGAGTTCTAACAATTAGGTACATGCTATTATAGTTATAATACTTCAATTATATAATGTACATATATCTAAGATGAGAAATTAAGGTATTTGAGGGACTATATTGTGTTTTTGTTTGTGAAAGCTTGATTGTTACCTAGATAGCTTGGTGTTTAAGGTCTTAGTATGTGATTTTGTGCTTTCAACTTTCCAAATTGGGAATGGTGCTTGATGTTGGGTAATATTACAGGTTATTTTACACCTAAGGTTGGAGGGGAACACTAAACAAATCTAGACTAAGCCACCAACCAAGTGAAAGGTAAGTAAAGATCTATTTGCAACTACAATGCATGAACATAGTACGTCTTGAAGTATTTATACCTAATGTGTTGATGATATATAAATTGATTAGATGACAAGTATATTATGTACTTGAAGAGTTTTATAATTCTTGAAACATGTTGAGAGCAAGATGACTTACATTTCATATTGAATATACCATTCATGAGCATTTACATGTGTATGCATGATATATGGGTATAGTTGAGGTTCTTGCATGCATGATATGATTTGAGAAATGATTTTCAAGAATAAAGATGTTTATTGGCCACTACTAGTGCATCGAGGCATGCGAGGCATGCTTATGTGATATTTTGGGTACCACAAGTAGGATAACTTCCCAGAGGATTATAGGGGTAGACATGAGGTGGACCTCTGGTGGTCACGGGAGGATGGTCCACTTGATTGTGCCTTTGTTATGATTGATTCCATGGGTGGGAGACTTCTCGAGTGATCACAGGAGAAGACAGGGGGTGTACCTTTAGGAGGTTACAGGAGGATGGTCCACTTGACTATATCAATCCCTTATTGGCCATTTGATTATTAATATTGTGTAAATATCTTTCCGGTGCATAGTAGGTGGGTCAATAACCCAATAAAATAAAGTGATTTTGAATAAAAACTCTTTGATTTATGAGTACTCAAATTTAACACATTTATAGCATCATATCTTTGAGATAAGTTTCATGAGATTTTATATCATACTCTTGCCATGCATTATTTTTACCTATTGAGTATTAGCTCATGTAGTTCATGCATTGTAGGTAAGCATGGCGAGACTTGAGAGCTCTAGTTTACTAGGCTAGCAGTGGAGCTCCTATAGGCTCTCAAAGATTAATGTAAATGGATAACGACCTATTGGGCTATTTTGTGGATGTGATTTTGATTTTATAGTTTATTGTATTATATTAGTTACTTTATCCCGTATATCACTTTCAAACTCCTTTGTGACAGAGAGTTTGAGTTTGTGATGATTTTGATAGACCATTTTAATATTTTAATAACTACCTATGTATATACAGTGTTACAAGATATGAAAATACTTTACTTTTATCAATGTATTATCAAACTAACTAGCTATAAAAAAAGTTATACACATGTATACATGCACAAATTATGTTGCACAGGTTGTTTATATATATATGTATATATATTTTTGGGAGGTTGGAACAATGCCTATGCCAATTGAGTCAAAAAATAGACAAATTGCCTAATATCGTCGCGATATAGACATATGCAATAAGTAGGTGGATCATGATATGAGTGTGTGATTTACTATGTTGAGTTGCACGCTCGGTAATCTGATCCGAGAATTTGAGAAGTATTCTACGACTAAGGAGTTGTGGTATATGTTGAAGGTCACTTAGATAGCACTTTGGCTATTTCATAAAGGAACTTACCCTCAAGTTTAATCAATCAATACGTACTTCACTTAAAGTACTAGATGACCCAACATCTAGATGTGATAAAGGATAAAATTTGAGAGCTTCCAAATGCTAGATGTGATAGCAGACCTGGGGACATAAGCTTGTACTAACACATAATAAGCAAATTTAGACATTTGACAGTGTTGCTAGTCATCTTAAGCTTGAGGTTGACCATCAAGAGTCGGAGCGAGCACAAGCGGCTGCTCTTGCCGTGCATGCTGGATAGCATAAGTCCAATAAAGACAAATATTGGAACAAGCAAAATGATGCTAGACAAAGTAGTGCACAAATCCAAAACTTGGCCCTATAAGGTAACAAGGATATGAAACATCATTAAGGCAAGAGGGTTGCAAAGAAGAAAGTCAAGTGCTATAACCACAACAAGGTGATTGCACATAGCTAAAAGGTTAGACCATATCTTTGTTGCTAATTCTCTTCTTGAGTGCATATCTTTGTAGCTGATTCTCTCATTGGTTGGATTGTAGATACAGACACAACAAAACATATGGCAAAGATCAAGTGGGATTCATAGATTATCATCAAGTACCAGTATGCAGCCACTACATTATTATGGGAAATAGCACATAAGAGAAGGTCCTTGGAGTTAGATCATACCAACTCAAACTTAGCACTATACGTGGGCTACTCATTAGTGATGTGCAATATACACCTACCGTTCAATGTAATTTACTTTTAGTCACTGTAATTTTATGACAAAGTTCTTTTATGTTTGAGCGAACTAGTTCATCGATCTTTCTTGGCAAAGATCTTTATAGCTTTGGATTTATGAATAATGAAATTTTCATGCTAGAATTATCTAATGATTACATTTCTTAAATTTCTTCCACTGTTGATTTTAATTTTAATTATATTAAATGTCATGCGAGATTATGGCATATAGGAGAAGAAATGATAGCTAGGTTAGCTTGAGAAGACCTTTTGGGCCACCACACAAAGTTAACCTTCATGTGTGTGAATCATGTATTGTAAGAAAAGCTTGCAGGAAGCCTTTTGGAAAGGCAAAGTGGGCTACTCATCCTCTAGAGTTAGTCCACTAGGATATATGATGACCAATGAATGTGAATGCACGACACAGTGAATCCTATTTTCTTACTTTCATTGATCATTATTCACTCTATGTGTTACTATATCTCTTGACTCGCTCTATGTGTCACTATATCTCTTATCTCGTCGGTTAGAAGTGCTTGATTATTTTAAACAATTCTAGGCAGAGGTTGATAATTAAAAGGATAGCAACCTCAAAGTTTTAAATACTAATAGAGGGCGAGAATGTTTGAATGATTAGTTTAGACAAATGTGTGAGTAAAATGGGATCATAAGGTAATAATGCTTCCACACACGCTACACTAAAAAGGGATAAGAAATCGAACACTTTTGATATACCCATATCAATGATGGCTTAAGAAAATCTTCTAATGTCTTTTTTGGGAGATACAAGTTTGACTATTGCCCACATATTGAACCATGTACCTTCTAAATCAGTTCTTTCAGCACCATATGAGTGGTGTCACGCAGAAAGCCTAATTTGGAAGGCTTGCACCCTTGGGGGTTGGCAAAGTTTGTTCATAAAACTTCAGATAAGCATGGGAAGCTTGATCCTATAGTGATTAGAGATATCATTAAAAGATATTGCAAGCACTCAAAGGGATATGTGATGTACGATGAACACCTTAATGGAGTTATACATCCTGATGGAGAAATGACTGAGATTGTGTCCTAGGATGTGAATTTCCTCGAGGAGGATTTTTTGACAACTGGTAAAGTCAAAGGGAACCTTGAACTATATATGTTACAAGATCCTTAGGGTGGCGCTCAAGTCCTTGGTGAGGGTGAGGGTGGTGACCTCAAAATAAGTAGTACAAACTACAAGTGCACGGTGTCAACAAGTAATAAAGAGTGAGTAGAGTATCATATCCCTAAAGTGTGTGTGTGTGTACCAAATATAGATTACCTATGTTATGTTTGACTGAACATTTATTGTGGTGAAAGAATTAAAATATGATAACTACTAAGTTGACAAAATTAACTAAAACCCAATGAGACTAGGGAATTCAATTCAATACTGAGGAGAGTTAAGGCATTAGATTATCGTTCTATTGCATTGTGAATTCTTACAAGTTAGTGATTAGGATTGTTATTGAATTGTGTGATAGTGAAAACTCCAATATTATATGATACTCTTTTCCAAGATGTACCACACCTATTATTATAAAGCAATTGGTATATTCCTATACAAGCTTAGATATTCAATAATGCATTAGGCCTTGTGATTTCCTCTAGCTTTCGACGGTCAAGTCTATGACTACTGCGTGTGGTAACTCCTATATTCCTATAGTGACCCAACCCATGACATACACTACACAAGCATTTATTGTGACACTATCTACCGATCTCAATCATAACAACAAGGCTCATCTCAAAATTGGCTAAATTTAAAAAACCATTAAAAACATAGTGTATACTCATCACAAATCAATAATCATCCACATCACATATAAGTCAACAATTCACAACTTTGTAGAAATGACTTTCCAAGCCTTGACAAAAGTGAATTAGTTCATATTGAAATTAAGCAAGCACCAAGTGTTTCCCATCATCATGATTCTTAAAAATTTCTCAAACTAAACAAAATGAAAGAAGAAATTAAAGTTGAAGATTATAACCACTAAGTGATTCTTCACTTCTTCAAAATCTTCAATGAAGCTTCTTCGTTTCTTGTCTTCAAATCCCAAGATCCTTGGTGAATAGGTAATGGGTAGGTGTTTTTGAAGTGTGGTGTGTGAACAAATATAGAGAATATGTGTTTTGGGTGGAGAGGAAGAGTGTGTGAAAATTTAGGTGTAGAGTGTGTGTGGGTGATGAATTGTGTGTTGAATGATAAGTGAATTAAATATATGTGTAAATTATGTGTGTATAATGTATCTATTAAGAGCATCATATGGATAATGATGTGTAGGAGTATCTAATGTGTATATATCAGAAAAGATGCCAAAATTTACCTTTAATTGCCACTTGTCGCAAGAAGAGGGTTGGGAATCTTTTTCTGTTGAATAGTTGGTGCTACGGTGCACGTTCTCACCCAAGGATGGTGCTAAGGTGACTCATATCTATTTTCTTTGGTAATGTGGTGCCATTTTTGGCACTACAGTGCCATGGCCTCTGTTTACTTTGGCGCTGTGACGCCCTATTTGGCACTGCAGTACAAGTTACTACACTGTAGAGCCTCTTTCAGTTGATTTTCACCACTTTCTAAGCCAAACTGGCTTTGGTATCTTCATAATAATTATAGCTCTATCTCTTAGATTTCTATATCTTTATAGATCAGCTCAATATTGCTTTTGTGGAAAGAGTTATGCTAGAAATACGAAGATTGTGCATCTAAAAGTTTATGCCGACTTTTTAAACCGATTTTCCATCTTTCACTCTATTTCTTTAATTTTTAGTTCCTACAAACAATTTTCACAACATAAGGCATAATTGTATCAATTTTAAGATAAAAACATGTGCAATTGTGCTCATGGAGGTATCGAAAATATCGCACTTTTTGAGCCTATAAGAGGCTTCATATTCTTTTTTCGAAATTGATAGGGATAGTGATAGTGAAAGTAGTGTCAGTAGGAGAGTCCTACTAGAAGAAGACTATCAAAAACCACAATGTTATAGAAGAAAATGTGGAATAATACTCTTTTGATGATGTGTGATCGAAAGGGAATCTTTTTTGTGTGCTTTTGTGTTAGCTAATGAGCCAACTACTTATGAAGAAGTTGTAACTTCTATAAACGCAAATGAGTGGATACCTACTATGGAAGAAAAGATCATCTTGATTGCAAAGAACTATTTTCAGGAGCTAATCAATCTTCCATCTGGACATAAGACGATTGGGAATAAGTATGTTGTAAAGGTCAAGTGCAAGGCAAATGGATCGATCAATATAAATATCAACTTATAGCGAAAGGTTATACCAAAAAGGAGGGTATGGACTGTGAAGAGACATTCTCCTAAGTGGTGAGGTTTGCCTTTATTCACCTCACATTAGCCATTGTTGTCCACCTAAATTTAGAATTATTTCGGATATATATTAAGACAATATTTCTCAATGAGAGTTGCTCCAGGAAATCTATATGGATCCATGTATGAGATTTCAGGAAATAGGGGGAGAGCCCAAAGTGTTATGCTTAAATCGCTCTATTTATAGATTGAAACAGTCATCCACACTGTGGCACCATCAATTTCATTGAGCTATCACCATGAGAGGCTTTACGATGGTCGATGAAGATAACTGTGTGTATGTCAAGAGAAGTGGGAGAAATTTCCTGGTACTCTCATTATATGTGGATGACATTTTGTTGGTAGGGAATAACATGAAGATGATTGTCGCCACTCAAAAGTGGCTATCCACGATCTTTAAAACGAAGGACATAGGAGAAGCTGAATACATACTTGGTGTAAAGATACATTGGGATCATTTTAGAAAAATCTTGAGTTTGTCTTAAGAGACTTACATCAAGAGGATTGTAGAACAATTTCGTATGCATAATGTTAAACTTGTTGACATACCCATGGACAAAACCTACGTTGTTAGCAAAGAACTGTTCCCTAAGATAGAAGAAGAAAGGGAACACGGTCGCTAAGGTTCTATATGTGAGTGTGGTAGGGCGTCTAATGTGCTCAATGATGTGCACTTGATCAAACTTGTGCTTTGCAGTTGGAAAGGTGATCAGATATCAAAGTAGTGTTAGACATGACATTTGGGCTACCGTGAAAAGGATATTTAGATATTTGAAGGGGACTATTAATCTCACTTTGTGCTACCATAGGGTAGTCTAAAGGTGATTAGTTATAGTAATGCTAATGAATCAATAGATGAAGATGAGCACAAATCTACATCAGGATATGTATTCTTGTTGGGAGGCACTGCTATTACTTAGGTAGCAAAAAGTAACCTTGCATCTCTTTGTCTACCATGGAAGCAAAATACATTGCTTGTATATCAATAGTCCAGGAAGCTATCTGATTCAGGAGATTTTTTAAAAGCCTACGTGTTACAGTGCATGTTGATGATCTAGTTATTGTTTATTATGATAACACAGCTACACTGTCTTGTTTACTATGTGGTCCTTGTGTATTATTTGGTCTAGGTTATAAGTTATACTTGTTCATTCACAAATTCCTTGGAGTTGTTTATTGAGAAGTGATCTACTTGTGGAAAAATGTTGTGATTTTGGAACTGAAACAAGAAAACAGGGTCCTTTCAACTCATTTGGGACTTCTTAGTATTCTGACCCCTGCTCATTTGTGATGATATTTGTTTTTGATTCATAGAGAAGTTGTACATGCAATTAATTTCTTATTTTGGCATTTCTAGGAGTCGTAGGCTTAGTGTACCCAAGTAACATAGGAGGACCAAGTGTATTAATACTAGATTCCACTTTATTCGAGAGAGTGTTACACAAGGTCAAGTAGTTCTCAGGCATTTCCTACTAGCAATATCATCACTACTCCATATACTATGCTTTTGCAGAGAGATATGTTCTAAATTAAGTCATTTTAGTAGTATGGGACTTTATAGGTGTTAAGTTGGTATTTTACTTATAATTTCGAATACCTTTAACTTAATAATTTGTTCATGTTCAAGAGTTTTTAATTAATTTTCATATATTTTATTTACATTTTATAGAGAATAGAAGAATGAGACAAGTGTTAGAATCCAAAGATGCAAAGGAAATAAGTCCAAAATATTCCATCCTCGCAGTGCCATTTGGACAGTATTTGTAGTTTAAGCATAACATTTTTCTTTGAAGCCCTATTTACCTGATTATTAATCCATTAGGAAGTTAAGATATAGGGTTACAACTTTTATTTTAACCATAAATCCCAATTCATTCGATTTCAATGAGATAAATTGGGTTAAAGAGTTAGAAGTGGACTGAAACTTCTAGATGTGGCACATCTCGGTATTTTTGACTTAACTCTATCTCCACAAAATTGATATTGAGATGATTCAAGTGGCTATATAAATCTAACAAATAGGGCTGCAATTAATATGCAAACACCAAAATCCAATTATTTTGGGAAAGAGGTCAAAAAACTGATAATTTTGCACCACGGAGCTGATAATTAAATTTGTCCACAATGCTCAGTGTGTTTTGTTGCCACGGTGTTGTCTGACGATTTTACATGTTATTACAGCTTCAAACTTGAATTTTTGGAGGATGGATATAAATAGAAAACTTGAAACTTTTCCAAAATAACTTGGCAACTTGGAGAATACGAGAATAAAGCTTGAAAAGAAGGAGAAGAGTTCAAGAAGATAATTAGCGGCATCAATCATCTAGACACAGAGAGGATTCCCAACCTTTGTCTATTGTTTCTTTTTTATAATCCATGATGTGTAGAAACTTGTCTATGAGTTTCTCTACTTTTTTTATGAACTAACTTTTAAATTCTAGGGGACGACGTAACCAACGTTGAATCCTATATTTTGAATTTTAATTCTGTTATTTCAAGTTCCTTCAATTTTTTTCTGTTATCTTGATTGATTGCTTTCTTGATCAATTGGCCATTAATCTTGAATGTTTGGTATATGAGATTCGGCATTCAAGAGAGAGAATTTTATGCCTGATCATAAGATAACATAACCTAACAATTTTTAGAGTCAAGAGGCTCATGAATCCTTTGAAGTCTTACTGAAGAATCCATTAAGCTTGGATAGAATTTAGGTTTGGATTTTTTAGGGATACAAAAATCTGAATTAGAATTCATAATTACTCGACACTTGAGAGAGGGAGTTGATTACTTAGAAATTATTGGCTCAAAAAATTGATGAATTGAATTGGTGAACATAGGTGGAAACTAAGTGAATCATACATATAGAGTTAATTGTCTATTAAGTGTTTGATAATTTGCCCAAGTAAACTTTTCTAGTGTAATTGTAGGATTCATAATTTTTAATAATTATAACTCTTGTTTTGGTTATCTGAATAAAGTATAGTACTCATATTTGATATCAATCTCTATAGATATGAGAACCTTTCTCATCCTACTATATTAAAACTTGACACCGTACACTTCCATTTACTATTTCAACTAACAAGTTTTTAGCGCCGTTGCTGGGATTGTTTTATCATATTTGCATTAATACTATTATCAAGTAGTCTTCGTTTTAATTCAGATTTGTTTTTCTTTTATTTATTTTCCTTGTTTTTTGTTTGTTGGCTCTAAAGAACAACAAAAATAAAATTCCATGGCTACGGTAGTCAAACGCATAACCATTGCCACAACGAGCTATCCAGGATTATTTTCAACCAGTAATTAATCAACATTATTCTATGATTGCTCGTCAGACCATAATGCCAACAACTTTGAGTTGAAGCCTACCCTTATTAGCATGGTGCAACAAAATCAGTTAGGGGGGACAACCTTAGAAGATCCAAATGCTCACTTGGCGTTGAGATACCATTAAAGTGAATAGAGTCTATGATAATGCCATATGGCAGTTTATTTCCATTCTCTCTATGAGATTAGTCCAAATTTGGTTACACTCATTTGCACTTGAAACTATTACCAATTGAAATGACTTAACTTACAAGTTCTTGGCTAAATCTTTCCCTCCAAGTAAGATACTGCAGTTGAAAGTGAGATTTCTCAGTTTAGGTTGATGGAGTTTAAACCATTGTACAAGACATGGGAACGATTTATGGAACTACTAAGGAGATGCCCTCAACATGGTTATGAGGATTGGCAACAGGTGCAATACAATGGGTTGAATAGGAAAATTAAAACTATCATTGATCCGCAAGCAGGGGGAACCTTGATGCCAAAGACTGCAAGTGATACCCATCTATTGCTTGAATAGATGGCTACCAACAACTACCAATGACCTTTTGAGAGATCATCTGTCAAAAAGGTTGCTGGAGTTCTAAAGTTAGATCCATTGACTGCTCTTGCTGCTTAATTTTCTACCCTATCAAACCAAATTGCAGCAATAATACTAATGGAGCTTCTTAAGGAATGGATGCTAATGCACCTAATAGCATGCCATTCAATGGGACTAGGATGAGTCAGGAGTAAGTTAAATATGTGAATAACTAGGACTTCAATTATCGGGGCAATCAGTTATCAAATCATTATCACCCAAGACTTCACAACTATGAGAATCTCTCATATGAGAATTTAAAGAATGTGTTTCAACCTCTTCCAGATTACGACAATCTATCTAGCTCTAGCAACCATGGGGGTGTGAAAAGATATCTTTTAAGGATGTTCTTGGTACTTTTAATGTTGAGGTAAGGGCTACGTTTAATAAAGATGATGTCAAACTTGATAGCATAGAGATCAACGTGGGCACTTGGCAAAAAATGTGGGAACACAGTTGAAGTCTCTAAAGATTCAGATTAGGCAACTCGCTATAGCAGTGAACTCACAACAGAAGAGAGGGAAGTTCCCAAGTGACACTGAAGTTAACCTTGAGGAACAATACAATGCAATTTATCGTAGAAGTGGCACAGATATTAAGGGCCAAAGCTACATGAAGAAGATAGGAAACAAACACATGAGAAAGAGACTTAAAGTGATGTTGAAAATGTTGGGTTCACAAAATTGAGGGACTAAGAACAATGAAAATTTAAAAATTTAAATATGCAATAAACTGTTCAATACATGTTGCCCCGGATTCGAAGCGATTAATCAATTCACACTCAAATACATCGTTTAATAAAATATAAAAGGTTTTTACGATTATACTTTTACAAGCACTCTTGTTGATATAGGGTGTAAAGAAATTAAAATTATTATCTTCCTAGAAAACTCTTCGTAGGAATCCAGAAACTAGTTCGAATCTTGGCGTGGATCAAAAACTTGATTCGTTGTAGGAATACAAATGTCTTCCCACTGATAGTGTCCTCGCGATGAGCAAAACCACAATTTAATAGCTCTACCAAAAGATATTAAATTCTTGTTTCTAATAAAAAATTTGGGAGTGAGGATTAATTCCAATATCAACTAGGTGATAGGAGAATTAATTTAATTATCAAAAGGATAGGAACTAAGTGATAGAACAAGAACTAGAGAGAAAAATTAGAAAAAGGGGTGTGTGTATTTTTCATAAGGAGGCTGAATATTAGTTGCTTCACTAGCATCAATTTTTCGGCAACTATAAAAATGTATTTTATATACATTTAAGTTTTGACCTAATTCCGTTAGGAATTCAAGATCCTTTCCTTATTTATCTCAATCTTGTCTTTGATTACTTTTCAATTAAGACTCACAGTCTTCATTGATTTCCATCTAGGATTAGGAGTCTTTAATTCATACTTAAAGACTACGAATGGGCCTCTCTTACGGGCCCATTAACCTTGGGCTTGCTTATTAATTAATCTTTATTAACTAATCAAGCCCAATTAAACTAGTTCCATAAGACCACCTAATTAAATTATGCTAAATATAAATAATATCATTATTTATAAAAGTTAAATTAATTTCACCCTTTAAATTCATTAAAGGTCCATTAATTAAATGATCCAATCAATTAATTAATTACTCCCAAAAGAGCACTAAATCTTTATTAGGTCCAATTAAATAATCTTATTATTAATTGGATATATTAATATAACTTTTTAATTTAATTCTAGTTTTAAGTTAATTAATCTCCATTAACTAAGTTGATCCAACTATTGGATAATTTTCTAGATAAAAATAATCCATCTCATATTTGTGTGTGACCCATCTCATATGTTGTGTGCATCGATTTAGATGAAAATTTTATTTAATAACAATGTCGCCGATTCCAAAGTGTATCCCTAGAATGAATGAGGAAATTTAGTGAAACTCATCATGGATTCACTTTATGATAATCCAATTCTCCTAAGATAATCAAGAAACTTTGAACTCAAGTACTTGCATCCTTTATTGAATTGAAGAGTCTTTATACTTTTCTCAATTTGTTTCTCCATCTCATGTCTATTCAATGATATATTCATTTATAATATGATTTTTAATAATAAATGTCTCCCACTATTTTATTCAAACCCCGTAACCCTCAAGATTACGACTAAAAAAAACTATATTTCCTAGTGAGCTTGAGGTCCAATTAATATTTTACATGCCCATGAATTGAGATCATATAAAATATCAAAAGGTAGACAACAACCTTGTCAATTCATCATATGTAACCTCCAAGCTATTTTACCCCACCACTTCCCATATGCCCCCAATAATATGACGATATATGGTACTAAGTGTCAAGCACTACCTATCAAACTTTCATGTAGAAGGAGCATCGAAATGTCCCACAACACTTGGATGACAATAAAGACTAGTCCATCCCCATACTTAGTAGAGATCACAACTTTCCATCATTTAGGCATCCCATGACTCATAGACAATGTCCTAAATATGGTAGCCTCGTCATGTCTTCTACTTTTAATGGAAGACATGGAAGATTGGGCTAGCCCAATTTTGCCCATATTTGCTTGATATAGAATTTTAGAAATTCTTAAACTTGACTTTAAAGTGAGGGTTCATTTTATAATTCCAAGACCTCATCTATTTTGGTTTATTTAATTAATGTTGCACTATCTTAATGATTGTAAATATAATCAAAAGAAAAGAATTAAATAAACCTAAGCATACATCTAACATACATACATAATAAAAGGGATGATCATGGACAATATGTTAGAGTAGTGCCCGGCGCGCCAATTAAATTGGGCGTCTTTTATGCTCTTATATTTGTAAAAATAATATTTTTCAAATAATATTAATAATTAGGCAAATCTTTTTATTTTTAATTATATTTTGTAATTAGATAAAGTCCGTAGACCGAACTTAGCTATGGGGCATGGTCATACATATGATAGTGATCATGGAATATGCCTCTATAGCTTTGGTCTTAAATTAGTTTTGAGTTGAGGGCTTTTTGAGATAGGACATCAAATAGCCCAATAAACTCGCACATACGATACATGCTCGATAAGAAGGACGTCTCGCTCCATGGATATTGGCATAGTGACACTAGTGCATGTATGCAAGTGCTTATTAGGGAACAAGTACACTTAATAGGCCCACTAAAAAATCTTAATTTTAAACTTGTTTGTTAAAATAAGAATTTTCAGGTTACGATAGTATACGATTAGTCTTTACACTTGAGGCACTATGTAGCCTTGTACATGTGGTGTTCCATTTTGATGTATCTTCTGATTGTTTGACAATCACAAAAGGGATACGTTGGATGTCGCATTGATATGTATGGAGGTTAATGAATGGCCAACAAATGATTCATCACTTATCTGACAGAATAAGTGAATTTCCTATGTTTTTATAGTTAATGACTCAGAAGTCCTTAGCTAAGACAAGATGAATATTACATGGAAGTTTTTTAACGATTCGTCATGAGTCATTAAAACTTGAAATGTAATCATAGTTATTGAGCAATTAGTATTTTAACGATTAATCTATGCCCTATATTCAATTAGGAGATTAGTTGACGAAAGGGCCTTACGTGTATGATACTCGTAATTGAAATAAGTTCACTCACTATTTCACGTAAGTCTAGGTAGTCATGACACACTTGTTGTGTGTTTCTCATGACTTGTGAGGTTCTTGAAATTAAGGAGTTAATTTCAAGTGGATTAATTAATTGAAAAAATTATTATTCATAAGTTACAAATATTGCAAGCTCACTGCTAGTTTAGTTGTGAATCTAAAATGTCACACATAGTTTAAGATGGAACATTTCTAACTTATGAATTGATCCAAGGAGTTGGATCTAATTAATTAATGGGAGAGCTTAAATTAATTCAATGAGTTGAATTAATTATTTAATTAAATAATTAAATTATTTAATTGGACCTAATAAGATTAGGAAGCCCAAATGGAGTGAAAAAATTATTTGACTGGATCAAATTAACTATGCACTCCATAAATTAATTTAATTAAAAAAATAATTTTCTCAATTAAATAATTAGATTATTTATTGGGCCTGATTTGATTAGGTGGACTGGATGAAATTAATTGATTGGATTTAGGCTAAGATAATTAATTAAATTAATTATGGAATTTATTTTAAAGTTTAGGTCCAATTCAAAGAGCCCCATTAGGAGGGCCTATGGAAGTTGTTGAAAAAGAATGGGAACTTAAGAGTTTATAATTATTGGGAGACCCTAAATATATTTAGAAGATGTGAAGGGATAGAATTGGCGCGATTTTTGGGTGAACCAAATTACCTTCTAACTAATCAAAAGGAGACCAAAAATACCAAGAGTGGGACTCTTGGAATTTACATTAAGGGCTGAAAATTAGAGGACAAATTTTAGTCCTCAAATTTTCAGCCATAGTGATTATAGAAGCTGAAAAATTAATTTCTTCTCTATCCTTTGTTCCACCAAAATTCTATACTTTTATTTTAAGTATTAATTCTTTTATCACAAGTTCATAAAAATAATTAATATTCTCTATACACACTCCATAAACTATGTTAGAAAAGAAATCAGAATTGCTAGCGGAATTCTGATTTTGTGTTCTTGCTCAAAGTGTGGACTATTTTACAGGGGAGACGCATGGATCCCTATGAACCGAATTCAGAAAAGGGGCTAGCAATTGATTTCTTCAATCCCTACAATAGTCAGAGTTCATAAAAGGTATAAATCGAAATTTTAATTATTCTATTACAACATTGAAAATTGTGAGATCATTAGAAATCACATCAGATCAGGGGTATTGATGTAATTGTTATAGCATGATGTTTTTAATTTTTTTAATTTTTTACTGCGCATACCCCGGGATCAAGTGAACCCAACGATGGTATTAGAGTCATAGTTTATAAAATTCCAATCAGATTCGATTTATGCTTGTTAATTTAATTGTTAAATTCTGATTGATTTATTGTATTTCTGATTGGGATAAAATAATTTTTTAATTTTATTTAATCATTAAATAAGTGAAACGACATAAAAACATACAAGGCGGACATATGTGCAAACGTTGCACGCACAGACCAAGCTTGCATGCATCGTGTGCGCGATGCATTGGGATGTTAGACATCCTCATCGTGTTGAATTGTAAAACTCAATTTTTTGATTTTCTAATTAAAGTGTTAATTTTAAAATTTTGGAGAAGGGGTTTTTCTTGAAAAAGTGAGATTTTATCCAAGTCATAAAATTACTATTTAATTGGATGGTATATTTACATTCTTTAATAAATTAATGTGATGTATTTATTAGTATGTATGGTATGATCATGGAGCCATTTTTAGACTAATGTGATTGGATTAATTTATCTTTGGGTTTTTTAAATAGGGCCTGCGAGTCTCTTATTCTTTCCATGTGTGTACTTCACATTTTTTAAATGAAAGTAGAATAGAGTGAGGTTTTTCTTTTTTGTTTTTGGTGGACAAGAAGGACCAAGATGAAGAATCAAGAGTAGACTTATGAATGTATGAGATATATTCATGCAATAGAAATTAATTTCTATTTCCATTTTATTACCCTTTGATTGACCTAAATCCATTTTTGGCTCAAATGGATCACATAGGACTGGCCCATGATCATCCAGATTATGTATGTATTAGATGCATGCATAAGGTTTATTTATTATTTTCAAATGATATGCTTGCAGTCAATTGAATGCAAACACATTAAATAAACTAAGATTAAAATTGATGAGGTCTTAGTTAAAATAAATACCCCACTTGAATTAAAAATCAAGTAAAAAGATTTTTGAATTCCAATTTCTTAGGTTGGACCCAATAATCCATACCTACCATCAAAATTAAACGGCATGACGATGCTTCCTCACTTTGTCATTGGTCATGAGTCGTGGAATGACTTTGTAATGGAAAGTTATGATCTCTACTAAGCATGGTGATACCCATGGGATGGGCTCATCACTACATTGGCCATGAGTCGTGAAGCATTTTGATGGTCTATCTACATGGAGATTTAATGGGTTTTGTTTGGCACTTAGTACCATATGAGCTCATAAAATTGGGGTATATGGGAAGAAGTGAGGTAAAATATCTTGAGGTTTGCATGAAGATGCAATCGTTAAAAATTAACTACATTTCAATATATTTTATGGGCTTATAAAATTAGGGCATACGACATATTGATTAAACCTCAAGCCCACTAAAGAATAAGATTTCCCGAATTTCCATTAAGGGTGATGGAATTCGAATAAAAAAATGGGAGACATTTATTACTAAAGACCTTGTTCTAAATGAATATGATTTTGAAAGAATGCTAATTTTTTATCTCGTTTAAATTTATAGATTGTTTATAAATGGCTAAAAATCTACTTTCATCAATTATGGACACTAATAAATTAACTGGTCCCAACTATGTTGATTGGTTGAGGAACCTTCAAATTGGTCTGTTGTCCGAAAAGAGGGATTGCATAATTGATGTGATCCCACCGCCGGTGGATGCCACTGAAGAGGAGCTTGAGGACTATCACAAGCTCATTGATGATGATATGCAAGATCGATGCTATGTGATAGCATCAATGTCAAACAAGTTGCAGAGGCAACATGAGAATATGGCACATGCTCCCTATATTCACTTTCATCTGAAGGTGTTTATGGTGAACATACTAGGTAGGTGAGATATCAGATCTTAAAAGAGCTTTTCAAGACCTGTATGATAGAGGCCTCTTCAGTCCATGATCATAGATTGAAGATGATAGGCCTGATAAAAAGACTCGAATCACTTGGAGTCATTATGGATAATGAGCTTTATTTAGATCTCATCCTGTAGTCTTTGCCTCCATCATTTGACACCTTCGTTGTCAACTTCAACATGCATAACATGGAAACTAGCCTTGATAAGTTGGTTAATATGTTGAAGATGGCTGAGTCCACTATGAACAAGGACAAGCCGATCATACTTGTTGGATCCTCATCCAACTCAAAGGCTGCAAAGCCCAAGAGGAAAAATGGGAGAGGAAAGTATTCCTCGAAATCTAAAGACATGAAGCCAACTGGTGGCGTCTCCAAGAGTTCCAATAAGACTGATGACAAGTGTCACTACTGTGACAAACCTAGGCATAAGAGGAGGAACTGCAAGGAGTACTTTGTGAGCCTGAAAAGTTCAGGTATTTATTTTGTTGAAGTTAACTTATCAGTTAACGATGCTTCTTGGGTATTAGATACCAGCTGTAGGTCTTATCTTTGTAATAATTTGCAGGTGATGGCAAGAAGCAGGAAGCTAAGTAGATGATAGACAATCCTACGGCTGGGGGAATAGAGCAAAGGTTGATGCATTAGTCATAGGAAGTGTCAACTTAGCTTTAGGAAATGGAGTAGTTTTAGTTTTGAACAATTGTCTTTATGTTCTAGAGATAGTTAAGAACATTACCTCTATTCCTATTTTGGATGGAGAAGGTTTTACTTTTTCAATAAAACATGGAAGTTATTCCATTTTTATAGACACAGTTCTGATTACCTCTGGCATATTGATGAATGGTTTATATTCTATTACTCCCCATAACTCCTTTTTCCATGTTCAACAAAATTAAAAAAAAAAGACAATCATAGTTATCAAACTCTTATAACATGATAAATTAGTTATATCTTTGAGAAAAGAATTCATAAGTTGGTCCAATTGCTCGATCTTTCAAAAGAACAAGGAATGATAATATATAAGTCATGTCTTAAGGGGAAGATGACCAAATCACCATTTGTTTTGACAAGTGGAGCGAGCCAAAGATCTATTGTATTTGATCCATTCAGATATATGAGGGTCACTAAGTGTTAGTGCTTGTGGGAACTATCACTACTTCATAACCTTTATCGACGATTATTCCAAGTATGGTTATGTCTACCTTATGAGGTACAAATCTGAAAGTTTTGAAAAGTTCAAAGAATTCAGATGTGAGGTGGAGAAATAAACTAGTCTAAGTATCAAGGCTCTTCGATCAGATCAAGGAGGTGAGTACTTGAGCAAAGAGTTTCTTGATTATCTAAAAGAGAATGTGATTCTCTCTTAGTAGACCCCTCCTACTATTCCTTAACTCAACGGAGTTGCGGAGCATATGAATCAAACCTTGTTAGACATAGTTTGATTGATGATGAGTTTCATTGGGCTTCCTATTTTATTCTGGGGTTATGTTCTAGAAACGGCGGCATATTTATTAAATAGAGTGTCATCAAAGTCGGTGCCCAAAATACCATATGAGATGTGGTGTGGGAAACCACCCTCTTACAAATACCTTAGGGTATGGGGGTGTGCTGCTTAACCACCCTCTTACAAATACATTAGGGTATAGGGGTATGTTGCTTACGTGAAGCAGCAAATGGGAGATAAATTGGATATGAGATCTAAATTATGTAAGTTTGTGGGGTATCCAAAAGAATCCATTAGATACTACTTCTATGACCCCTTGGAATAAAAGGTGTTTGTTTTGAGGAATGCCACCTTCTTAGAGGAGGAGTTTCTATTGGATAGAAATTCCATCTTAAATTGTATATGACCTTTTAGGTTCACAACTGAGGTAGTAGTGGGCTTACAACATTTGTAACTATGAATAATTTTGATTAATTAATTCACTTGAAATTAACTCATTAATTTCAAGAACCTCACAGGTCATGGGAAACACCTAGCAGGTGTATCATGACTACCTAGACTTAAGTGAAATATCGAGTGAACCTATTTCAATTACGAGTATCATACACGTATGATCCATTCATCAACTAATCTCCATTGAGTCTAGGGTATGGATTAATAGTCGAAATCTTAATTGCTCAATAACTATGATTCCATTTCAAGTTTCAATGACTCATGACGAATCGTTAGAAAAACTGACGAATCGTTAGAAAAACCCTGTCTAACATTCATCTCGCCTTGGCTAAGGACTTCTGAGTCATGAACTATGAAAACATAGAAAATTCACTTGTTCTATCAGATAAGTGATGGATCCCTTGTTGGCCATTCATTAACCTCCATACATATCAATATGATATCCAACGTATCCCCTTTGTGATTGTCAAACAATCAAAAGATACATCAAAATGGAACACGTCATGTACAAGGCTACCATGGTTCCTCAAGTGTAGAGACTAATTATGTACTATCGTAACATGAAACTTCTTATTTCAACAAACAAGTTTAAAATTAAGATTTTCTAGTGGGCCTGTTAAGTGTACTTGTTCCCTAACAAGCACCTGCATACATGCACTAGAGTCACTATGTCAATGTCCATGGAGTGAGAAATTCTCCTCATGCTAGCATGCATCGTACACGCGAGTTTATTGGGCTATTCGATGTCCCATTTCAAAAAGCCCTTGACTCGAAACTAATTTAAGACCAAAGTTATAGAGGCATATTCCATGATCACCGTTGTATATGTGACCATGCCCCGTAGATAAGTTCGGTCTATGAACTTTATCTAATTACAAAATGCAATTAAAGATAAATAAATTTGCTTATTTTAATAATATGATTTGAAAAAGATTATTTTTACAAATACAAGAGCACAAAAGACGCCCAATCTAATTGGCACATAGGGTACTACTCTAATAATCTCCCATTTTCCCTAGTGCCAATTGCCTATGTACTTCAAGCCCATCTTCTCTAGATGCCTGTCGAATACCTTTTGCGCTAGGGGTTTAGTGGGTCTACTATATTTTCTGCTGAAGTGACTTTATCTGCTACGTCGCCTCTACTATTGATCTCTCTGACCAGATGATATCACCTCATGATGTTCTTGGATCTTTGGTGAGATCTTGGCTCTTTTGGTTGCACAATAGCTTTGTTGTTATCATAGTATATTAGTATAGGATCAATGACGGATAGAACCACACACAACTTTTGGATGAAGTTCCTTATCTAAATAACTTCATTTGCTGTATCACATGTAATAATGTATTCAACCTCGGTGGAAGAATTTGTGGTCGTCTCTTGCTTGGAACTCTTCCAGCTGACCGCACCACCATTTATAGTGTATATAGATTCAGACATAAACTTTGAGTCATCTATAACAGACTAAAAACTAGAATTAATATAGCCTTCTAGTTTTAGTTCTTCATAGCCATATACAAGAAAGATATCCTTAGTTCTTCTTAAGTACTTCAGGATCATCTTTATGGCCTTCTAGTGTTCCTCACTTGGATTAGACTGATATTTGCTTGTGACACTTAGAGCATATGCGACATCAGGCCTCGTACATAGCATACAATAAATTATGCTTCCTATAGCAGATACATAAAGTATGCGGGTCATTCTTTCCCTCTCCCTAGGAGTTTTAGGAGACATAGCCCTTAAGAGAAAAATGCCATGACTCACTGGCAAGAATCCTCGCTTGGATTCCTCCATGCTAAACCTCTTTATCATTTTGTCTATGTACATGGATTTGGATAGTCCGATCATCCTTCTTGATCAATCTCTATTGATCTTTATTCCAGGAATAAAATATGCTTCTCCCAAATCCTTCATGGAGAACTAGTTAGACAACCAAGTTTTAGTTAATTACAACATTCCTACATCATTTCTAATGAGTAGGATATCATCAACATATAACATAATAAATTTCACTGCTCTCCCATTAACCTTCTCATAGACACAAGGTTTATCCTAATTCTTATAGAAATCAAATGAATTGGTTGCCTCGTCAAATTGAATGTTCCAGATTTGGGAAGCCTGCTTGAGTTCATAATTGGATCTTTGGAGTTTGTAAACCTGTTGCTCACTCTCTCTGGATATGAAACCTTTTGGTTGCCTCATATAGGTCTCTTATATAATGTTTCCATTAAGGAAAGTGGTCTTCACATCCAACTATCATATCTCGTAGTTGTAATATGCTGATATGGCTAGCAATATCAGGATAGATTTAAGCATCAATACTGATGAAAATGTTTCCTCATAATTAATTCCTTTTGAGTATAACCTTTCGTGACCAGTCGTGCTTTGTAGGTCACTATCTCTCAATTTAGTTCAAGCTTCCATTTGTAGTGAATGGAAATCATTTCCTGTGGTGGGTCCACCAAGGTCCATACCTTGTTAGACTACATGGAGTCCATCTCAGATTGCATGGCATCTTCCCAACTTCCCGAGTTGATGTCCAACTTCGCCTCTCCATAAGTCTTTGGATCACTATCCAAGGAGAGATTCTACTCGTTGTTCTCTAACAAAAAGCCATACCTCTAAGGTGGCTTTGAGATCCTTTAGGATCTCCTGGGAGATTGTGTATCAGAAGGCCCAGCCTCAGCTGGTTGGCCCATTACTATGTCTGTTGGGAGGCTCTGTAGTTCTTGAATTTCTTTAAGTTCCATAATTTGAATTAATTTAAGCCCTAGTTAATTAATCTCTATTAACTAATTGAATCCAACTCTTTGGATCAATTCCTAAGTTATCAATGAGTTGAATTAATTATTAAATTAAATAAATAGATTATTTAATTAGACCTACTAAGATAAGGGAGCCTAATTGGAGTAAAACAATTATTTGATTAGATCAAATTAATTGTGTATTCCCTAAATTAATTTAATCATTAAATTAATTTACTCAATTAAATAATTGAATTATTTATTGGGCCTAATTTGATTAGGTGGACTGGATGGAATTAATTGATTAGGTTTGGGATAAGACAATTAATTGGATTAATTATGCAATTTATTTTAAAGTCCAAGTCCAATTCAAAGAGGCGCATTAGGACAGGCCCATGGAGGTTGTTTAAAAAAGATGAAAACTCAAGAGTTTGGAATTCTTGGGAGACCCTAAATATCTTTGAAAGATGTGAAGGGATAGAGTTGGAGATTTTTGGTAAACGCAAATATTTTTCAACCAATCAAAAGGAGACCAAAAATACCTAAAGTGGGACTCTTGGAATTTTTGAGTCCCCTATTTATACATTAAGGGCAAAAAATTAGAGGATAACTTTTAGTCCTCAAATTTTCGGCTTCAGTGATTATAGAGGGAGAAAAATTATTTTCTCCTCCATCCTTTGTTCCACCAAATTTTTATCCTTTTATTTTAAGTATTAATTCTTTTATCACAAGTTGATTTACAAGAATTAATATTCTAGGTTAGAAAAGAAATCAGAATTGCTAGCGGAATTCTGATTTTGTGTTCTTGCTCAAAGTGTGGACTACTTTAGAGGGAGATGCGTGGATCCCTACAAACTGAATTTAGAAAAGGGGCTAGCAATTGATTGCTTCAATCCCTACGATAGTCGGAGTATATAAAGATATAAATCAAAATTTTAATTGTTCCATTACACCGTTGGTAATTGCGTGATCTTTAGAAATCATATCGGATCCCGAGTATTGCTGTAATTATTATAACATGATGTTTTTAATTTTTTTAATTTTCTACTGTGCATCCCCCAGGATCAAGCAAACCCAACACCATATCCTATGTGATCCACTCTAGCCAAAGTGGATTTGGGTCAATTTAAGGGTAGTGCTAAAAGATCCTATCTTTTATATGAATGTATCACCTATGCATTCATGGGCCTTCTTTCCTTATTGTTTTCCATCTTGCTTTTGCTTCTTGTCAAATAAAAGAAAACCTCACATCCTAATTTTACTCTTGCTAAAAAAGCTACTCCTAACAAGAAACCTTGAAATTTCTTCCAAGAGAAATACATAAGAAGGAGGTAGAATTTACATTCACAGATAATAGAGAAAATGCGAGACATGCTAGCCTCATTTTAATCAAAACTCAAAGCAATAAAACCAATCATTCACATTGCACATAGAATATCCATAATAAAATGGTCTAGGCTCCATGATAATCCATTCTAGCATACATGCCTAATTTATACATCACATGTAATCAATTCAAACCCATATAAGTAATACATAATGTATTAGAAAAAAACTAAATCTCCTTTTTACTAATTTTAAAGATAACAAATAATTTTAAAAACTAAATAAACCACAAACCCATGTAAGTATTATACAATATATTGGAAAAAAAAATAGCCTGATGAAACATAGTTGTTAGAGTAGTGCCTGGCGAGCCAATTATTGGCGAGTTTTTATAGTCTTGTAAAAATAGTCTTATTCATAATGTTTAAATAAATAAAATGTACTTCTTTATCTTTAATTATTTTTATCAATAAGATAAAGTCCCTAGATCATTTTTAGCTACGGAGCATGGTCACGTATATGATGGTGATCATGGAATATGCCTCTATGGATTTGATCTTAAACATGTTTCGAGTCGAGGGTTCTTTGAGATGGGACATCGATAAGCCCAATAGACTTACACACACGATGCATACTCGAAAGGAGAATGTCTTATTTCATAGACATTGGCATAGGGATGCTAGTCCATATTTATGGGTGCTTGTTAGGGAACAAGTACATTGAACGACTAGCTGGGAAATTCTCAATTGGAAAGCATTGTTTGTCGAATGAGAATTTCCAAGTTATGATAGTGCATTAATTAGTCATTTGACTTGAGGCACCATGGTAGCCTTATGCACGATATCATACACTTTGATGTATTTCTTGATTCCATGACAATCATAAAGGGCTTACGTTGGGTGTATGATCTCCGTGTATGGAGGTCAATGAGTAGTCAATAAAGAATCTATCACCTGTTCGGTAGAATAGGAGGATCTTCTATGTTTTCATAGTCCTTGATCCCGAAGACCTTGGCCAAGGCAGGATGAATACTAGACGCAGTGTTTTCTAGTGATTCATCAAACGATCAATGTGACTTGAAATGAAATCATAGTTATTAAGTCAAAATAGGGTTTCAACTAATAATCCATGACCTACATCGGGAAATTAGTTGAGTGAGGGAACGTATTTGCAAGGTACTCATAACATAAAAGGTTTATTTACTATTCACCTAAGACTAGGTAGTCGAGATGCACTGCTATGTGCTTCCCTTGATTTGTGAGGTTCTTGGAATTAAGGGGTTAATTTCAAGCGGGTTAATTAATTGGATTAATTAATTAAAATATTATATTTATTCATAAGTTGCAAAGGTTAGCTTAGTTGTGAACCTAATGGGTCACACATAAATCGAGATGATCCACTTCTATATCTATTTTTATTATCCAAAGTGTTGGATTAAGTTGATTAATGGAGATTAATCAACTTGAGTTAGAATTAATTTAAACAGTTAAATTAATTAATTCAAATAAATAATATGATTATTTATTTGAACATAATAATGAGTAGGGGCTCTTGAGAGTGAATTAATTAATTGATGGAGATTAATTATATTAGTTTGGCCTAAAATAATTTAAGGAGTTAAATTAATTTAACTAATTAAAATAATAAAATTATTTTAATTAGGCTTAATATGATTAGGTGACCTATGGTAGAACCAACTAATTAATTGATTGGATCAATTAATTGTATTGGACATTTTAATTAATTGATGGAGATCAATCAATTGGACTTTAATAAATTAATTAGAGTCCAAGCTTATGGAGTTAGAGACCCATTATGATTTTTTAATTGCTAGAATTAAAGAATCCTAATAAATATGGAAAAAAATTGTTTTGAAGTAAAAGAAATAAGAGATAAGGAATGAGAAAATTTTCTAATTGGATTAGGGTATTAATTAGCGGAAGAGTTGGAGACCAAATGGGATTAGGTCAAGATTACACTGTGTATATAAATACATAGTGTAAGGGCCAAAACTATGAGTAAGAGAGATTTTTTTCGGCCCCCATTCCTCTTCTCCTTCTCTTTTTTTGTGTTCTATTTTCATACTTCAAGAAAAATTACTCCATCAAAAGGTTCCATCCTTTTTTGATTAAAAGGTTAATTCTTCCATCACTTGTTGATTCAAAAATTAATCTTCACTCTCAAATAGATTAAGAAATATGAAGTTCAAATTCACTAGTAATGATTTGAAACTGTGGATCTGTTCGAAAGTGTGGATACCGTTAGAGGGACTACATTTGGAGTCCTTGTGAACATTTTGAGACGACATCGAAATTGTTCGAGATGAGTTTGAGGAATTTGAATTCCTTCTTACCCTTCATCAAGCGGATTGCTTGAAAGATATAATCATGAAACTTTAGTTGTTTAATTTTATTAAACAAGCAATTAGAACTGCAAACCAAAAATCGCATCAAATCTAGGATTTGCATATTTAATGTATGATTTTATTTCAATTGTTGAATTTTTTGAATTTTCATTGTGCTTGCAATCCCATAATTGTGATACCCGAGCCTCTTACTACTCACATAGCCAAATATGATTTATGCATTACATGTTAATTTTATATGTTATTTGCATTTCTATTGACATTGCATAATTTATTTCATTTTATACGACATTCTTGAATATTAAACTAAATTCTGAAGTTCTTGCACGGTATTAGTTATTGAATTTTCTAATCTAAGTAGTTGATTTTATATTGAAATAAGAAGAAAATGAGGTGGATCAATATTAGATATAGATGGGATATATAGGTTATAATTTTGGAAGTGTTAAAAGTGTTACTAGTAAGCTTATACGGTTTAATTTGATTTGATCAAGTTATTTCAAAAGTATATATTTGTAAATTAATATACTTGGGATATTAGATATGATATAATGTGATTTAAGTGTCCTATTACAAGGCTCATATATGCATATGATTTTAGAAATGCAAACTAGATAATTCTTTAAGAATCGGATGCGAATCGATTTGAAGATCGAATGAACGGACATAGGAATTACCTATGGGA
Source organism: Paulownia fortunei (assembly GCA_019321725.1). NCBI lineage: Eukaryota > Viridiplantae > Streptophyta > Magnoliopsida > Lamiales > Paulowniaceae > Paulownia > Paulownia fortunei. The sequence goes on from CM033121.1 coordinate 16,303,549, forward strand.
ATGAATGGTGATTAAGATAGGTTGCAACCAAATAAAATAGGTGAGACACACAAGATTAGGGCTGCAAGATAAGGGAGACAATCAGATTTGCCATTTACTTGCCACCTCATGCTTTCTTATTAAGCTTAAGCTAACATATCAAGCTAACACCTCAACCCCTTCACCCTTAAGCAACGACCAGACCCTCATTTCAGACATTTTCATCTTCCAAACACACACCTTAAGGTCTCCAAGTGATCCAAATTGATTCCAAGTTGAAATAAAAGCAAGAAAAGCAAAGGAGAAGTGATTACCATCAAGTTAACCTCAAAATCTGCATAGGTAACACTTATCTACGGTCTTGCCTTTGGTTTTCAGATTATTATGAATGGTTTTATTATTTATTAAGCTTTCAATATCTCTTATAAAAGTGTTAGGAAGTTTTTAGTTAGACTTTGGTGCACAAAGAAAGGGTTTTTGATGACAAACACTTAATAGGAAATACTTGTGGCAGAAACTGTCATCTTACTGTTTTCTTGTGTTTTAGGCTTCAAAAGTGTATGGTATGTTGAATAAAACCAATAATTATTACCATTTACATAACCATATATGATTTAAGAGTATTGGAATGAAGTTTTATCAGTTGGAAATCGAAATAGAGAATGATATTGGAGAAACACTCAAAATGCCAAAATAGCAAAATCTGTTTTGGTGTGCTGTGAAGGAAACTGAATTAAGGGAGCTAAATCCATTGTTTTTGGTAATATTATGACCTTGTTGTATCCTTATATATGTTATCTAAGTATGGTGAAAATGTTGGAGTGATTGAATATACTTAATGGTGCCAAAACCATTAATCTCATGAAGTGTGCAAAACTGTCATGGTAGGAAACAATCTGTTCAGTATGTCGTGAAGAGAACTGAACTTGGAGAGCTATATCAGTGATTTTTAGTAATTATATGATATGTTTACATTCATATACATGTCATCTAAGTGTGGTAAAAATTTGGGAGTGATTGGATATGCTTAGGGATGTTAAAATTATCATGCAACTAAACTTGACAGCAAGAAAATATGAAAATGTGAATCTGCCACATTTGATCACTTAGCATGTTCCAACCTAGACATGTTGCTATTGAGTGTTAACAATTAGGAACATGCTATTAGAGTTATAATACTTCAATTACATGATGTTTGAATGTATTTAAAATGAGAAATTGAGGTATTTGAGGGGCTATATTTTGAGTCTGTTGTATTATGTTTTTTTTTTACTGGTACTATATTTTGCTTTTAAAATTTTACTGTAAATAAGTATGTAAATATTGGGTCGTTGTGGGTGTTGAGCTTTTATATAAATACCGATCCTGTTATATACATGACATGTGTTATAAAGTATTTTAAATAGGGTTGTACATGTAAGAAGTGATTTATCTTTTCTTAAAGTGTAAAAAAAAAAAAAATATTCCATGCATGCACACAAGTTCTATCATGTTGAATTATAATATATATTTAGTTGTGTAGTAATGGGGGTGTTACAGAGTGGTATCAGAGCTCAGGTCTTGATTCTGTAGACTGTCCATGTACATGATCTTAGAACTTACAGAGCGCAGCCACGCCAGTAAGTTTTACATTATCATATATTGCATTACATATTCCATGAATTATATTGGCCATATGTTGTCAAACTTGTGTAAAACAGCACTGTAAAATGGTGAGAACTTGTGGTGAGAGCAGTGGTGGTGCCAGAGCACAGAGAAATGAGATACCTACCCCGATTAATGATCGAGATACCATGATTAATCGATTAACAGAGTTAATTGAACGACAGTCCGAGCAAATTCAGCAACTGATTCGACAAAGAGATAATGGTGAACAACCACGGGTGGAGGTAAACCAATAGCGGGCAAACTATATATATATGGTTGGAGAACGATTTAGGAGGCTGGATCCCCCAATATTTGAGGATGCGATTGATCCTACCGCTGCAGAGGACTGGTTGAGGACCCTGGAAAACATGTTCCAGTATAGCAGGGTGCCAGTAGAGAAGAGGGTAATGTGTGCCACTTTCATGCTTCGTGGTAGTGCAGGCTATTGGTGGGACATGATCAGCAGCATTGAGGACATTACTACCATGACTTGGGACAGATTCAAGGAGTTATTCCGAAATAAATATTTTACGGTCCCAGTTCGCATGATGAAGATGAATGAGTTTATACAACTGCGACAAGGAGCAATGACTATTGGGGAATATATTCGTAAATTTAAATAATTGTCCAGGTTCGCTATGCACATGGTCAGCACTGAAGCACTTAAAATAGAGAGATTTCTGGAGGGTTTGAGGCCAGAATTATATCGGGATGTGAATATGGTGGGTACTCAAGGGGTGACATTTTCACAGGTGGCTAAGAGGGCACTCGTAGCAGAACAAGCTGAATTGAGAATCGCTCGTGCACAAGAGGTTCGACAGCAATTCAGACAGCAGGGACAGAGATGGACTGCGTGGCAAAAGAGGCCAGTTCAAATGTAGAAGCCGATCCAAATACAGAAGCTGGGATTTAAATTTCAAGGAGAACAGGGCCAACAACAAGAAGGTCAGAACAAGAGACCACGGGTCGAATAAGGAAAAACACCGATGCTAGAAGTTGTGTGTCAGAAATGTGGTAATCGATATACTGGAGGCTGCTATATAGATACCAGGATGTGTTTTCGATGTGGAATATCGGGACATATTGCTAAATTTTTCCCAGGTAAATAAAATCAGACCAGCCAAAAGAATGTACCAGCCAAGGTGTTCACCATGACCAAGGCAGATGTAGAAGCAAATCCATCGGTGGTAACAGGTACACTTTATATTTCTAGTGTTCCAACACTTGTATTATTTGATTTTGGAGCCACGCATTCATTTGCATCCATTGAGTATGTGAAGAGGCTGGGTAGAATACCAGATGTAGTAGAAATCAGTTATAGTGTAACCGTTCCCTCTGGAGATGCTAGACAAACTGATCGGATTTTCAGAGCTTGTGCTATACTTGTTGAAGGTAGAGAATTACATGCTGATTTGATTGTACTAGATATGAATGATTATGATGTTATTTTGGGCATGGATTGGTTGTCAAAGTATGGGGCTACTATCAACTGTAAGGAAAAGACGGTGACATTTCAACTTTTTGGGAAAGAGTCTTTCACATTTGCCAGCATTGTGAAGAATTTCAGATTCCCTATGATTTCAATAGTGAAGGCACAACGATTACTCGATGATGGTTGCGAAGGGTACTTGGTGAGTGTCATGAACATTGAGGAACAACACCCACCAACTCTGAGTGAAATACCAGTGGTACGGGAATATACTGAAGCATTTCCAGATGATCTTTTGGGACTGCCATCAGATCGTGAAATAGAGTTTGTTATTGACATACAACTAGGAACGCCTCCAATTTCTAAAATCCTTATAGAATGGCTCCCTTGGAGTTGAAAGAATTGAAAGTACAATTACAGGACTTGTTGGACAAAGGATTCATCAGACCGAGCTTTTCACCTTGGGGAGCACCAGTTTTGTTTGTATGTAAGAAGGATGGCACCATGAGACTGTGCATCGATTATCGAGAGTTGAATAGGGTCACAATTAAGAATAAGTATCCGTTACCCAGAATTGATGATTTATTTGACCAGCTTCAGGGGGTCGCAATATTTTCAAAGATTGACTTATGCTCTGGGTACCATCAATTAAAAATAAAGGAAGACGATATCCCCAAGACGACATTTAGTACAAGATATGGGCACTATGAATTTTTGGTGATGCCATTTGGATTGACTAACGCTCCAGCAGCATTCATGGATCTGATGAACAGAGTGTTTAAAGAATTTCTGGATAAATTTGTTATTGTGTTCATAGATGACATTCTAGTATACTCTAGAACTAAAGAAGAGCATGCTGCACATTTAACACAAGTACTAGAGGTCCTGAAAGTGAAGCAGTTATATGCCAAATTCAAGAAATACGAGTTCTGGTTGGATCGTGTGGTATTCTTGGGACATGTTATATCAGGAGCGGGAATATCAGTAGATCTAAGTAAAGTTGAATCTATCAACAACTGGATGCAGCCTACTAATCCTTCAGAGGTGCGCAGTTTTCTAGGTTTAGCTGGATATTACTGAAGATTTGTGGAGGGGTTCTCCAAGATTGCTATGCCATTGACACAATTAACCAGAAAAGGGGTGATGTTTAGATGGACGGATATGTGTGAGCGAAGTTTCCAAGAGCTGAAAAAGAGGTTGACTTCAGCACCTATTCTCTCAATTCCATCAGGTACAGGAGGATTCGTAATTTATAGTGATGCATCAAAGAATGGATTAGGATGTGTACTGATGCAGAATGGCAAAGCAATTGCGTATGCATCCAGGCAACTTAAAGAGTACGAAAAGAATTACCCCACGCATGACTTGGAACTTGCTGCTGTAGTATTTGCATTTAAAATATGGAGACACTACTTATATGGTGAACGGTGCGAGATCTATACTGATCATAAGAGCCTCAAATACTTCTTCACACAGAAAGGGTTGAATATGCGGCAGCGGAGATGGCTGGAACTGGTAAAAGATTATGATTGTGTAATCAATTACCACCCAGGTAAAGCCAATGTTGTAGCTGATGCATTGAGCCAAAAATCCACACAAAGTACAATGGCTATGGCTTTAATTCAGAAATCAAAACTGAATGATTTGCAGAAAATGAATATAGAGATTTTACAGACAGGAGTAATAGAGGCAAAGTTGGCAGCCCTGACGCTTCAGCCTACGCTAATTGATAGGATCAAACAGGGACAGCGAGATGATGAATATCTCATCAATATGAGAAAATATGTTGCCGCAGGGAAGTCTACTGAATTTAAGATGACTCAGGATAATATTTTACAATTTAGAGAGCAGTTTTGTGTGCTAAATATTGATAACATTCGGGAAGATATTTTAAAAGAGGCACATTCAACCCCTTATTCAGTACATCCAGGGGCTACTAAGATGTATAGAGACTTGAAACCGCATTATTGGTGGCCGGGTATGAAAAAGGATATTGCCCAGCATGTGGAGCAATGCCTAACATATCAGCAGATAAAAGCCGAACATCAAAGACCCGCAGGGACTTTGCAACCTCTATTTATTCCAGAATGGAAATGGAAAAGGATTATCATGGATTTCGTAACTGGTTTGCCAAAGACTACTAAGGGTCATGATGCTATTTGGGTTATCGTTGACAGATTGACCAAGTCTGCTCATTTCCTTCCTATATGTTCTACCTATTCCATGGATCGCTATGCCCAATTATACGTTCAAGAGATTGTCAGACTTCATGGAGTGCCATTGTCTATAGTTTCTGATAGAGATTCAAGATTTTAATCTGCTTTTTGGAGGAGTTTACATAAAGCTTTGGGAACACAATTATCATTTAGTACAGCATATCATCCTCAGACGGATGGGCAATCTGAATGAACAATACAGATGTTGGAGGATATGCTCAGAGCCTGTGTATTAGACTTTCAAGGTCAGTGGAGTAAATTCCTACGTTTGGTGGAGTTTTCGTACAATAATAGCTATCAGACTAGCATTGGAATGGCTCCCTATGAAGCATTGTATGGTAGAAAATGTAGGTCTCCGATACATTGGGATGAAGTTGGCGAGAAGAAACTTTTGGGTCCAGATATGATTCGAGAAATGATAGAAGCTGTGTCACAGATTCGACAAAGAATGCAAACTGCCCAAAATTGACAGAAAAGTTATGCAGATTGACGAAGAAGGGTGCTGGAGTTTGCGGTAGGAGATCAGGTATTTTTGAAAGTAGCACCAATGAAGGGCATTATGCGGTTTGGAAAGAAAGGAAAATTGAGTCCCAGATACATTGGCCCGTTCTCGGTGATTGAAAGAATTGGTGATGTTTCTTACAGACTGGATCTGCCAATATCTATGTCCCAAATACACAATGTATTTCACGTATCTATGCTGAGGAAATATATTGCTAATCCCTCTCACATTCTGAAGAATGAACTAGTAGGATTAAGGGCAGATTTGAGCTACGAAGAAAAGCCTGTACAGATTATGTCTACTATGCATAGACATAGTAGATGTGTGGATTATATGTAATATCATAAATCATATGTGCATAGTAGAGGGCTCTCAATTGAGTATACATACATGGGCATTATCATTAGCACGTGCATATATCATATACGAGCATTGTGATAAATCTTGCATTTGCACGACATGATTCAGAGAAAGGAAAATATTTTGCTGACCACTACTAGTGCACTGAAGCATGCATGGATTTGCATGATTTTATGCATGGATTTGCAGGTTCGCGTGCATGGATTTGCATGCGTATGAGTATGCATGGATTTGCATGCTTATATGATTATTGGCCATTGGATTATGGCGGTGTACAGAGCTCTTTTCCGGTGCATGGGATAGTAGCGTTGGTCAGGGGCCCAAGAAAGAAATGATTTTGAGAGAAATATTTTGATGCATAAAATTACATTGTGAGCATAGCATTTTGAGTTGCATGACTTGATATTGTGGATTATTCTTTGACATGCATAATCTTTACTTGCTGAGCGTTAACTCATATAGTTTATGCATTGTAGGTGAGTACGACGATACCTGAAGCATCTTTTATTGGTTGGGCGGCGGTTGGAGCTCCTGCAGGTGTCTAAGAGAGTGTGTACATGGATGACGACTTGTTGGGCTATTTTGTTGGCTTGTTATATTTTGAGTCTGTTGTATTATGTTTTTTTTTACTGGTACTATATTTTACTTTTAAAACTTTACTGTAAATAAGTATGTAAATATTGGGTCGTTGTGGGTGTTGAGCTTTTATATAAATATCGATCCTGTTATATACATGACATGTGTTATAAAGTATTTTAAACAGGGTTGTACATGTAAGAAGTGATTTATCTTTTCTTAAAGTGTAAAAAAAAAAGTTATTCCATGCATGCACACAGGTTCTATCATGTCGAATTATAATATATATCTAGTTGTGTAGTAATGGGGGTGTTATAATAATTATGCAAACCAACAGTGGTATCAGAGCCTAGGTTTATGTGTCTGATTATTTTCGTAATATTTTATATATGAATCATTCATATGATGAAAAGTATGTTTAATTGTATTTGTATTTGTATTTAGGAATTATAATTCTAGAATTTTCTACATGATTTTAAAGTGTTAAATAGCATGACATAAAAATGAAACAAATAAAAAAAATCTGGGTTGGATGCGTCGTAGCGCCGTGGCTCGCGCTCTTAGCTCTGCGGCGCCTATCCTCTAATTTTGCTGGGCAGCAAATTGTCTGCTGCCTATTTTTGTGCCACATGCAGAAAATTCAGTTTTTCAAGTTTTAAAATTAAATGTTAATTTTAAAATTCTGAAAATTATTTTTATGAAAAACCATGAATTAATACCCAAACTAGAAAAATGTGATTTTTATCAACTTGGTCAATTTACATGCTTTTAATTTTTATCATGGGATGATCATGGAACTTAGACCGTTTATTTTCTATGTTTGGTTTTATGCTTTGAGTTTTTGATTAAAATGAGGTCTGAGAATGTCACGTTTTCTCTATTTTTGATCCTGAATGTAAATTCTATCTTCCTCCAATGTACCTCCCCTTGAAAGAAATTCCAAGGTTTCTTATTAGGTTAAACAGTTGTAATGAGAGTAGTATTAGGATGGTGAGGTCTTCTTTTATTTTTGGTGGACAAGAAGAAGGAGCAAGGTGGAGAAAAGCAAGAATTCAAGGTCCATGAATATATGGGTGATACATTCATGTAATAGATAGGATTTATTATCGTTTTGATTAATTACCCTTATATTGACCTTAAGATACACTTTGGCTCGAGTGGATTGCATAGGAAAATGCTCATGATTATCCCATTATGTATGTATTGTAGGTGCATGTATAGGTTTATTTAATTCTTTCCTTTGATTATACTTGCAATCATAGGATAGTGTAACACTAAATAAACAACACAAAATAAAATGATAAGGTCTTGGTAAAATTGAAACCCTCACTTAGAAATGTTCTAAGTTTAAGAATTTATTAATTCTATATCAAGCATTAATGAGCAATATTGGGCAGCCCAATCATCCAAGCCTTCCATAAAAAATAGTTGGCATATGAAATGCTGTCGCACTTAATCCGTTAACCACAAGTCGTGGGATGTGCTAAATGGAGGTAATAGCTGTGACTACTACTTGCATAGAGATGCCCGTGGGGTAGGAGGGCTAAAGATGTTGTCCACGAGTCATGGGACATACTTTAGTTGTCTTATTCACATGGATGTTTGATGGGACACACTTGACACTTAGTACCATATGGCCTCATAAAATTAGGGTGTATGGTAAGTAGTGAGGCAAAATAACTAATATGTTAGCTATCTTTTTGTTTTATCATATGTGCTCATAAAATTACTTTAATTCATCCAATTTATTAATTCCAAGATTGCTCTACTAAAAATCTGGAATTTCACTATTGCAATTACAAAGAAATTTACTTTGATCAACACTGAGTAGTCTATCGATATAATCATTACATAAGATTTGACCCTCCATAGATAATTCATAATTAGAGCTAGGTTTTTTGTTAACCTCTCTAATAATCTCTTATTCCTTGTCTACTATTAATTCACAAGTGAATAGTAAATTTATAACCAAGTTATAAATTGAGCACTCAAACTGTTTAGTTCTAGAATTAACTAATCAAGGAAACCATCTTTTCACTTCTAGCAGGAATGTATGGATTTCATATCTGTAAGTTACATTCCCAGCTACTATCTCAATAAGATCCTAAATAAAAAGTGTTTAGAAATGTTAAATAACAAACCTTTAATGAGAAAATTAAAGATCACACTAAAATAAATAGGAATCTTTAACCACTCAGGATTAACTATTATCTTGATTTTTCAGAAAAATAATAAAAATTATGTGAAAATTTTTAAATTTCATTTGGTCTAGTCATATATAATCACATTATATAAAGTGCTTCCATTTAGATGTCACTACATTAGTAGTCCAGATATGACTATTACATTCTTAATGTTAATGGACCGTTGTAGTAATGATTTAAATAAAGATCCTAACTTTAATTAATTTCATTATGGACTAATGTAGTTTATTATCCATAATTTTAGTTTTCTAGTATATAATACTTATATACTAAGATTATGGTCATATTAATAAATAGGGATTTTCTGGTATTTATAAGCATACCAATATGCACAAAAATAATTATAAAATATTATTTTATTAACTCAGTAAGTAATGTACCAATATATGCTTTGGGACACTATCTTAACAATCTCCCACTTGTCCTAAAGCTGTTGAGACATGTTTCTCAGTCCTAATCCCAACTGTTGTCATAATAAAACATAAATAGCTTATCCACATTTGTAACAATTTCCAAATCAGTAAAAAATCTTGAGCCAAACTGCTTTTTTAGCTTGAATCAGTAGTGCTGAATTGTTTAACACTTCTCCAGATTATGGCTGCGCCACTAAGAGTGGACACTGACCCAAAAGTCAGCTTTCGACTATACCTTTCTCATCAGAAATCAAAACTAGTGTATCCAATTGGATTTAGGTCTCCATATGATTACACCAACATATAATTTCTGGTTCTCTTAAGATAATTTAAGAATATTCTTCATTGCTACCCAATGATTTAATCCTGGATTTAACTAGAAATGACTAACTATCTCTATCGCATAACAAATATCTAGCAGTATACACTACATGACATATATAAGGATGCTTACTGCTGAGGCATAAGGAATTCATCTCATATCCTGTTCTTCCTGAGGTGTCTTATGACACTACTCTTTAGAGAGGTCGACTCCATGTCGGGTTAGCAGAATATTTATACATCATATAATATTTATACATCATCCCCAATGAGCAGAATATCATCTACATAATGTACCAAGAAGACCATCTTCTTATTTTTGATGTAATTGTATACACAAGGTTCATCAACATTTTGATCAAAACTATAAGATTTGATCATCTCATCAAATATTAGATTCCATGATTTAAAAGCTTGCTTTAGTCCATAAATGAACCTTAGCAACTTACTGACTTTCTGCTCTTGACCTTGTGCTATAAAACCCTCTAGTTGCTACATATAGATGTCTTCCTCAAGATCGCCATTTGGAAAGGCTGTATGGACATCTATTTGCCATATCTTATAATCAAAGCTTGCAACAATGGAGAGCAGTATGAGGATGTATTTTATCATGGCTACAAGCGGGAAGGTTTCTTCATAATTGAGTCCCTCTTTTGGAGTATAACCTTTGCCACTCGTTTTGCTTTGGAAGCCTCTACTTTCCATTCCACACATCTTCTCTTGAAGATCCATTTACACCTTATGTGCCTAACATCATGAGGTGAATCCATAAGTTTTCAGAAGGAATTGGAGTACATAGACTCCATATCTTAGTTCACAGCCTTTTGCCATTTCTCTTTATCAAAATCTTTTGTTGCATGATTGTATGTTAATAGATCATCCTCAATATTATTGAAAATGACAACTTTTCTACGAGCTTGAAATTTGTTATATCATTGTTCTCAAGAAAAGTGGTATTTGTCGATACAATTACCTTCTTATCTTGATTGTTATAAAACAAACATCCTCTGTGCCTTTGGGATATCAACAGACACACTTCTAATTGTGTTGCAACTTTTTAATATTTTCTTTTAGCACATGTGCCAGACATATGCGAAAATAACTTAACATAGGTTTACTCCCATTCCACAACATTAAAGGTATCTTTTTGGATAGACTTAGATGACAATACATCCAAAAAAATATACTGTAGTTTGAAGTGCATACTCCCAAAATGAATATGGCAAAGAAGAGTAGCTCATCATGGACCTCATCATATTAAGTAAAGTCTAATTCTCCTCTCAGCAACACTAGTTTGCTGAGGAGTTTCAGGTGCTATGAGTTGATACAAAATACCATGCTCCATCATATGATCCTTGAATTCAGTATCAACATATTCATCTCCTCGATATAATCAAAGAAACTTCAAGGATTTACCTAACTACCTTTTGGCCTCTGCTTGAAATTTTTTAAACTTTCCAAAAGTTTTAGATTTCCTTTACATTAGGTAAATGAATCCATTTCTTGAATAATCATCAATAAATTTGATGAAATTTTCACAACCATCTTTACTTTTAAGGTTATAGGACCACAAACATTAGTATGAATAAGCTCAAGTGGTTTTTTGGCCATATTGTCCTTTCCAATGGAAAGGTCACCTAGTCTTCTAAACTAAATTCACAAAATAAAGTGCTAACTTTTAGCTTTCTTAAGGGGCCATCTTTTACTAACTTGTTTATCCTATCTAGATTGATATGCCCTTACTTTAGGTGCTAAAGATATATTTTATCCTCTAGAAAAACCTTTTTCCTTTTAGGCTTAGGATGTTCTACTCTAAACATTTGGATAATAAGTAGTGGTTTTTCATTAGGCCTTAACACATAAACTCCATTTTCCATCTTTGCGTGATAAATATTCAAATCATTTATAGAAATAATTATCTCATTATTATAAAAATAAATACTAAATAATCTTTCATGCAACTTGGAAACAGAAATCATATTTTTATGAAAACTAGGAACGAAATAAATATTATTCAAAACTAAATATTTATTCTTAAACTTTAAATGGATGATTCCCATTGCTTTTGACGAAACCAAAGCCCTATTGCCAACTCTCTTCATGACTGTCTCTTGGCAAGCTCCTTAGAAGAACTAAGTTTATTTCTTCTTCTCTTGGAGCTCAAAGAGATACTTTGGATAGTTTCTCTTCTCTTGGAGCTCAAATGGTGTTGTTGTTCTTCTTTCTTTAGGACCATTCTTATTTTTCATTTTAGATTGAATTCTAGAACTTCCATTTTTTATTCTTCCTCTTCTTACCATTATTTGAGGAAGATGGCTTACCTTCGGCTACATTTGCCTCACATTCTTTGCCTTTCCAGTGGAAATGGCTTCGAAGGTCTATAGCTCATTGAGCAATCGAGTCATATCATAACTTAACTTGTTCTTAACATAGTTACTTTTATTAACATAGTTCATAACTCAACTTCTTTTTCTTACCATTATTCCAAAAGCATACTCACTTGGATGCGCTCATCAATGGCTCCACCATGGATCTTAGCTTTACTTAGATAGTTAATCATTTTCAAAATATGTTCCCTAACTGAGGCCCCTTCTACATCTTCGTGTTAATAGCTATTTTCATAGTTTCATGACGTGATTGATCTGTAGGTTACCTAAACATGGCCTAAAGTGACTCCATTATCTCATAAATAGTCTCTTTCTTTTAATGCTTCAATCTAAGCACATCATACATGCCTGCAAACAAGTAAGCACGAGCCTTATTATTGAATACAGTCTATTTTTCATAGCTTTCTCATACATTAGGAGGAGCATTTGCAGTAGGTTCTTGAGGACATTTATATAAGGGTAAATTTGATGTTTTCACAGACAAGTGGGATGTTGATGTTACTTTTCCACTTAATAAAGTTTTCTCCAGTTAACTTTTCTTTAGCAAGTAATGCAAGAATGGGATTTGAACCAGATATGATCGCTAAAATTAATAAACAAATAACAATCAATACTTGTATGAATATCGAATTAAAATTTGAAATAGTAAATACGATGCATGATGCATGAACATATAATCATTTTACTAATTCTATGGTAATTTAATATCATAACTAATATGTCGCTGCAGGATAGGTTAATTAAAGATAATTTAGTCGAGACTGATGTGGGTTAGCTTTGGATGCTAAAGTGTGACAACTACACTCCAGCACTTATCTCCTACTTGCTGCTCCTTAAGTTAGGTTCCTCTGCATACAACACGAAGACAATTAGAAGGGCCCTGGGGTTGTCCTAAGAAAACCCCTTCGATGCTTAAGACAGTAAGAATTTTTGAAAGAATAATTATCAAATAAAGTACATACCTTATAAATGAGTAGGAGGGGGTATTCATACGACATAGGCCTCATGAGCCGTTAATGTAATTCGTGTTTCTTAGGCTTATAATTTTTTTTGGAGTTAAAGTAAATATGTGGTGGGCTAAAATAAAATAAGCACACCCATCATATATAGTAGTGTCTGGCTAGGAGTTAAGAACTTTATTTAGGAGGCAGAGTGTTGACAACAAAGGTGTGACATGTCTGCTATGCCAGGGAACTGTAATCGCGAAGCTTTTATGCCTTAGTAGGGAGGAATAGTCACATTCCTATAAGGATAAAAAGTCGAATCCATATTCTTGGAGTTGTAATTCTAAACATTTACCCTTATTTCCTTCATTTCCTCTTGGAGTAGTCATGTTGAGAAGAGTAAGTTCAAGATCTTACCATAGGGGGAGGAGCATTGTTGAGCGAGTGGAGGATAATTATGCTGATAGGGGGAATATGGCAGTGATAGAGCATCTCCTGGTCACGGAAAGGGTGCTTCGGCCTGTCGTAGCCATGGTATGGCCTTCTCGTTTGGCTATTCTCTCATTATTGAGGCATGAGGGCCTCGACAACCATTTTCTTTGGTCGAGACTTTACTACCTTAGTTGTTTTTTTTCTTTTAGTCGAAGTTTTATTGCCTCGAATGGCTTCTTCCGACCAATGCTTGTATGCCTCGGCCTCTATCTACTCCAATTGAGGCTTTTGTGCCTTGGTAGGGCTGTCCTCTATGTGCTAGGAGTGGCTCCTCATATGGTAGGGGGTTAACTGGTTGTGCTGTTCTTAATTCAATTTATCCCACACTCTTCTATTTTTATCCACCTTTAATAGAAAAATTAGGCAAAAAATCATTCTTTGCTAAATATCTTGAGAGTGTTTCCCTTAGGCTGAGGGAGGCTCCTCTAGGCCTGCCTGCATGACTATGTGAGCTATTAGGGTGTGAGGACAATGAGTCTCAGAGTGATAATTTTCGCTAATATGGCTATTGCACCATGATTCTTCAATTATTGAACAAGGTTCTCAGTCTTTTTCATGCTAAGTCGTTTTTTCATGGATATATGTTATAGGTTTTATATGAACGTATGATTTGATGAGAGTTATGCTTTGAGAGGATGCGTAGTGCCTTTGCTTATTGGGCTTGTTCGTATGCCCAATATGGTATTGACATCACTTATGAGACTTTATCGTATGCCCAGGATGGTATTGAGCCACCACTTACGAGACTTTGTTGTATGCTTAGGAAAGTTTTGAGCCATTACTTACAGGACTTTTTATATGCCCTCATCAAGAATCATTGGAACTTGAAATGGGATAACAATTATTGAATTATTTGGGATTTCGACTTATAATCCATGCCCTAGATTCAATAGATAGATTAGCTATCGAAAGGACCGTACGTAAATGGTACTCATAACTAAAATATGTTTACTCGCTATTTCACCTAAAACTAGTTCGCCATGATTACTTGTTAGGTGTTTTCATGGATAGTGAGATTCTTGTAATTAAGAAGTTAATTCCAAAGTGGATTAATTAATTGAAATAATTGTTATTCATATATTGCAAATGTTGCAAGCCCACTACTAACTTAGTAGTGAACCTAAGAGAGTCACACATCTTTATGGAAAGTAACATTTCTAATTTTGGGTTTTATTTAATGGTTGAGAATTAATTAGTTAATATTGATTAATTAATTAATTAATGGTTCTATTTAATTTAGTGGTTACATTAAATTATTTAATTAAGTAATTGAACCCAATTTGATTGAGAAGCCCAAATGGAGTAAATCAAATTAATCACTTGGATTGATTAATTTGGAATTAAATCAATTAGATTGATTTGTGAATTTTTAAGTCCAACACCAAAAATTAATGTGGATCACTTAAGAAGCTCACTAAAATATGAAGAGAATAAATTAAATAAATATAATTTATTTAATTAGCATATTTATAAATAAATAAATAATAGTGACTGATTTTTATAGGATAAAAATCGGCCACTAGGATTTATTTAATATATAAATATGTTTATGGTATATATATTTGATATATATCTATCTTGATAATTATTTGAAGAGTTCAAATTAATATCAAGAATGTATGTAGACAATTTTATGATTAATGTAGTTTCAAATAAGTTCACATACATAAGAAAGAAAAATAGAAGAGTTGTTGGAAGATTTGAAATCTTTCCAAGATAAATTTTTAAAATAGTTCAAAATTGACAAACTTTTTAAGAGTTGGAGTAGGAGCAAAATTTCAGCCCCTATAAGGATGGCCGAAAATTAGCTATAATAATAAGCAAAAATTATTTTGTTAAGTCTTCTATTTTTCTCTCCAAGAAAAGAAAAGAAAAGAAAAGAAAAGAAATCAAAAAGAAAAAATGTTTTCTTGAAATCTTGATTTTCTTGTTCTTTAGAAGAAAACTAGTTTCTTGATATTCTCTTTATATTCAAGTTTCAAGAACTTAAAGAATTAATCTTTATTGTTCTTGAAAGTTTGTTCTCGATCCATCAATTGGATCAAAAGACAAAAATTTACTCCAGATTTAGATTTGTAAACAATTAAAAGGATACTAGCGAATCCTTTTAATTGGTCTTGCTATTTCATATTGTGGACCTGATAGAGGGGAGACACTTGAATTCCTATGAGTTCTGAAAGTCCAGGATAAACAATTAATTATTTCATTCCCTACAACAACCAGAGTGCAAGAAATGTATAATATAAATTTAATATTTGTTTATATTTTCACTTGAATAAGCATGATCATTAGAACTGCTTTTGAATCGAGGGGATATAAATATTTATGCTTGATAAATATTTTAATTTTCCACTGTATATATCTTTGCGATTATTGTGAACCCAACATGATGATCCTAGCAACTTGGTCCCTGCCTGAAGCCTCTACGTTGATGGTTCTGCTACTTTTTCGAGAAGCAGAGCAGAAATTAAACTAGAAAGTCCACAAGAGGAGCAACTTGAATATGTAACCAAGTTCGAGTTCCCAACTTCTAACAATGAAGCAAAGTAAGAAGCATAACTAGTAGGAAGAAAACTAGCCTTTATGATTGGAGCACATAGACTCATTGCTCACAACGACTCTCAACTGGTGGTGAGCTAAATTAGGGATCTAAAGAAGCAAGAGACTAGAAAATGGCAAAATAATTATCCTTAGTGAAGGACCTATAGTTCAAGTTTGAGGAGATTGTGAGAAAACAAATTCTACGAAGTGGGAACATGAGGTCCCTGACAGTTGTTACCAGTAGGAAGATCACTTTCTTGATGTCCAACTAGTCAGAAAACCTAAGAACAAAGGTCCTTAACACGGAGAGGAGCATCCATCCCGGAAAGATGAGATCATTTGATACCTCA
Organism: Paulownia fortunei; assembly: GCA_019321725.1. Lineage (NCBI taxonomy): Eukaryota > Viridiplantae > Streptophyta > Magnoliopsida > Lamiales > Paulowniaceae > Paulownia > Paulownia fortunei. The sequence continues at coordinate 16,319,910 of CM033121.1, forward strand.
GCACAGGGGGCATTGCTGAAGATGCCTTAAGAGGCACAAAAATTGAAGGCTTGGGCAACACGCTTTGTTCTGATCAATGGGGAGTTATATAAGCGAGGTTTTACTCAACCATATCTTAAATGTTTATCTTGACTTAACTGGTGAAGTAAGAAATAAGGCCTCCACACGAACAAAGATGTATAAAAGTAGGATGGCTAAGGCCTATAACTCCAAGGTGGGCCCTCAAAGCTTCCAAGTAGGGGACCTAGTAATGAGAAAGGCAGGAGTCTCAAGGCTTTTAGAGAATTAGATGCAAAATTAGAAGGATCCTATAAGATTACGAAGATCGTGAGACCCAAAGCTTATAGGTTGAAGCACCTTGATGGGTGTGATATTCCTCACAAGGAATATAAACAACCTCAAGAAGTTTTATCCTTAGAGAATGCAACAAGAAAAAATGATAGAAAACCAGAGAGCTAAGTCCTTTGTTGATGTACTCCTCCCTTGCCATAAGGTATTATGCATTATTTATCTCATTACATGTGATTGTGTCTTTGGGACTATCTCTTTGTCCGAAGATTTAATTTATGGCATTCACAAAATTGTTTGGGTAGGTTTATGGCTGCTCATGTTTACATCCCATGATTATTATTGCTACTTGCACATGTCAAAAATCTTGATCAAATTTGTAACGCGCTAAAAATTATGAAATTAACAAATAAGCAGGCAAATAGCAATGGCAAAGTCCTATAAGCGGTGGCTCAAAACCATCCTCGGTATACAACAAAGTCTTGTAAGCAGTAGCTCAAAACCATCCTAGGCATAAGTCAAAGTCTTATAAGCGGTCTCTTATTTAAAAAGACAAGTGTCAAATTCTATGTTGGCTACTAATAATGTTAATGGAATGCGATATCCTCATCTCACGAGCATGCATCATATGTGCGAGTCTTACTGAGCTATTTGATGTCTTATCTCAAAAAGCTCTCGACTCGAAACTTATTTAAGACCAAAGCTTTAAAGGCGTATTTCATGATCGTCATCATATGCGTGACCATGCCCCGTAGCTAAATTTAGTTTAAGAACTTTATCTAATGTGCAGCAATAAAAGATGCATGACATAAGATAAAGAAAATGCCTTTTTATTAATATGATTCCAATAAGATTGTCTTTACAAAAGAAAAAGAGTACAATACACCTAATCCAATTGGGGCGTTACACATCATACTCTAACACATCAGTCTTCATACTGATGCCAACTTCTTGATTTGTATAAAACAGGATTGAGCACCCTATATAGTACGACTGATATAGTGAATAGGGACTAGTTCATGCACTAAGGCTGCGCTAGTGGCTTATTCTAATATCTCCAAGTATAGTAATAGTCTCTCCCTCCTTTGGCTTAATCAGTAGTGTTGGTGAAGTCAAGTATTTCTTCAGCTCCTCAAATACTTGCTGGTAGTCTAGCATCTACTTGAACTACCCTCTAGTTTCAACTAACTTGAAGTATGGTAAGCCTTTATCTGCTGAGATAGTGATGAAGCAATTCAATGCTGCTAGGCATCCAGCTAACCTCTGCACTTCTTTGGTAGTTGCCGATGGAGGCCTGATCAATATAGTGTTTATCTTCTTTGAGTTGGCCTTAATGCCTTGATAAGATATTATGTAACCTAGGAATTTCCCTCCGTGTACTCCAAATGTGCATTTAGCGGGGTTTTTTCTTCATTCCACAAGTCTTGAGGATCTCAAAGCACTTCTTCAAGTCTGATATATGGTGGCATTGTTTGACACTTTTCACCAGCATGTCATCTATATATACCTTCATACTTTTGCCAATTTGATGTTTAAATAATTCATTAACCAGCCTTTGGTATGTAGCTCCAACATTCTTTAACCCAAAAGACATGACCTTATAGCAGAAAATTCCTTGTTCCATTATAAAACTCATATTTTCTTGGTCTTCAAGGGCTAATTTTATCTGGTTGTATCCCTAGAAAGCATCCAAAAAGCTCAGTAGCTCACACTTAGAGGTGGTGTCTACTAGCAAGTTGATCCTCGGTAAAGGGAATAGATCATTTGGGCATGCTGTGTTTAAATCAGTGATATTAATGCTAAATCTCCATTTTCCTCCAAACTTGGGCACCAACTTATGATGCAAGTCGAATGTAGCAGGGTATAAGCACTTGTCCGCCTCATTATTAATAATTTTATTTCTCTCAGGTTCGAATATTTTCATTCTTTATTTGACCGACCTTATATTGGGGTCAATGTTAAGGTGATGAACAACTAGCTCATGAGGTATGCCTTGTAAATTACCTATTTCCCAAGCAAACACTTGTGCATTATTCTGGAGGAATTATATTAACTAGTTTCATAACATGTAAGTTACATTATCTCTTACATATTAACTAGTTACCTATTTCCTTGATGAGATCTAATATGAACTAGTTTTATAACATCTCCTGGGATCAACGCAACCTCCTTCAACTCTTCCATTGCTTCTAGCCTAGTCTCATTTTATTTTCCTTTTCCTGCTTTCTTACCCTTTTCCTAATGTATTCTCTTCAACATCAAGCATAGCAGCTGGGATTCTATGGCATTGAGGTTTGATGAGGAATACGGGTTGGTCATCTCTATGCTATCCTTCTGAATGGTGAAGTAGCATTCTATGGCTATCCTCCTATCTCTTAGTGCCTTACCTACTCCGGTTGGAGTGGGAAACTTCAACTTCAAATAGTATGTGGAAGCTATATCTCCAATATTGAGATTAGATCTGCGCAAGATTACATTATATCACGTTGGGCTTGGACCACCAAGAGTCTCACTATCCTAGTCATGCGGTAGGGTTATGATCCCAAGAAGAGAGGGAGAGTGACCTCCCCAGTGCTTTAACCTTTGCATGCTCGAGTCCCTTGAGAGGGCTATTCGTTGTAGTCACACAAGAGTCATCCATTCCTAGTAGGAGGAATGTATGGTAAGAGATAATGTTTGTAGAGCTGATTACATTGATAAGGACCTTCTTGACCCAAATGTTTGCTATAGCCTCTGAAATGACTAAGGCCTCGTCACGTGTCTTTCCTAATGAATTCGAATTGCGATCATCAAACGTGATCTCCTCTTATTGCCATAGGAGGCAGTACATTCTGCTAAGTGGGGGAGATACTGGAAATTGACTCCCTACAATACATGTAAGAGTGCCTTTCAGGACTTGGATAAGCCTCCACATACCAGTCCTAAAAAAATAACACTTATGACTGTGAGATCAATGAGGAACTACATCCTTGTTTCCATAACCTGCTTTTTCAATGTTGTGGTAGGTGTTTACCATAGATAGCGCCAAAATGATGTGGGTTATCTCTGGATGCTGAGGTGTGAGAACTTTGCAGCTCCTTAAGTTGGGTTCCTTGCTTGTAGGACGAATAGACAAACAAGAAGGCCCTGGGATTATCCTAAGGAAACCCTTCTAATGCTTATCAATAAAGTGCATACCTTGTAAATGAGTAGAAGGGGGATATCTATGCCTATTTAATTGGGACATGGGCCTCATGAGCTTTTAATGTAATTTAGGCCTATTAGGCCTGCGAATTTATCTAGATTGAAATTAAATATGTGTTGGGATAAAATAAAATAAACATACACATCAAAGACTATATGAGTTAACAAATGAATCATCAAAATATCTCATATTTTCATACATTTATTTACTACCATTTAAATTGATTAAGATGCAGCTAAACTAATTTTAATTATATCTTTATGAGTGTGTTCCACTATTTCGAATTTCACCAACTTAACTCAAATTTTCAGTTGTAGGGTAGGTTAATTTTGAAATACATTAGAAAATCCAATCATTTAGAGACTAGCCTTGATATTGACTTAAATAGACACCCTAAGGCGTCAAGAGGTGCCATTTTAATCTCACTGTGCTGTGTCAATTGTGGAGACCATGAATTATATTATCATATACCTCTCTCCCTCTCGTTATTATACAATTAGTGTTCTCTAAACATCTAATATTTCTAATTTAAATATCTCTATATGTTAATTTGATCTAGCTAAGTCCAATCCTGTTGGTCCAATTTAATTATCAATTTTTTCTATAATATCTAAGTTTGTTATTTGGATTAACCTAAGTTGATAATTAGTAATTCTTAATAATTAAATCCTAAATTAAAATAGTGATTATATCGAATTTAAGTGTTAAACTAAAATCACATTCTTCAATCGATTATTCCAAATAATTTTATCCTATCTTATAAGAAATCTCATATTAAACTATTTAATAAGATTACAAGTATGCATGACATTCCTAATGACTATGAGTAGGTACTATGAATGTCATAATATTATGCATGGTAATTTGTATCTCATACAAGCATCAAATAAATAAACAAAAATTTAAATAAATGATGTTTTTTGGCCAGGTTCCCTAAAATAATTAAATTACAACCTAAAAAATAATTGAAAAATAAAAAACAAAAAAACCAACTAGCGCCGTGATATTGAAGTGTCTGCCGCTTGGCGCTGCGATGCCACTCTCTATTTTTCAGGTGCACAAGTTTTTTGACTTCTTCTTCTCCACCATCTTTATATGATCTTTATCATACTGGAGCATGGGGATTGGGCAAAAATTACAAATATCCTATACCCATAATTTAGGGTTTATAATTTTTTTGATCTAATAAAAAATAATAACATCAACTATGCAATCCTAGGGGACCAAATAATAAATACCATCAATCATAACCATACATCCACCACATGATATAAACATTCATAATAGTAATAAATGCATTCAACAATGAAAATACCTACTCATGCATACGTTAGCTTAAAATTACAATATTCATACAAATTGGCTTTGGAACCAGTTGTAGGAAAAAAAAATTAATTTTTTTCCTGATCAAATTGGGCATAGTGAATAAACGTGATAGTAGGCACAACAAAATTTTTCACCGAATTCATGCAACTATATGAATACATAATTTTGATTAGTTCTAAATAATATAATTGTTATTCAAATGGGTTTTAGAAAATATAACATGATTAACAAAAAATGATTATTTTCTTCTTTATGCTTTGTGAACCATAAACCCTCCACTCCAAGCTTCAATATGATTAATTCAGATACCAAGGCCTTCCAATCCAAGCCTCCACACTAATTGGAACAAATGGGCATTCATGCTATAACTTTAAGGTTGTAAACTCAAATGTGAGTTGTGTTAAGTAATAAATTTATTGGGAGTCTGATGTCGATCCATGAGAAAGTTATTTGAAGTTTTTGGGTTTATATTTCTTAAAGATGGGTTGAATGTGGTTTAGATTATAAAGAAATATTTATGCTACAACTAAGAAATCAAACAAATAAAAGTATTGAGGATTAGGGATCCACTCTTGAATTTTGGATAGAGGAACGATTATTTATTCTTTCTTCCTCTTTTAAATGCCACTATTAGAATCTATTTTAACGAAGGTTCAAATGAGAAGATGTTATCAAATAGCTCATGCATTAAGGTAATACCGATATCGTCTTACTGTATGCAAATTATCTTTTAATACCAATACTTGTTTATAGGATCAAGTATTTAAGCACACTTTTGTCTACAACAAATCAAGGTTTTATATTAGCAGTCGGTGGAGTAGAACCGTATAATAAGATAAATGAACCCAAGTATTTGTTGTGCCACTAGTGATACATAAATCAAGAATTACCACAAAATAAAGAGGGTTTCAATCAAAAATTAAAACAATAATACAACAAACTTGAACATTATGCACGTTTATAACTGTTCCTCTTCCTCCATCAAGAGGTTCATCCTTTCTCCTCAGCTAAATAAAATTTAGAAAGACATAATAAAAGTAGAAAAGAATAAAAGTAGAAGAGAAACTAGAGAATACATTTCTATTACTACTAGAAAAGTTACATTACTACTAGTACTGACTTGTGCTATTACTGCAGAAAACTAGGGCATTTTTCACGAGAATATCCATATCCTCCTATATAAAAGTACACAGAAGAGGAGAGAAAGAAAGTTCTAAAAAAAAGAAAGAAGAAAGCTTAGTTGCTGAAGCCAACAAACAACCAGCATAATGGAATATGAATCCTCAAGGGATGATGACAATGATAAGGAGAAGGAAGCTTTAATATGCCTAATGGCTAATGATACTATCGAATGTACCTCGATGACCAACAAGATAAGTCTTCTTCTCTCAGATAATTTAATTCATGAAGATTTATATGAAATAATTCAAGAATGCATCCATGATCTCTATACCATTAAAAGAGAAGTAGACACTTCTCACTGTTGAGAAAGACAAGCTCCAAAGTGAGAACAAGGCTCTCCTAGCCTAGTTGAGAAGTCAACAAGGTTACGTGGATGAGTGTAACAATCTCAAAGCGAAAAATACTCAGCTAAAGTAATATATTACATTCACAACATAGAGAGAAGTTGTACTAACTATAAAGACTATAAAAACTAATCCCTTATTCACTAAAGCATCTAAATCCATTGATAACTTGATAAACATACAAAAAAAGTTTGGTGAAAAAATTAAAATAGGATTTGACCACTTGCATAATACTAACAAAAAGGATTTTCCTAAAGAGAAAAGAAAGATAATTTTTTTCCAAGGTCAAATCAAATAGACTTAGAGCCTAGATCATTAAGAGATGTCAAAAAAATGTGAAACTAGTCAATTCATCAAAAGGGGGCTAGGATACGTGGAAGAAAAGAAACATTTTCAAGTTAATTTCACTAACCTGGTTTTGAGGTTGCCTTTTGAGCATCGATGATTTATCCTCTACGTTTTAGGTTTTTCTATATGAACCTCAGGAAGTTCCTAAAGAGTAGGACCATTGACTAGTCATCTATTGGATTGTAACCCTTTCACTGTGGTCTTTGACTACGAACATAGTAGTCCTTTGACCTAATGTAGTGGTTTCTTTCTTCGTCTTTTTCCCTATTTTAAACTCATAAGGTTTGAGATTAGAGAAGTTTTTAGAGAGAGATATTTTTGTGAGAGTTCACTCTCTCATAACCACTGTCTGGATGTCCCACTCTTCAGGAAGTCCTCTAATCACCTTTAACACCATTTTCTTATCGGGTACTCTTTTCCAAGAGTGGTTGAGTTCATTTACGAGAGTTGTAAACCTCTCATCCATTTCATCTAAGGTCTCTCCTGTCTTTATTTTGAAGTTTTCAAATTTTGGAACTGCCAATGTGAGCTTGTTCTCATTTATCTTATTTGTTCCTTCACAAATCATGGTGATTTTTTCCCAGATTTTCTTTGCAGTCTAATATTTCTTGATCTTATTGAACATGACCTTATTAAGAGTTTTGAAAATGATATCATTGCCACGTTGTCAAGATTATTTTTCTTGTAGGCGACCATTCAACTTTTATCTTATTGATGAGCTTGATAAGTGCATATTTTTACATATTTTATATCAATTCTTCTATATTTTCCTTGTTTTGTTCTTGTTAATAATAGATTTTTATTAATTTTGTGTGTGTGATAGGATTTTGGGAATCAAAAGATCGAAAATGAGCTAAAACAAAGTTGAAACAAGCATTTTTGGGCCAAATTGACACAGTTCCACTGCGATAGTTTTTGTATTTTGGGCATAAATATCTGATCCAAAGCCCTATAGATTTGATTATTAGCTTATTGGAAATATAAGAGATATATATACAACTTTAATGTTGGCAACTTATCTCAATTAAATTTATTTCAAAGAGAAAAATTCGGTTAAAGAGTCAAAGGTGCACTAAAACTTCCAAATATGGCAGTCTTTGTATTTTTAGCATAACTTTCTCCAAAAATGTGATATTGATCTGATTTAAGTGGCCAAAGAAAGATAACAGATATAGATATAATTTTTATGAATAGACTAAAAGCCAATTCATCCTAAAAAGAGATCAAAAATCAGTTTAAATGGGATGAATAGTGTTAGACTGCTGTTCCGGAGAAGAAGAAAACAATAGCAACGACGCCTAGGCGCCCTATTACGGCGCCTAGGCGCCATGCTTACTGTCCTCTTTGGTTCCTAGGCACCATCCGTGTGACAAAATTGATGCTTTTGCTTGGAGTGGTGAAAAGTGGTGATCCTTTACACCTTTTAACACATGTTTGTGATATGTATACACTAGATACATATATCATACCACACACATTACATACTTTACAACACACATTACTCACTTTACACAAAATGCACAACACACCTTACACACTTTACACCAAATGCACAACATATCTTACACACTTTACACCAAATCACATCACTATCTCACACTTTATAAAAAGACACTATCCTCTCAACACAACATATTAATTTTCAGATTCACTCACTCTTTATATTCATTCACATTTTGAAAGCACTCTTGGGGTATTGGAGCTTCAAGGAAGACAAAGTGGAGAGACATGGAGGACAATACATCCATAATCCATCATCAACTTCAACTATCTTCTTCAATTAGTAAGTTTCTTTGACTCCCAATGTTGCTAATTTTTATTCTCTTGTCATTTCTTATCATGTTAGGTTAGACTTCCTTCTTGGTTGAGGGTGATTTCAAAGTGCTAGACATGGGTTCTTGTAATTGAATGTTTGATATTATTGATCAATTTTTTAATTGAAGTTGTTCATGTTTTTCTATACTTAATGTATGGGTATTTTCTTGCTTTGTTTGGGTGCGCAACCAAATTGGGTATGAGAACTCCCTACAACTAGATTGGAGATGTTGGATCCATAATTGTCTTAAATTTCTAATCATATGTAGTAACTTGTGATTAATGATTATGAGATATTTTTTTTAATTGCAATGAAAAACATAACCTAAGTTAAATGACCTGAGCTTGTGTGGTTGTTGCTTAGATCAATCTATCTTTCTTGTTTTAATGCATCCATTGGATTAAATCTAGAGAGCTTGTTCTAGGTTATTTGGTGGGTAGAGAATTAGATAGAGTTTATTCTATCTAACGAACAACTAAGGAAAGATTGGGGTAGTAGAGCTTGTTATTATTTAAAGTTGATAATTTCATTGACAAATTGTTCGTAATATTGATATGAAATTACAACCCATTGTCTAGTGGCGGTGAATGAAACCTCAGCCAACTTTAATCAATTATTGATTGTTATTTTGATTTTGATTATTTTATATTTTAATTAGTTTTAATTTTTACGACTTAGTTACTCAAATCAACCCCCTCCAACTGTTTGTTGTTTATTTTTAGAGTTTACTTGTTGAGTCTTAATTTTAGGTTAGTAATTTTGAAGTTAAAATTCTTAGTTAGTTGAGTCGATAGTAAATCAATTAGCCTTAATTCTCATGGGATTGACTCTTACTCACTCTATACTCGTTAAAAACTTATTGAAGAGTAAGGTTTAAATTTGATAGGCCTACGACAACCGACCATAGCTCATTATATCGCATGATCTATCTTTGTGATTCTTAGTGGTCCTTTTTGTAATACTGTCTAGACATCTTCGTCTAATACTAACAAACATGCATCCATACAAATCTTCTGATCATCATATTCATCAATATAAAACATAGGAACTCTCGATATGCTATCCATATTCTTTATGATGAGAAATGAGTATAAGTCCTCAAAAAAATCAGATCTAATTCAAATAATGAGATTTATAAAACATAATATAAATTTTGATAAGTCAATTGCTCTTATACCACTTGTTGGTCCCAGGTGGCATGAAAGGATCTAGAGGTGAGGTGAATAGACCTTTCAAAACTTTCACTGAATCTTAAAGTCTTTTATGAAATGCCAATTTTAAACTTTATACTCAATTTTTTTCAAAATACTGGCACCTAGTTTTAGTTTAGTGAGATATAAACCAAGTTCTCATTGAGATGTTTCAATGAGTGTAAACATTTAAAAATAACTCAATGAACTTCAAAGTTATGCAGTGGAAATATTATTTAGACAATTGAATGCATAGTCATCATTTTGTATATGCAATTTAAGTAAGATAAACAAATAAACACAACTGCTAGTCAACAAACAAACAAGTAAAATAAATGGTTGGAATGTAAAGTGCGGAAAAGTAAATGACACAATAATGTTACAGTGGTTTGAAGGTGGGGTAATCCTTCAACTACACTCAACTCCTATCACATAAAAGGAATCAAGTAGAAAAATTAAGATTTATAACCAAGTCCCTTAGTTCCCAAAATTAAGTCTCTGAAATCTTCTCAGGCTCTCGTTCCCTAAACTTCACTGATACTGCAACCTAGTTGTGATACCCGAGCCTCTTACTACTCACATGGCCAAATATGATTCATGCATTACATGTTAATTTTATATGCTATTTGCATTTCTATTGGCATTGCATAATTTATTTCATTTTATACGATATTCTTGAATATTAAACTTAATTCTGAAGCTCTTGCACGATATTAGTTATTGAATTTCTTATCTAAGTAGTTGATTTTATATTGAAATAAGAAGAAAATGAGGTTGATCAATATTAGATATAGATGGGATATATAGGTTATAATTTTGGAAGTGTTAAAAGTGTTACTAGTAACCTTATACGGTTTAATTTGATTTGATCAAGTTATTTCAAAAGTATATATTTGTAAATTAGCATACTTGGGATATTGGACATGATATAATATGATTTAAGTGTCATATTACAAGGCCCTTATGTGCATATGATTTTAGAAATGCAAACTAGATAATTCTTTAAGAATCGGATGCGAATCGGTTTGGAGATCGAATGAACGGACGTAGGAATTACCTATGGAATGAATGGTGATTAAGATAGGTTGAAACCAAATAAAAATAGATGAGACACACAAGATTAGGGCTGCAAGATAAGAGAGAAAATTAGATTTGCCATTTACTTGCCACCTCATGCTTTCTTATTAAGCTTAAGCTAACATCTCAAGCTAACACCTCAAACCCTTCACCCTTAAGCAACGACCAGACCCTCATTTCAGCCATTTTCATCTTCCAAACACACACCTTAAGGTCTCCAAGTGATCCAAATTGATTCCAAATTGAAATAAAAGCAAGAAAAGCAAAGAAGAAGTGATTACCATCAAGTTAGCCTCAAAATCTGCATAGGTAACACTTATCTACGGTTTTGCCTTTGGTTTTTCAGATTATTATCAATGGTTTTATGGTTTATTAAGATTTCAATATCTCTTATAAAAGTGTTAGGATGTTTTTAGTTAGACTTTGGTGTTCAAAGAAAGGGGTTTTGATCACAAACACTTAATAGGAAATACTTGTGGCAGAAACTGCATCTTACTGTTTTCTTGTGTTTTAGGCTTCAAAAGTGTATGGTATGTTGAATAAAACCTATAATTATTATCATTTACATGACCATATATGAGTTAAGAGTATTGGAATGAAGTTTTATCAGTTTGAAATTGAAATAGAGAATGATATTGGAGAAACACTCAAACTGCCAAAATAGCAAAATCTGTTTTGGTGTGCTGTGAAGGAAACTGAATTAAGGGAGCTAAATCCATTAATTTTGGTAATAATATGACCTGGTTGTCTCCTTATATATGATATCTAAGTATGGTGAAAATGTTGGAGTGATTGAATATACTTAAGGGTGCAAAACCATCAATGTCATGAAGTGTGCAAAACTGTTACGGTAGGAAACAATCTGTTTCAGTATGTCGTGAAGAGAGCTGAACTTGGAAGCTATATCCGTGATTTTTAGCAATTCTATGATATGGTTACATTTATATATATGTTATATAAGTGTGGTAAAAATTTGGGAGTGATTGGATATGCTTAGGGATGTTAAAATTATCATGCAACTAAACTTGACAGCAAGAAAATATGAAAATGTGAATCTGCCACATTTGATCACTTAGCATGTTTCAACCTTGATATGTTGCTATTTCGTGTTAACAATTAGGTACATGCTATTAGAGTTATAATACTTCAATTACATGATGTTTGCATCCATTTAAGATGAGAAATTGAGGTATTTGAGGGGCTATATTGGGTTCTAGTTTGTGAAAGCTTGATTGTTAGCTTATAGCTTGGTGTTTAAGGTCTAGTATGAGATTTTGTGCTTTCAACTTGCCAAATTGGGAATGGTGCTTGATGTTGGGTAATATTACAGGCTATTTTACATCTAAGGTTGGAGAGGAATACTAAACAAATTTAGACTAAGCCACCAATCAAGTGAAAGGTAAGTAAAGATTCATTTGCAACTACAATGCATAAACATAGTAGATGTGTGAATTATATGTAATATCATAAATCATATGTGCATAGTAGAGGGCTCTCCATTGAGCATACATACATGGGCATTGTCATTAGCACGTGCATGCATCATATACTAGCATTGTGATAAATCTTGCATTGCACGGCATGATTCAGAGAAAGGAAAATGTTTTGTTGACCACTACTAGTGTACCGAAGCATGCATGGATTTGCATGGTATTATGCATGGATTTGCAGGTTCGCGTGCATGGATTTGCATGCGTATGAGTATGCATGGATTTGCATGCTTATATGATTATTGGCCATTGGATTATGGCGGTATACAGAGCTCTTTTTCGGTGCATGAGATAGTAGCGTTGGTCAGGGGCCCAAGAAAGAAATGATTTTGAGAGAAATATTTTGATGCATAAAATTGCATTGTGAGCATAGCATTTTGAGTTGCATGACTTGATATTGTGGATTATTCTTGACATGCATAATCTTTACTTGCTGAGCGTTAGCTCATATAGTTTATGCATTGTAGGTGAGTACAATGATACTTGAAGCATCTTTGGCTGGCTGGTCGGCTGTTGGAGCTCCTGCAGGTGTTTGAGGAGTGTGTACATGGATGACGACCTGTTGGGCTATTTTGTTGGCTTGTTATATTTTGAGTCTGGTGTATTATGTTTTTAAAGATTGGTACTATATTTCTCTTTTAAAACTTTACTGTAAATAAGTATGTAAATATTGTGGTCGTTGTGGGTGTTGTGTTTTTATATAAATACTGATCCTTCTATTTTAAACAGGGTTGTGTATGTAAGAAGTGATTTAGCTTTTCTTAAAATGTTACAAAAAAATAAAATATTCCATGTATGCACACAGGTTCTATCATGTCATATTATACAATATATATGGTTGTGTAGGAAATGGGGGTGTTACAGAGTGGTATCAGAGCCCAGGTCTTGATTCTGTAGACTGTCCATGTACATAACCTTTGAAACTTGCAGAGCGCAGCCATGCCAGTAAGTTTTATATTATCATATATTGCATTTCATATTTCATAAATTATATTGGTCATATGTTGTCAAACTTGTATAAACAGCGCTGCAAAATGGTGAGAACTCGTGGTGAGAGCAGGTGGTGCCAGAGCACAGAGGAATGAGACACCCATCCCGGTTAATGATCGAGATACCATGATTAATCGGTTAACAGAATTGATTGAACGACAGTCCGAACAGATTCAACATTGATTCGGCAGAGGGATAATGGTGAGCAACCACGGGTGGAGGTAAACCAACAGCGGGCAGACTATATATATATGGTGGGAGAACGATTTCGGAGACTAGATCCCCCAACATTTGAGGATGCTATTGATCCTACCGCTGCAGAGGACTGGTTGAGGACCCTGGAGAACATGTTCCAGTATAGCAGGGTGCCAGTAGAGGAGAGGGTAATGTGTGCCACTTTCATGCTTCACGGTAGTGCAGGGCATTGGTGGGACATGATTAGCAGTATAGAGGACATTACTACCATGAGCTGGGATAGATTCAAGGAGTTATTCCGAAACAAATATTTCACAGCTCAGTTCGCATGATGAAGATGAACGAGTTTTACAACTGCGACAAGGAGCGATGACTGTTGGGGAATATATTCGTAAATTTGAACAACTGTCCAGGTTTTGCTACGCACATGGTCAGCACTGAAGTACTGAAAGTAGAGAGATTTCTGGAGGGTTTGAGGCAGAGTTATACCGGGATGTGAATATGGCGGGTACTCAAGGGGTGACATTTTCACAGGTGGCTGAGAGGGCGTTGGTAGCAGAACAGGCTGAATTGAGAATCGTTCGTGCACATGAGGCTCGACAGCAATTCAGACAGCAGGGACAGAGATGGACTATGGGCAAAAGAGGCCATTCCAAATGCAGAAGCCGCCATCCAAATACAGAAGCCGGGATTTAAATTTCAAGGAGAACAAGGCCAACAACAAGAAGGTCAAAATAAGAGGCCCACGGTTCGAACAAAAGAAGCACCAATGCCAGAAGTTGTGTGTCAGAAAATGTGGTAATCGACATACTGGAGGCTGCTATATAGAAACCAGGACGTGTTTTCGATGTGGAATACCGGGACATATTGCTAAATTTTGCCCAGGTAAATAGAATCAGACCATCCAAAAGAATGTACCAGCCAAGGTGTTCACCATGACCAGGGCGGATGCAGAAGCAAATCCATCGTATGTAACAGGTACACTTTTATTTTCTAGCGTTCCAACACTTGTATTATTGATTCTGGAGCCAACGCATTCATTTGCATCCACTGAGTACGTGAAGAGGCTGGGTAGAATACCAGATGTAGCAGAAATCAGTTATAGTGTAATAGTTCCCTCTGGAGATGCTAGACAGACCAATCGGATTTTAAGAGCTTGTGCTATACTTGTTGAAGGTAGAGAATTACATGCTGATTTGATTGTACTGGATATGGAATGATTATGATGTTATTTTGGGCATGGATTGGTTGTCAAAGTATGGGGCTACTATCAACTGTAAGGAAAAGACGGTGACATTTCAACTTTCTGGGAAAGAGTCTTTCACATTTGCCAGCATTGTGAAGAATTTCAGATTTCCTATGATTTCAGCAGTGAAGGCACAACGATTACTCGATGATGGTTGCGAAGGGTACTTGGTGAGTGTCATGAACATTGAGGAACAACACCCACCAACTCTGAGTGAAAAACCAGTGGTACGGGAATATACTGAAGTATTCCCAGATGATCTCCCGGGACTGCACCAGATCGTGAAATAAAGTTTGTTATTGACATACAACCAGGAACATCTTCAATCTCAAAAACTCCCTACAAAATGGCTCCATTGGAGTTGAAAGAATTGAAAGTACAATTACAAGACTTGTTGGACAAGGGATTCATCAGACCGAGCTTTTCACCTTGGGGAGCACCAATTCTATTTGTACGTAAGAAGGATGGCACCATGAGACTGTGCATCGATTATCGAGAGTTGAACAGGGTCACAATTAAGAATAAGTATCCGTTACCCAGAATCGATGATTTATTTGACCAGCTTCAGGGTGCCGCAATATTTTCAAAGATTGACTTACGCTCTGGGTACCATCAATTGAAAATAAAGGAAGAGGATATCCCCAAGACGGCATTTAGTAACAAGATATGGCACTATGAATTTTTTGGTGATGCCATTTGGATTGACTAACGCTCCAGCAGCATTCATGGATCTGATGAACAGAGTGTTTAAAGAATTTCTGGATAAATTTGTTATTGTGTTCATAGATGACATTCTAGTTTACTCCAGAACTAAAGAAGAACATGCCGCACATTTAACACAAGTACTAGAGGTCCTGAAAGTGAAGCAGTTGTACGCCAAATTCAAGAAATGCGAGTTCTGGTTGGATCGTGTGGTATTCTTGGGACATGTTATATCAGGAGCGGGAATATCAGTAGATCCAAGTAAAGTTGAAGCTATCAACAACTGGATGCAACCTACTAATCCTTCAGAGGTGCGCAGTTTTCTGGGTTTAGCTGGATATTACCGAAGATTTGTGGAGGGGTCTCCAAGATTGCAATGCCATTGACACAATTAACCAGAAAAGGGGTGATGTTTAGATGGACAGATATGTGTGAGCGAAGTTTCCAGGAGCTGAAAAAAGGGCTGACTTCAGCACCTATTCTCTCAATTCCATCAGGTACGGGAGGATTCGTAATTTACAGTGACGCATCGAAGAATGGATTAGGATGTGTACTGATGCAGAATGGCAAAGTAATTGCGTATGCATCCAGACAACTTAAAAGAGTATGAAAAGAATTACCCACGCACGACTTGGAACTTGCTGCTGTAGTATTTGCGCTTAAAATATGGAGGCACTATTTATATGGCGAACGGTGCGAGATCTTTACTGATCACAAGAGCCTCAAATACTTCTTCACACAGAAAGAGTTGAATATGCGGCAGCGAAGATGGCTAGAACTGGTAAAAGATTATGATTGTGTGATCAATTACCACCCAGGTAAAGCCAACGTTGTAGCTGATGCATTGAGCCGAAAAAATCCACACAAAGTACAATGGCGATGGCTTTAATTCAGAAAATCGGAACTGAATGATTTGCAGAAAATGAATATAGAGATTTTACAGACAGGAGTAATAGAGGCAAAGTTGGCAGCCCTGACGCTTCAGCCTACGCTAATTGATAGGATCAAACAGGGACAACGAGATGATGAATATCTCATCAATATGAGAAAATATGTTGCTGCAGGGAAGTCTACTGAATTCAAGATGACTCAGGATGATATTTTTCAATTTAGAGGGCGGTTTTGTGTGCCAAATATTGATAACATTCGGGAAGACATTTTAAAAGAGGCACATTCAACCCCTTATTCAGTACATCCAGGGGCTACTAAGATGTATAGAGACTTGAAATCGCATTATTGGTGGCCGGGTATGAAAAAGAACATCGCCCAGCATGTGGAGCAATGTTTAACATGTCAGCAAATAAAGGCCGAACATCAAAGACCCGCAGGGACTTTACAACCTCTACTTATTCCAGAATGGAAATGGGAAAGGATCACCATGGATTTCGTAACTGGTTTGCCAAAGACTACTAAGAGTCATGATGCTATTTGGGTTATCGTCGATAGATTGACCAAGTCTGCTCATTTCCTTCCCATATGTTCTACCTATTCCATGGATCGCTATGCCCAATTATACATTCAGGAGATTGTCAGACTTCATGGTGTGCCATTGTCTATTGTTTCTGATAGAGATTCAAGATTTTTGTCTACTTTTTGGAGGAGTTTACACAAAGCTTTGGGAACACAATTATCATTCAGTACAGCATATCATCCTCAGACGGATGGGCAATCTGAACGAACAATACAGACGTTGGAGGATATGCTCAGAGCCTGTGTATTAGACTTCCAAGGTCAGTGGAGTAAATTCCTACCTTTGGTGGAGTTTTCGTACAACAACAGCTATCAGACTAGCATTGGAATGGCTCCCTATGAAGCATTGTATGGCAGAAAATGTAGGTCTCCGATACACTGGGATGAAGTTGGTGAGAAGAAACTTTTGGGCCCAGATATGATTCGAGAGATGACAGAAGCCGTGTTACAGATTCGACAAAGAATACAAACTGCCCAAAATCGACAGAAAAGTTATGCAGATCGACGAAGAAGGGCGTTGGAGTTTGCGATAGGAGATCAGGTGTTTTTGAAAGTAGCACCAATGAAGGGCATCATGCGGTTTGGAAGAAAGGAAAATTGAGTCCCAGATACATTGGCCCATTCTCGGTGATTGAAAGAATTGGTGATGTTTCTTACAGACTAGATCTGCCAACATCTATGTCCCAAATACACAATGTATTTCATGTGTCTATGCTGAGGAAATATATTGCTAATCCTTCTCACATTCTGAAGAATGAACTAGTGGAATTAAAGACAGATTTGAGCTACGAAGAAAAGCCTGTACAGATTTTATTACGAGAGCAGCTGAAGAAATAAACAATAAACAGATTCTTGGTTAAAGTGTTATGGAGAAACCAATTAGTAGAAGAGGCCACTTGGGAAAGAGAGGATGAAATGAGAACTAAGTATCCTGAACTTTTTGGTAAGTGAAATTTCGGGGATGAAATTTTTATAAGGAGGGGAGGATGTGATACCCGAGCCTCTTACTACTCACATGGCCAAATATGATTCATGCATTACATGTTAATTTTATATGCTATTTGCATTTCTATTGGCATTTCATAATTTATTTCATTTTATACGACATTCTTGAATATTAAACTTAATTTGAAGCTCTTGCACGATATTAGTTATTGAATTTCTTAATCTAAGTAGTTGATTTTATATTGAAATAAGAATAAAATGAGGTTGATCAATATTAGATATAGATGGGATATATAGGTTATAATTTTGGAAGTGTTAAAAGTGTTACTAGTAACCTTATACGGTTTAATTTGATTTGATCAAGTTATTTCAAAAGTATATATTTGTAAATTAGCATACTTGGGATATTGGACATGATATAATATGATTTAAGTGTCATATTACAAGGCCCTTATGTGCATATGATTTTAGAAATGCAAACTAGATAATTCTTTAAGAATCGGATGCGAATCGGTTTGGAGATCGAATGAACGGACGTAGGAATTACCTATGGGAATGAATGGTGATTAAGATAGGTTGAAACCAAATAAAAATAGATGAGACACACAAGATTAGGGCTGCAAGATAAGAGAGAAATTAGATTTGCCATTTACTTGCCACCTCATGCTTTCTTATTAAGCTTAAGCTAACATCTCAAGCTAACACCTCAAACCCTTCACCCTTAAGCAACGACCAGACCCTCATTTCAGCCATTTTCATCTTCCAAACACACACCTTAAGGTCTCCAAGTGATCCAAATTGATTCCAAGTTGAAATAAAAGCAAGAAAAGCAAAGAAGAAGTGATTACCATCAAGTTAGCCTCAAAATCTGCATAGGTAACACTTATCTACGGTTTTGCCTTTGGTTTTTCAGATTATTATCAATGGTTTTATGGTTTATTAAGATTTCAATATCTCTTATAAAAGTGTTAGGATGTTTTTAGTTAGACTTTGGTGTTCAAAGAAAGGGGTTTTGATCACAAACACTTAATAGGAAATACTTGTGGCAGAAACTGCATCTTACTGTTTTCTTGTGTTTTAGGCTTCAAAAGTGTATGGTATGTTGAATAAAACCTATAATTATTATCATTTACATGACCATATATGAGTTAAGAGTATTGGAATGAAGTTTTATCAGTTTGAAATTGAAATAGAGAATGATATTGGAGAAACACTCAAACTGCCAAAATAGCAAAATCTGTTTTGGTGTGCTGTGAAGGAAACTGAATTAAGGGAGCTAAATCCATTAATTTTGGTAATAATATGACCTGGTTGTCTCCTTATATATGATATCTAAGTATGGTGAAAATGTTGGAGTGATTGAATATACTTAAGGGTGCCAAAACCATCAATGTCATGAAGTGTGCAAAACTGTTACGGTAGGAAACAATCTGTTTCAGTATGTCGTGAAGAGAGCTGAACTTGGGAAGCTATATCCGTGATTTTTAGCAATTCTATGATATGGTTACATTTATATATATGTTATATAAGTGTGGTAAAAATTTGGGAGTGATTGGATATGCTTAGGGATGTTAAAATTATCATGCAACTAAACTTGACAGCAAGAAAATATGAAAATGTGAATCTGCCACATTTGATCACTTAGCATGTTTCAACCTTGATATGTTGCTATTGAGTGTTAACAATTAGGTACATGCTATTAGAGTTATAATACTTCAATTACATGATGTTTGCATGCATTTAAGATGAGAAATTGAGGTATTTGAGGGGCTATATTGGGTTCTAGTTTGTGAAAGCTTGATTGTTAGCTTATAGCTTGGGTTTAAGGTCTAGTATGAGATTTTGTGCTTTCAACTTGCCAAATTGGGAATGGTGCTTGATGTTGGGTAATATTACAGGCTATTTTACATCTAAGGTTGGAGAGGAATACTAAACAAATTTAGACTAAGCCACCAACCAAGTGAAAGGTAAGTAAAGATTCATTTGCAACTACAATGCATAGACATAGTAGATGTGTGAATTATATGTAATATCATAAATCATATGTGCATAGTAGAGGGCTCTCCATTGAGCATACATACATGGGCATTGTCATTAGCACGTGCATGCATCATATACTAGCATTGTGATAAATTTGCATTGCACGGCATGATTCAGAGAAAGGAAAATGTTTTGTTGACCACTACTAGTGTACGAAGCATGCATGGATTTGCATGGTATTATGCATGGATTTGCAGGTTCGTGTGCATGGATTTGCATGCGTATGAGTATGCATGGATTTGCATGCTTATATGATTATTGGCCATTGGATTATGGCGGTATACAGAGCTCTTTTTCGGTGCATGAGATAGTAGCGTTGGTCAGGGGCCCAAGAAAGAAATGATTTTGAGAGAAATATTTTGATGCATAAAATTGCATTGTGAGCATAGCATTTTGAGTTGCATGACTTGATATTGTGGATTATTCTTGACATGCATAATCTTTACTTGCTGAGCGTTAGCTCATATAGTTTATGCATTGTAGGTGAGTACAATGATACTTGAAGCATCTTTGGCTGGCTGGTCGGCTGTTGGAGCTCCTGCAGGTGTTTGAGGGAGTGTGTACATGGATGACGACCTGTTGGGCTATTTTGTTGACTTGTTATATTTTGAGTCTGGTGTATTATGTTTTTAAAGATTGGTACTATATTTCTCTTTTAAAACTTTACTGTAAATAAGTATGTAAATATTATGGTCGTTGTGGGTGTGTGTTTTTATATAAATACTGATCCTTCTATTTTAAACAGGGTTGTGTATGTAAGAAGTGATTTAGCTTTTCTTAAAATGTTACAAAAAATAAAATATTCCATGTATGCACATAGGTTCTATCATGTCATATTATACAATATATATGGTTGTGTAGGAATGGGGGTGTTACACTAGTCTTCCACACATATTTGACCCAGTCTTCTCATATAGGTTCGACTGTTCAATCTTCCTACACATTCAAAACTTTCCCACGTAGGTGTAAATTTCACAGCCACTTTGATGTTGTGATAAATGTATCACTTACAAAGAAGATCAGCTCATGAAGATTCGCAGAGTGTTTCTCTTTGCTTGTCAAGAAGATAGAGATTATATTGAGCTTCATTATTTGAAAGTCCAAGAGCTTATTTGTCTCTATCTTCATTCTCTTTTTACAGGCATTTAATTTGCTTGTTGCACCTACTTTTCTTGTATCACTGTGCAACTGTTTGTTGGGTTCACCATAACTCTAGGTGTGGAAAGTGAAATTTAAGATTATTTAAATAAAAACATGTAATAACAATTATTGCATCACCTTGAGTTCGCAACGATTCTCATGATCGCATGTTTTGACAGTTTTACACAATCAATGTAAATAAAGTTTTAGATTTGACATTTTGTGCACTCTGGTTACAGTAGAGTGTGTAGCAATTGATTGCTATAGATTATTTGATGAAACATTTCATAAGAGATTCAATTGTATCTCCTCTAAAGTAAGTCCACATGTTGGGACAAGAACAACAGAATTAAACCCTGCTAGCGATTTTAATTCCTTTACTAATTTAGTTTAGAGTGCTTGTGTGAGTATTAATTCTTAATCCAACTTGTGGAGTTAAGAATTCAATACATACATAATCAAAGAAGACACTTTGATTATGTGGAAGAGAATTTATTTTTGGGAGAGAAGGAGAGTGAAGCAAGAAAAACAATTTATCTCTATTTTTTCTTTTAGTGGTCGAATATTGGGATGAATAATTCCCTCAAATTTTTGGCCACTTCAAGTTATATGGGTGGTTGAATCTCTTAATTTTCATCCTTTCCCCATATTTCCCATGTGTTGAAATTAGAAGTTTGGTAGAGTCAAACTCTTCAAAAATAACCAACTCAATCAATCCCCTTCTTGAATATATGGTTGATTTTGTGGACTTCTACAAGCCACAAAATCAGCCCTCTCTCTTTGCTCTTGATTGTCTTGGACTCTTCCAATGCAATCAAGATAGATATCTCATATCTTTCCATACCTTCATAAGATAATTAATAAAGAAGAAAATCATATTATCTTATTCATATTTTCTCTTCCAATAATTCAAGTGGGCATCTAATAATGAGTCACTTTGATTTTGGGCTTGGACTTTTACAAAGATCCATTAATTAGTCCAATCAATTAAATTTATCTAAATCCAACCAGTTAATTATTTCACTCCAATTAGGCTTTCTAATCTTATTGGGTCTACTTAAATAATTTCATTATGAATAATTAATTTAATTAATTGTATTAATTTAAGCCCCCAACTAATTAATCTCCATTAATAAATTGAATCCAACTATTTGGATTAATTCCTATATTAGAAATGCTCCATTCTAATTTGTATATGAACCTTAAGGTTCACAACTAAACTAGCAGTGGGCTTGCAACATTTGCAACTGATGAATAATAATTATTCTAATTAATTAATTCATTTAATTATTCTGCTTAGAATTAACTTTTTAATTCCAAAAACCTCACAAACCATGGGAAACACTTAACAAGTGTATCATGCTTCCTAGTCTTAGGTAAAATAGTGAGCGAACCTATTTTTAATTATAAGTACCATACATGTAAGGTCCTTCCATCATCTAATCTTTCGATTTAGTCTAGGAAATAGATTATAAGTCAAAACCTTAAATATCTCAATAATTATGATCCCATTTCAAGTTCAAATGACTCATGATAAATCTATATTCATCCTTCTCTGAACATAGGAGATTCATTTGATCTAGACAAGTGACGGATTCTATGTTGGCCATTCATTAACCTCTATGCACGCCAGTGAAACATCCAACATATCCCTTTTGCGATTGTCAAGCAATCAGGAAACATATCAAAATGAAGCAGGGCATACACAAGGCTACTATAGTACCTCAAGTTCAAGGATACTCGTGTGCTATCGTAACATGTAGATTCTTATTTCGATAGATGATGTCTCTAACTAAGAATCTCTAGCGGGCCTGTTCAGTGTACTTATTCTCTAACAAGCACCCGTATACATGCACTAGCATCACTACGTCAATGCCTATGGAATGAGACATCATTCTCAATCAAGCATGCATATCGTATGCAAAAGTCTTATTAGGCTATTTGATGTTCCATCTCAAAAAGTCCTCGACCCAGAACTAGTTTAAGACCAGTGTCACAGAGGCATGTTCCATGATCGCCATCATATGTGCGACTATTCCCCATAGCTAAATTTGGTCTAGGGACTTTATCTAATGTGTATAAAATAAATGCAAAGCATAAGATAAAGAAGAAGCCTTTAATCAATGTCTTTCGTTTACAATATATAAGAGTAAAAGACGCCCAATCTAATTGGTGCTCTGGGCACTACTCTAACGTTATTCTATCATAATATCTGCACAGTCACAGTCTGACATTATTTGTAGTCTATTGTTCTTTCATCCTTTCTGCCTCGTTTTTGCTTTTCTATATATTGGTTTGGGTAGTAGCGACTTAACAATAAAAGGTTTACAAATTAACTTAATCCTTTAAAGATACACTTGCCCTCACTCTGTCATGACCCCTTAGCCCCGTTAAGTGCATTGCTCTAGTCTTGGACTCGGCCACTTCTTAAAATCTTGTTAATTTCATTCAATTCCTTGGATGCGGTTGATCAACACTTGGGCATGAGGAATCTTATTGTTACCAGAAAAATGGTCTTCTGAGGCTGAAGAAAAATAAGACTAAAAATTAGAGAGATTTCAGAGATCTTCTCAAAGTGAAAAAACATAAGCAAGTCATTGATCCTCCAGTCACTACCCCTATAAAATGTGTCTAGAGCAGGGCCTAGTCATGCACTTTAGAAAAGGACCCTATTCTTGATTAACTTATTGTCAAACCTAATCTTGTAGAACCTCCAATGGCCCCATTAATGTGTTGGGTTCAAATGTCCCAAGATAGTTATGCAATGAAAATTTAAAAATTTAAAATATGCATATTAAATACAAAATCCCATGAACCGATAAGATTGATTGGTTTGTATTTCTGATTACTCTCTTAAACTAAAAAATAAAAGTTTTGTGAACTAATACATGAATGCACTTTGATTGATGTAGGGAATGGAACGATTCAAATTTTCAGACCCAATCCAGAAAATGATTCGCTAGGGCTCCAAGCGTAGCCCCTCGACAAGTATCCACACCTCGAGCAAATCACGAACTTGAATTCTTACAAGAAAATTCAAACTCTTTTTCTAAATCTAGAATTTTGAGAGTGCAACTTTAATTTTTAAATCAAAGTGATAGAATAATTAAGTTTACGATCAAAAGGTTACCTTTTGATGGAACCAAGATACAAGGCAAGAGAAAAAAGGGGTGAGTTTTTAGCAGCCGAAATGTTGAGCTTCACAAGCTTGTGATATTCAGCCCCTAGAAATGTGTATTTATACACGCTTTGTATTTCCCTTATCTAATTAGGGAACAAATACTTTCATCTCAATCTTGTGTCTTCCTTTTCATCTAAGACTAGCAATCTTTTACTTGCCCACCAAAACTAGGGAACAAATACTTTTATCTCGATCTTGTGTCTTCCTTTTCATCTAAGACTAGCAATATTTTACTTGTCCACCAAAACTCCTAATGGGCCTCTCTTATGGGCACATCAACTTGGGCTTTGGACTTTAATTAATTGATCCAATCAATTCAATAATTATTTTCACTTAGGCCACCTAATCAAATTAAGCCTAATTAAATAATCACATTATTTAATTGGATAAAATAATTCAGCTTCTTAAATAAATATGTGTCTTGCTTAATTAATTAATCAAATCAATTAATTAATTAACTCCTCATGATCCCCTAATTCAATTAGTAAATAATATCATTATTTAATTGGATAAATTAATTTAATTTTTTAAATTAATTTTGGCTCTAATTGATTAATTTCCATTAATTAATTTAATCCAATTCCTTCAATTACATTCTTGATTAGAATTAGATTTTTCTAGTTCATGTGTGACTAATTTAGGTTTACAACTAAGCTAACGTTGGGCTTGCAACTTAGGTGAATAAATTATTTTATTATGATTAATTAATTCAATAATTAATTCTCTTAAAATTAATTTCTTAATTTTAAGAACCCACAGGTCATGGGAAACACCTTGTAGTACATCATGACTATTTAGTCTTAGGTCAAGTAGCAACAAACCTCTTTCTTATTACGAGTAACCATGCAAGTACGGTCATTCCACCACCTAATCCCCCTCATTAACCTCCATACATGAGGTTGTTACACTTAACATATTCCCCTTGTAATTGTCAATCAATTGGGAAATTAAACAAAACAAACTACCATCTCTCTTCAGTTTTTAAAGTATCTAGATTCAGCATCACTGTTTTTAGTGAAGAAGATAATCTAGGAATCTCCTACCAGTTGTCATGGCATCATTAACTTGCAATAGAAACTTATTCATGTCAAGCAACACCTCAAATGGTTGAAAAAAGGGCTCTTTGAGAATGTGTATGATCGAGTGGATCTAGCACAAAAAAAGGTTGCAGAAAAAAAAATAGTTTGAATCTAATCTATTTGATGAAAAACTCATGGAGCTCAAATGTAGTGAAGCTAAGATGGAACAAACTTTATCAGTGGAGGAACTCTTCTAGAGATAAAAAGATAGCATGTCATTGGCTTAATGGAAAGGAGAGGGACACAAAATATTTTTATTCCTTGGTCAAGAAGAGAAGGGTGAAAAATCGCATCCATTCTATATTCTTAGATGGTATGATTTTAACATCCTTGGATGAGATTAAATCATTTGCTGTGAATTACTTTGAGGTGCTCTTACTGTTTTCTTTTCATTCCATCAATTATTTTACAAGATGAGGAGAGTCAGCTGCTTGTTGCGCCAACAATGGATGAGGTTCAAAAAGTGGTCTTTAGTATTTGCACTTATAGTTTTTGCACTATTATTATTTCAGCATTGGGCACCCCTACTT
Organism: Paulownia fortunei; assembly: GCA_019321725.1. Lineage (NCBI taxonomy): Eukaryota > Viridiplantae > Streptophyta > Magnoliopsida > Lamiales > Paulowniaceae > Paulownia > Paulownia fortunei. The sequence goes on from CM033121.1 coordinate 16,345,673, forward strand.
TGCAGTTTCACTGCAACTACCACCATCCTTCTTCCCAAGAATAATAATTTGAGCTAGTGGACTGAATTTTCACCTAATAGTCTTTATAACAGCACTAATAAGATCTTCTCTAAACTAATCTATCGGCAATTTAAAGACATCATCCCTAAAATTATTTCACCATCCCATAGTAGTTTAACATAATATAGACTTTTGGGGATAAAATTCTTCTGGCTAAAGAATTGTGCATCGCTTGGATAATCACCCTAAAGAGGGCAATATTATTTTCAGACTTGATATAACCAAAGCATATGACAAAGTTCAAAGAGATTTCCTTTATGGTGTGCTATAACATTTTTTATTTTCGGAGAGTTGGATTCATTTAGTTCATCAATGTGTTAGTAGAAAGTAGTTCTCCATTCTTATTAATGGTGAATCTACAGGTTTTTTCAAGTTATCAAGGGGACTGAGAGAAGAAAACCCTTTATCCCTAGCTTTATATATCATAGCTACTGAAGCTTGCTCACGAGGCATTTATTCCTTATTTGATCATGTAAGAAAATTAATCAGCAATATAATATGAATCAAATATTCATATAATTAATGTGGATCGGGTATACCTATACGCCGTGGATTGTTGATCCACGTATCCCGAATCAAGCTAGTCTACTAGCTTCCTTTTGATCGAACCAAGAATATACCATTCTCGTCGGTGGTGAATAACTACTAGAGTTATTCACTCAATTACACATCTCAAATTCTTGGAGTCTATGGTGATGCTCCAAGGAATAATGTAGATAGAAATCTTAGGAGAGATATGGAGAGAGTTTTACGAGAATTATGTTCCTTCATATATTCTGTTGGATGGGGATTAGAGATATTTATTCCTTCTTAAGGTAGAATCCTAGTTCAATTAGGAAACTCAATCCCACTCAAATTGTGGAGATATTCAACTAAATATGGATGCCAATTGGGTTAAGGGTCCTAAAACCAATCCAATTTCCAACATCTCCCACTCATACATATTTGACTCGATCTTCTTGAATCTCATCATCATGCAATTTTTTAATCTTACGCTAATCCCTTCATACAGAAAATGTGGTGTGCGACCAAGTGATAAAGCATAGGTGAGGAGAGTTATATTAAGTCATCACCAAACTAACATAACCCTACAACTCAATAGCTCGTTGTGTACCCCAAATCAAGTGGTCACACCCAATCAAGCATCTCTAGATCCCTCAATGAAATAAATAGAGCATGCTCGACCTAGTCAAATATGTATCTATATTCATGACTACTCAAACACATTTTGACATAGTCGCTCGGGCTATAAACCATATAACATATGTGCGTTACCAACCTAGTCCTTCCTCAGCCTCTCATGCCAATCAGCTTGGTCTTGACAACTTTCTTAGACATACTCTGACAGACCGAATCATGCATGGCCATTGGAAATATGCTAAAGTAGTGTCATCAAACTTACGTCTCATAACAAAGTCCAGAGTCCCAAAGGGTACAAGAAATAATATGGGCTCATACAGTGACGAAGCAGGGACCCATTCAATCACTTTTTCATAAGAGGTTATCTCAAAGCACATGTAGTATGAATACATGCTATGATGGAGCTCTCACTCAATTTGGGCATGTCACGCTCTAAACATCATATGAACCTTAGTCTAGTCGCTCTCCAAGCGTTTGACCTGCGCACTATCAGAAGTCACTATCCAAAATGTCTTCTTGTAGTTCGCACGTTCAACAAAGAACAGGCTTATTATGAAGTTTGGACATACTTCATAATCGATCAACTCTGATCTCATCTTAGCCTCTAAGCTAAGGCGACTCTTAGTTACATATTAATGTTGCTCCAAGCATAAAGGCGATCATTCACAAACTTTAATTATGCGACACGATCTTTAAGTCTCATCCTGCTAGCTATTATAGCGCCAAGACGATTACCCGTGTGAGAGGATCAATCAAAGCCTGGTGACAACTCACAAATCTAGTACCAAATTCATAATAAAAATATAAATATAACTTATTAATCATAATATGTTCTCACTGGCCACAAAAATCAAATTCTACGTAATCTTCTACTACTTATATATCTTTGGAGCATATCTCCATATAGAGGCAAGGGATAAGTGATCAAATCGCTCGTAGAAATATGACTGAGAATAATTTAATTTTGCACAATACTCTCTTAAGTGAAGGGGTGACTGGTATTAGTATGTTTAGCCTCCAATAATATTTGGCACCCAACGCATACATCAGAGTGACTTTATTATCACAAAGATAACAAAAGCCTCACAAATGTGAGCACAATGCGCATCCTTTCAAAATACCAGATCGTCTCCAACAAATCTCAGAATACTCTATTAAGATATATAAGTATCCACTTGACAGCATCACATTATTGCATCAATGATCACTTTGATATCCACTCACCAATAATCTAATTATCAAGCACAGTACTAGTCAAGTACACACTAGTGCATATCAAACCTTCTACAATGCTTGCATAATACTAGCTAGCATTTCTTTTTTTCTTCCATCTCAAGGCATTTCAATCTAACTAAGAACATAATCTTTGACCATGAAGTGTCAATAGGATTGGTGAGATGCATACACAAATTCGGTATCACAATACCAAGTATACATCTATTTTTCCTATGTCCATTCGAATATAAATGACAACCACTACTAAGCAGAGACACCTTAATGTCCCTTCTGGCCATTATATTATTGCCCAAATACAGTGAGAATTAAATTCTCTTATTTATGTTGATATATATTCAGTGATCTTATTCAACCATCCAAGCCTACCAGAGTGATAGCTCAATGAATTTGATAGCACCACTATTTGGACGATAATTCAAGTTACAAATGGAGCTTCTCGATCAGCAATCTTTGCGCTCTTACCCCACTTCTTAAATTCATTGGGTGATCCACATAGATCTCATCGTCCACTCCTCATTTATATATGTCAAGCTCAATCATCCAAGATAAACCTAGATAAAAGTGGCAATAACTGATAGCATCTTGGTGTATTGAGGCGATATTACCACTTAGGGAGAACATATCAAAAATTTACGCTCCACAATTAGGCGTAAACATTTTGCCCTTGGTTAAGCTATACAAATGTTAATCAACCCATCTACTTTGCACTTGACCTCTAGAAACCATATGTTTCTAATGGCCTTGCATTTAAATGGAAGATCAACCAGCTCTAGACTTTGTTCTTAGTCATTAGGCTCATATTTTCCTTAATAGCAGCTATTCCCTTAAAGCATCAAGTGAAGTCAAAAGTCTAAGTTGACTCATCAACATCCACAAAAGTAGTCATGAAGGATACCCACTTAATCTTATATAGACGATGGGGAACAACTCATGTGCACTCCTTCTAACTTGTGGAATATGAGACTCATTTTCAAGTGAGACACTCCCACTAACTTAGGGTTGCTCCCACTATCTTAGTGATTGTTAAATGAGTTTTAAAGAACATCCTCCTCACTAGAAAATTGAGCGCCACTTCAAGAATCTTACTACTCATATAACGCAAGATTTCATTTGACTTCTTATATGCTCGTAATTCCTCCATAAGGAAATCTACAGTGTGCGATTTAATTTTTATAATTTCTCTATCAATGTATTCATCACTTTTGAGAACATAGCTTCTTGAACTTAAATAGGCATAAACCTTCTAATTTGGGCTTGCTGCCATATGCAACTTATTGAAGGTTGGAGAATTCACTTGGAGGCACAATTTTCATTATGTAGGCCACAGTCAAGATTACATCATCCTAATTAAGATACAAATCAATTTGTGCCATCATAGAAATCGAGTCATTTTGAACTGTTTGATTCATCACTCTTTGCAAACTCGTTTAGTTGCGAAATATTTAGAATCATCCTTCAAATTGCAATTCCATTTTCACCACACATGTGTCCAAACTATTTAGATATGTTATTCTCGCTTCCTATTAGTATGTTGAACCTCAATGTTCATACTCCCTGTAGTTCTCTACCTCTGTTAAGAATCGCTTTAAACAATTTGGCGCTTTTGACTAATGAGAGTTGGAGTGTACTAGCTTCTAGCGTGAATAGCAAACAAAGAAAAATAGAATGCACTATTTAGTACCTCATACTCGTAAGTCTGTACTCGTTTTAGAGGAACTAGCTTTAGAGGATAAATAACCCTCTTTCTTTCTTCCAGCAACCTTTTTCTCGCTAGAAAATTTTGTGCAAAGGGAGGTTAACCTTAGTGAGTTAGCCAATAAAGCCTTCTCCAGCTAATACAGTCATCCTTCTAACCTCGCAAGCCATGATATAATTGAAATAAAAAATCATGGAAGAAGTACAAGAAATACTACCTTAAGCCAATCGCAACACAAACTTGACTTATACCTAAAAGGTCTCTTACATGAAAGATGAATAAATCTACTTGCTCAACCAATGTCTTATAAGTGCATCAATTCAATAGACTATTTCGAATCTAGTGCCTTTCGCACATCTCCAAGGTCACACCAATTGTTGAGCTTGAAAAAATAGCTCATGCCCTTTGCTGAGCTTGAGATGGCATTTCGAACTCATCATGCCTCCTCTTGTACGCTATTTAAACAAACATGGTTGCACAACACTCGACAATAGTCTGCTCAATCTCAAATTTTATGCCATGTTTCATCAACTTCTACTATCCATCGAAGAAGAGAATTGAGAATATAAGCAAATGAGAGAGCTTTAACTAGTCAAACTTCATCTTAGTACAATTACGAGCGAAATGACCAGTTTCATCATTGCACTTGACATTTGTTGGCGGTTAGTTGCCTTTATCACTAAGGTGACACGCCTTGTCACTTCATTGGATCAAATTTACGGTTCTAGTTTTAACTTTTGCTCTTGTCAAGCCATTTTTGTCTTTTCCAACACTAACTCAAGTTGGTTTATATTGGTCAACATGAGCGACAAAAATAATTACATGTACATTTTTCGACTCTCAACAATCAGCCTAAAGTTAGGCTATTATTATCAAAAATATGTTAGTAATATTTATAAGTTAGCTAAAAAAAGCGACTTTAGGACAACTAGAACTTTTTAATTATGAGCAAGCTCATATGACAAAATAGAGCTCAAACTTCTTTATTAATTCCTTGTATTTGTAGCTTGCACAAATTAAAGCGCAAATGTGATTCATGATCCATTAGTATATTGTCAGCGCCTAAATCGCGATAATATTTGGCAACTTAAAATCTTGTATTTGCGGCTTAAACAAATTAAAGTGCAAATTTTAATCTTAGTCCACTACTATATTGTCAGCGTCTAAGTCGCGACAATATTGACAACTTGTCAATTTTCATGCTTAATTGGCTTAAAATATAAAATTGGTAAGTTGGTCTAAGACTTCTAAATTAATTGTGCAAAAAAGAATATAGATACTGGTCTAATATTTTATTCTAGATCCAAGTAAATTATTTATTATTCCTTTATACTCAGCGAAATCAAAAATTTTACAACTCACACTAGTAATCATTTCCTACTGAATAAAAGACATAATAAAAATTTACTATCATGAATAAAATATAAAATTGTCCACACATATATTATGAATGCAAATATGCAATATGAACAATAAAATATTAGCCCTATATGGGCTAATATTTGGTGCATCATGTTTGAGATAATTTTGGCCCATGGTGGTAAAATAAAAAATATCCCCCTAAAATTGATATATATGGCCTCCTAAAAATGGCCTAGTTAATACATGTCTTGAAAATAATAAAAAAATACATTGGTTCAAAGCCTACTATATCAATCTACACAAAAATAAAAAATAGAAATATCGAATTACCACCACCGCCACAAATTATCTCCCATAAAAATATGAGATAATATAAAACAATAAACATTTAATTTACATGAGCACCCAAATGTCAGTGTCTATTCATTCACAATATATAATAATTCATATCGCATCAAATAAATTTAAATTACATCATAATTATATAAAAATAATAATTAATAAAGTACGTAACTCATAATGGACATATTATTTAAATAAAAAATAATTTTGCATGCATCCTAATGCGCAAAAAAAATTTCATGCACCCTACGCGCAAAAAGTATTTTGATCTTAAAAACTTTGACCCACAAAAATATATTTGCATGCATCATAATGCGCAAAAATATTTTAATCACTTTCTATTAGAACTAATCTAATAAATTTTATTTTATTTTATTATTATTTTTTAAAGGGTAAAAACTAATATATATTCACATTAAAAACTTTTTAGAAAAATAGCATAAAAAAACTATTATTTAGATTTCGCAGTCAACTATACCACAAAAGAGTGCAGTGGTCTAGTGGTAGTTCACTATCTCAACAATAATCAACAACCCTGGTGCAAATCCTCAAATTTTATTTTCAACAACACATGAAAGCCACATAGGCACCACGTGTGTGCAAGCTAAGTGCCAATCGTGCACTACATGGCCATATGACATATCAGCTGGAGGCGTCATGTCAGCACGCCAACTAAGCATGTACACCACATAGCTATATGCCATGTCAATCAATGCACCATGTCAGCACCAGCGCCTTTTTCAGTACCGGCTGTCTGATTCCGGCCACCAAATCAATTTTTCGGCGAGAAAAATTAAATTTCTATCAAAATCTTGAAAAAAATCATATCTCACTCATTTTAAGTCCGTTTTTGATTAATTTTATATCGTTTAGAACCTCTTTTTATGCTCTACAACATAGCATAAAAATTTCATAACAAAAATATCAAAAATTGGTTTAATTTTGAGTCTAAATATAAACAAGTATCTAACTTTAAATTAACCATTTATCTGTTTTTCACCAAATTTTGACCACGTGATCTACACATTAAGATCAACGTATGGTAAAAAATTTATGCTTTAAAAATTTTTTTTTTTTTTAAAGCATATACTCATCCATAAATTCAATTACATGAAATGGCGAGAACGAGCCCTATGGGCTCTAATACCACTGTAAGAAAATTAATCAACAATATAATATGATTCAAATATTCATATAATTAATGTGGATCGGGTATACCTATACACAACAGATTGTTAATCCACATATTTCAAATCAAACTCGTCTACCAGCCTCCTTTTAATCGAACTAAGAACATACCTTTCTTGTCGGTGGTGAATAACTACTAGAGTTATTCACTCAATTACACACCTCAAATTCTTGGAGTCTATGGTGATGCTCCAAGGAATAACATAGAGAGAAATTTTAGGAAAGATATGGAGAGAGTTTTAGGAGAATTACGTTCCTTCACACATTATGTTGGATGGGGATTAGAGATATTTATTCCTACTTAAGGTAGAATCATAGTTCAACTAGGAAAATCAATCACACTCAAATTGTGGAGACATCTAACTAAATATGGATGCCAATTGGGTCAAGGTCCTAAACCTGATCCAATATCCAACAGATCATAATCCTTTTCTTTGATACTATTCCAATGGTCGATGCTTAGTTTCACACCTTTCTTATGTTGTTGGTGTCATTATCTTTGCTAGAGCAAATCAGAAAGGCCTAACTATGCTAATAGAATGTTAATAATTATGTCCAAAAGTTTGTTTGTTGCATGCAAACTATTGAACGTATCCCAAATTCAGCTAGTGAAGGATATTACTGGTTTTAGTTTTTGGAAACTACCAAAGGTTTATTTGAGAACTTCTCTATATAAAGGCAAAAAGAGAAATGAACTTTTTGAATCCCTATTAGCCAAAATAAAGATAAGAATCTTGGTGTGGGGGCAAAATCATTTATCTCATGGAGATAGGCTTGCACTTATTAATAGTGTGCTTAATTACATGCCTCTTCATCTGGTTTAGGTTCTTCATGCCCCAAAGGGCATCCTTAATAAAATTAATCAATTGTTGAGTCATTTCTTTTGGGGATCTCGAGATGCTAATCTAAAATCCATTGGTATTCCTGGCAAGATGCATGCTTCCATAAAGATGAGGGTAGACTTGGGATCCGTGACTTGGGAGATATGGCTATGCTTTTAATTAAAAGCTTTGGTGGAGATTTCACATAATGACTCATTTTATGCATAATATATGAGGCTTTATATTGTTCTTCCACATACCCCAACTTGACTCCTATAAAACCTAATAACTCGGTGGTTTGGAAGCACATTTGTGAAGTCCAGAAGGAAGCAAATCAATATATATTTTGGAGCTTTCCTAATGGTAATATATCCTTATGGTTTGATCATTGGATGGGTTAATTATCTGTTGCTCATCTTGGAGACTTTGGCCAAATGGAGCACCTCACATTTTATAGTTTTTAGCTAGGAACAAGTCTTGGAATATTGAGTGGCTGCTGGAGGTTGCCCATGTATTGTTGACCAGATTACTTAGGTTCTATATGATAATTGCCTTGAGGATAAACAATACTGGATATTAACCCCTAAAGAAAATTTCTCAATTTTTTCTACTTGGGATTCGATACAGGAGCTGAGACCATTATGACACATCTTTAAAGGTATCTGGTCATCATTTTTAACTCCGACAATATCTATATTTTGTTGGGATTGATTCAATAATAGATCCCGATCGATTCTAAAATAAAGGAGAGGGGTTTCTATATATCTTCTAAATGCTTATGCTACAATCAAGAAGAATCCATAGCTCATCATGGAAGAGTTGTTTCTCAGGTTTGGTAATATTTTGGCAATTTATTTCACATCTCTCATCCAAAAATGGTTTTGATTATTTTACTCCATTATTGGAGGTTATCTACATCAATGGTGGGGCATGCTCAATAGATAACATTATTAATAATTCTTTGGTTTACTTGGTCTACACGAAATTTTGCTAAATATTAGGGAAATAGGCTTGAGGCTAATCAAATTCTTTTCTAAGCTAAGTAATATCTATTTATTGATTCAAAAAATCTTTATTTCAAAATGGATATCTAGTTAGGAGACAGAGTTATGACACAAGTATTAGGGATCCCTTCTAAACATAAGATCACGAAAACTGTAGGAAAAATTATCCTATGGAAGCCTCTAACCCAAGGATTCTTTAAACTAAATATTGATGGGGCTAGCAGAGCGAATCTTAGAATGTTGGAGCAGAAGGAGGAGGGGTTGCATTTGCATTTTTCAAATTCCTGGGACATCGTAACAGTATTTGTGTGGAGATATTTGCAATTGGATCTCTATTTCAACAATGGATACACTAATGTTTGGACAAATAGTACTTTAACATTATCAAGTCTAGTCACCTTGGTCATTAGAACCTTCAAGAGTGTCTTATGAAGATTATAAAGTTGATAAGACAAATGTCATGTCATTTCTCACATTACTTTAGAGAAGGAAATACAGTTGCGGATAGACTTTGTGTACACAATTTTTATGTTTTATGGCAAAGCGCCTAGGTGCCCACTAGGAGGACCTGGCGCTAAGTCAATTGGTTTCATTTTCTACAGAGCCTAAGTGCTCAGTAGGATGGCCTAGGCACTTTGTGTTAGAGTAGGATGCCCAACACCCTAATTGGATTAAGTTTATTATACTCTTTTTCTTTTGTAAAGACAATCTTATTAGGAATTATATTTTAAAAAAGGTATTTTCTTTATCTTATGTCATACATCTTTTATTTCTGCATATTAGATAAAGTCCTTAGACCAAATTTAGCTACGGGGCACGGTCACACATATGATGGCGATCATGGAACATGTTTCTAAGGCTTTGGTCTTAAATAAGTTTCTAGTCGAGAGCTTTTTGAGATTGGACATCAAATAACTTAGTAAGACTCGCACATATGATGCATGCTCGTAAGACGAGGATGTCGTATTCCATTGGCATTAGTGTAGAGACACAAGTGCATGTATATAGATGCTTGTTAGGGACAAGTACACCGAACATAGCCCGTAAGAAATTTTTAGCTGGAGGCTTTGCCTATCGAAATAAGAATTTTTGTGTTGCGATAGTACATGGCTAGTTCTCAGACTTGAGGCATGATGGTAGCCTTGTGTACATCCTGCAGCACTTTGATATATCTTATGATTGCTTGATAATCACAAAGGGGATATATTGGGTGTTGCTTTGGTGTGCATTGAGGTTTGTCACTAGCCAACATAAAATTTGATACTTGTCTTTTTTAACAAGAGAATCTCATGTATTTTCATAGTTCATGATTCAAAGACCTTGGCCAAAGCAGGATGAATCGCGATTCATTAAGAATCATTGGAACTTGAAATGGGATCACAGTCATTGAATTATTTAGAATTTCGACTGATAATCCATGCCCTAGATTCAATTGGGAGATTAGCTGTCGAAAGTACCGTACATGTATAGCAGTCGCAACAGAAATAGGTTTACTCACTATTTCACCTAAGACTAGTTTGCCATGATTACTTGCTAGATGTTTTCATGGATAGTGAAGTTCTTTGAATTAAAAAGTTAATTCCAAGCGGATTAATTAATTGAATTAATTAATCAAAATAATTATTATTCATAAGTTGCAAATATTGTTAGCCTATTACTAATTTAGTAGTGAATATAAGAGAGTCACACATCTGTATGGAAAGTAACATTTCTAATTTTAGAATTTATCCAATTATCGAAAATTAATTAATTAATTAAGGTTTGTATTTAATTTAATGGTTAAATTAAATTATTCAATTAAGTAATTGGATTATTTAATTGGACCTAATTTGATTAGGTAGCCCAATTGGAGTAAATTAAATTAATTAATTGGATTGATTAAATTATGATTAAATCAATTGGATTGATTTGTTGATTTTTTAGTCCAAACCTAAAAATTAATGTGGATCACTTAAGAAGCCCACTAAAATATGAAGAGAATAAATTAAATAAATATGATTTATTTAATTAACATATTTATAGATAAATAAATAAAGTGACTGATTTTATGGGATAAAATCAGCCACTATAATTTATTTTATATATAAATATAATTTAAGTATATATATTTGATATATATCTATCTTGATATTATTTGAAAAGTTCAAATTAATATCAAGAATGTATGTAGACAATTTTGATGTTTAATGTAGTTTCAAATAAGTCCATACACATAGGAGATAGAGAAATAGAAGAGTTGTTGGAAGATTTGGAATCTTTCCAAGATAAAATTTTGAAATAGTTCAAAATTGACAAACTTTCCAAAAGTTGGAGTAGGAGCAAAATTTCAACCCCTATAAATAGGGATGGCCCATATTTCAACAAAAATAAGCAAAAAATATTTTGTTAAGTCTATTTTTCTCTCCAAGAAAAGAAAGAAAAGAAAGAAAAAGAAAAAATATTTTTTTGAAATCTTGATTTTCTTATTCTTTAAAAGGAACCTAATTTATTGATATTCTCTTTATATTCAAGTTTCAAGAACTTAAAAAATCAATACTTATTGTTCTTGAAAATTTATTCTTGATTCATCAATTGAATCAAAAGATAAAATTTACTTCGGTTCTAATTCAGTAAACAATTAAGAAGATACTAACGAATCCTTTTAATTGTTGTTACTCTTTCGTATTGTGAACCTGATAGAGGGAAGACACTTGGATCCCTGCAAGTTTTGAAAGTTTAGGATAAATAATTGATTATTTCATTCCCTACAACAAACAGAGTGCAAGAAAAGTATAATCCAAATTTAATATTTATTTATATTTTCATGTGAATAAGTGCGATCGTTAGAATCACTTTTTGAATTGAGGGGATATATATATTTATGTTTGATAAAAATCTTTTAATTTTTCGCTGCGTATACCTCTGCGATTATAGCGAACCCAACAATGGTATCAGAACCACGGTTTCACTTATTTAGTGAATTTTGGATTTATGTATGCATGTTTTTAAATTGTTTAAATTCATGTTAATTAAGTAAAATTTGATTTTGCATATTTTTAGTGATTTTTAATTAGAATAATTTTAATTGCTTATTTAAATTGTTTAAATATAAAAATCAGAAAGAAACATGAAGAAACAAGTTGTGTGCGCATGACGACAGCAGTCGTGCTGCTCATCGTGTCATTCCAATCCATTTTAATTTTTTAATTTTTTGAAATATTAAAATTGAATGTTAATTTTAATAATTTTTGAAAAAATATTTTTCAAAGAAAAATTATTTTTCAAGCAATGAAAAATTATCCCAAGTTAAAAATTATGTTTAACAACTTGGTAAATTTACATGTTTTGATAATTGCATATGATGTTAATTATAAGCATGTATGGGATGATCATGAGTCAATGGACCAATGTGATTGATTTTGTTTAATGTTTTTGGGTTTTAAAATGGAGTATTCGAGCCTCTTATTCCATCTATGTAAGTTATTTTATTTTCTGAAAAAAGAGTAGAATATGTGGTGAGGTTTTTCTTTTTCTTTGAAAGATGAAGAAGAATCAAGGAAGTTCCAAAGAAGGCTCATGTTTGTATGAGATACAATTATGTAATAGAATAGGTTATATTCAATTTTATTACCCTTAGACCTTAAGTCCATTTTTAGTTCAAATGGACTGCATAGGACTGGTTCATGATCATCCATTTATTTAAGTATGTATTAGATGCATGCTTAGGATTTTATTTAATGCTTTTATGCTTGCGCAATGATATTATGATGTCATGCATTAAATAACCAACCTAATTTAAATTATAATGAGGTCTTGCAAGAAATTAAACCCCACTTAATTTTCTAAAATTAAGTAAAAGAATTTTTTTTAGAAAATTCAATTTTAAATAAAAATGGACAAGTTAGGTAGGACCTATTATTCCATGTCTACCATCAAAGGTAGAGACATGACGACTGCTACCGCACTTGATCACTGGTCATGAGTCGTAGGGTGGTCTTGTGTAGAAAAGCTATTATCTCTACCAAGCATTGAGATGCACGTGGGATGGAATCGTCATTATGTTGGCCATGAGTCGTGGGACATCTTGATGCTCTATCTACATGAATGTTTGATGGGTATTGTTTAACACTTAGTACCATATGGGCTCATAAAATTAGGGTATATGGGAAAAGGTGAGGCAAAACAAACTTGAGGGTTGTGTAGTGATATAATCATCAAAGAGTTGACTACCGATAGAAATATTTCATGGGCTCATAAAATTGGGGTGTGAAATATTTTCGTTGGACCTCAAGCTCACTAGAAAATTTGATTTTTCAAAATTCCATTAGGGTTGATGGAATTAAAAAAAATAGTAGGAGGCATTTAGTATTAAAGACCTTATATTAAATGAATATGCTTTTCTCATAGTTTACTTATTTTCTGCTTCGTGCATGTTTTGTAGATTATTCTACTAAAGTGGCAAAGAATCCACTTGAAGCAATCTTTGAACAAAATAAATTAACTAGACCTAACATTGTCGATTGGGTAAGAAACCTGAAGATAGTTCTTTAGTTGGAGAAGAGGGCATATGTCTTTGAAACTGCGCCTCCTTCGGTTCCATTGGAGGATATTACTTCAGAGGTTTATGCAGATTACTTATGTTATGTTGATGATAATCTACAGGCTCGATGCTACATACTGGCATTAATGTCAAATGAGCTGCAGAGGCAAAATGAGGATCAAAATACTGCTTATGGGATCCTTATTCATCTACAAGAGTTGTATGGTGAAAGAACTCGACAGACGAGATATCAGATCTCAAAAGAGCTTTTCAGATGTCGTATGACTGAGGGCTCTTCAGTCTATGACCATAGATTGAAGATGATAGCCCTCATTGAAAGGCTGGCGTCCTTTGGAGTCGTTATGGAGAACGAACTCTTTACGGACATTTTGTTGTAGTCTCTACCTCCATCATTTGACACCTTTATTGTCAATTTTAACATGCACAACATAGAGACTAGTCTCACCGAGCTTGTGAACATATAAAAGATGGCTGAGTCCACCATGAAAAAGGACAAGTCAGTTCTGCTTGTTTGATCTTTTTCCGGATCAAAGGCTAAAAAGTCCAACTAAGGAAAGAAGAAAGGAAAGGGTTCCTCTAAACCCAACAACCTGAAGGCTAAGGGTAGTGTAAAGAAGGTTTCTTCTCAAGCCAATAGCAAGTGCCATTATTGCGGCAAACTAGAGCACTAGAAAAGGAATTGCAATGAGTATCTTGCAAGCCTAAAGAGTTCAGGTATATATTTTGTTGAAGTTAACTTGTTAGTTAACAATACTTCTTCGGTATTAGATACCGGTTATGGCACATATATCTACAATGATTTGCAGATGATGATAAGAAGTAGGAAGCTAGATAGAGGAGAGACAGTCCTTAGGATGGGTAATAGAGCAAGAGTTACTGCATTAGCTATAGAGACCATTAATCTAGCTTTTGAAAATGGTTCTGTAAGAGTTTTAAACAATTATCTTTTTGTTCTGAATATTACTAAGAATATTATCTCTATTCTAGCTTTGGATAGAGAAGGTTTTAGATTTACCATTGAGAATGGAAATTATTCCATTTTCAAACGTTCCAATTTTATCTATTCTGGTTATTTGACGAATTGTTTATATATTGTTACTCCTGTAACCCTATTTTCACAATTTAACAAAATAAAAAAAATTAGATAATTATAGTTCCATGATCCTATGGCACACAAGATTAGGACATATTTTTGAGAAAATAATTAAAAAATTGGCACAATTGCTTAATCTAAAGAACGAGCAAGAACTGCCAATATGTGAATCTTGCCTTAAAGAAAAGATGACCAAATCTCCATTTGTTAGACAAGTGGAGCGAGCCAGGCATCTATTAGATTTGATCCATACAGATGTATGTGGGTCACTAAGTATTAGTGGGTGCAGGAACTATAACTACTTCTTAACCTTTACCGATGACTTCTCTAGGTATGGTTATGTGTACCTTGTAAGGTACAACTTTGAAGTATTTGAAAGGTTCAAAGAATTCAGAACCGAAGTAGAGGAACAAACTGGATTAAGTATAAAGACTCTTTGATCTAATTGAAGAGGTGAATACTTAAGCACAGAGTTTTTAGATTATCTAAAAGAGAATATGATTCTCTCACAATGGACTCCTCCTGCTACTCCACAACTTAACGGAGTTATGGAACATAAGAATCAAATATTGTTGGACATGGTTCGATCTATGATGAGCTTCACTACATTACCTCTCTTATTCAGGCGCTATGCCTTGGAAATAGCGGCATTCCTATTAAATAGGGTGCCATCTAAAGCCATGCCCAAAACACCATATGAGATGTGGTGTGGAAAGACACCTTCTTATAAATACCTTAGGGTATGGGGGTGTGCTGCTTATGTGAAGCAGCTAGTGGGAGATAAGTTGGACATGAGATCTAGCTTATGTAAGTTCGTGGGGTATCCAAAGGAGTCTATTGGATACTATTTATATGATGTCACGGAACAAAGGATGTTTGTTTGGAGGAATGCTACCTTTCTTGAAGAAGAATTTCTTTTAGATAGAAGTGGCAATGTTGTGGAACTTGAAGAAATTTAAAAACTACAGAACGCCCCAATTGTCACAGTAGATAACACACCAGCTGATATTAGGACCTCTGAGGCACAACCTCTTCGAAGATCCAAATGGGTCTCAAATGTACCTAAGAGGTACAACTTGTTATTAGAGAACAAAGAAGAGGAACTCCCCTTGGATAATGATCCAAGAAGCTATGGAGAGGCGATGTTTGACATCAACTCAGAGAAGTGGCAAGAAGTTATGCAATCCGAGATAGACTCCATGTACTCCAACAAGGTATGGATTTTGGTGGACCCACCACATAGAATTATTCCCATTGGCTGCAAATAGGTCTAAAAGCAGAAGCTTGGAGTAGATGGAGAGGTAGCGACCTATAAGGCATGACTGGTAGTAAAAAGTTATACTCAGAAGTAAGGAATTGATTATGAAGAAACTTTTTCGCCAGTAGCGATGCTTAAATCCATTCAGATACTGCTGGCCATATCTGCATATTATAACTTTGAGATATGTCAAATGGATGTGAAGACCACTTTCCTTAATGTTTCATTAAGGAAGAGATCTATATGAAGCAGCTAGAAGGCTTCATATCGAGTGGGAGTGAGCAAAAAGTTTGCAAGCTCCAAAGATCCATTTATGGACTCAAACAAGCTTCAAGGAGTTGGAACATCCGGTTTGATGAAACAATCAAAATGTTTGATTTTTATAAGAACCCGATATACCATGTTCTACAAGAAGGTTAGTGGGAGTGTAGTTACATTTGTTGTACTCTACGTTGATGACATCCTACTAATTGGGAATGATGTAGGGATGTTGCAGTCAATGAGGACTTGGTTATCCAATTTAGTTTTCCATGAAGGACTTGGGAGATGCATCTTTTATCTTAGGGATAAAGATCTATAGAGATAGATCTAGAAGGATGATCGGACTATCTCAGTCCATGTACATAGACAAAGTGCTAAAAAGGTTTAGTATGGAGGAATCTAAGAGAGAATTCCTGCCTATGAGTGATGGGGTTTCACTAAGGTTATGTATCCCAAGACACCATAAGAGAGAGAAAGGATGGCTCGCATACCTTATGCTTCCGTAATAAGGAGCATAATGTATGTAATGTTATGTACAAGGCCTGATATAACACATGTTCTGAGTGTCATGAGCAGATATCAATCCAATCCAGGGGAAGAACACTGAAAAGCCGTTAAGATGATCCTCAAGTACTTGAAAAGGACTAAGGATATATTTCTAATATATGATAATAGAGAACTAAAATTAGAGGGATATACAGACTCTAGTTTTCAGTTTGATATAGATGACTCAAAGTCCATGTCTGGATACATATTCACCCTGAATGGTGGTGCGGTCAGTTGGAAGAGTTCCAAGCAAGAGATGACTGCAGACTCTACCACTGAAGCTGAATATATTAATGCATCATATACAACAAAAGAAGCTATTTGGATAAAAAACTTCATCCAAGGGTTGGGTATAGTTCCATTCGTTGTCGATCTAATTATAATTTACTATGATAACAATGAAGCCATTGCGCTCATCAAAGATCCAAGAACATAATGAGACAATATCATTTGATTAGAGAGATCAATGGTAGAGGCGACGTCATTGTGGATCGAGTTGCCTCAACAAAAAATATTGCAGACCCACTTACTAGCCCTTTGCAAAGAAGATATTCGACAGACATCTTGAGAGGATGGGCCTTGGATATATGGGCAATTAGAGCTAGGGCAAGTGGGAGACTATTAGAATTGGATGCCTAACACCTTAATTGGATTGGGTGTATTATACTCTTTTTCTTTTGTAAAGACAATCTTATTGGGAATTATATTAATAAAAAGATATTTTTTTTATCTTATGTCATGCATCTTTTATTTCTACACATTAGATAAAGTCCTTAGACTAAATTTAGATACAGGGCATGGTCGCGCATGTAATGGCGATCATGGAACATGCCTTAAAGGCTTTGGTCTTAAATAAGTTTTGAGTCCAGAGCATTTTAGATAAGATATCAAATAGCTCAGTAAGACTCGTACATATGGTGCATGCTCGTAAGACGAGGATGTCGCATTCTATTGGCATTAATGTAGAGATGCAAGTGCTTGTTAGGGAATAAGTACACTAAACATGGCCCATAAGAAATTCTTAGCTGGAGGCTTTGCTTGTTGAAATAAGAATTTTTGTGTTGTGATAGTACATGGCTAGTCCTCGGACTTAAGGCACGATGGTTGCCTTGTGTGCATCCTACAGCACTTTAATATATCTTCTGATTGCTTGCCAATAACAAAGGGGGTATGTTGGGTGTTGCATTGGTGTGCATGGAAGTTTGTCAGTAGCCAATATAGAATTTGACACTTGTCTTTTTAAATAAGAGAATCCCATATGTTTTCATTGTTTATGATTCAAAGATCTTGGACAAGGCAGGATGAATTGTGATTCTTCAGGAATCATTAGAACTTGAAATAAGATCACAGTTATTGAATCATTTAGGGTTTCGATTGATAATCCATGCCCTAAATTCAATTAGGAGATTAGCTGTCCAAAGGACTGTACGTGTGATACTCACAACAGAATAGGTTTACTCGTTATTTCACCTAAAACTAGTTTGCCATGATTAATTGTTAGGTGTTTTCATGGATGTGAGGTTCTTAGAATTAAGGAGTTAATTTGAAGCGGATTAATTAATTGAATTAATTAATCAAAATAATTGTTATTCATAAGTTACAAAATATTGTAAGCCCGCTACTAGCTTAGTAGTGAACCTAAGAGGGCCACATATCTTTATGAAAAGTAATATTTCTAATTTTAGAATTTATCTAATGATTGAAATTAATTAGTTAATATTGATTAATTAATTAATTAATTAAGGGTTCTATTTAATTTAATGGTTAAATTAAATTAGTCAATTAAGTAATTGGACCTAATTTGATTAAGAAGCCCAATTAGAGTAAATTAAATTAGTCAATTGGATTGATTAAATTGGGATTAAATCAATTGGATTGATTTGTGAATTTTTTAGTCCAAACCCAAAAATTAATGTGGATCACTTAAGAAACCACCAAAATATGAAGAGAATAAATTAAATAAATATGATTTATTTAATTAACATATTTATAGATAAATGAATAAAGTGACTTATTTTATGGGATAAAATTGGCCACTATAATTTATTTTATATATAAATAAAATTTAAGTATATATATTTGATATATATCTATCTTGATATTATTTGAACAGTTCAATTAATATCAAGAATATATGTAGACGATTTTGATGATTAATGTAGTCTCAAATAAGTCCATATATATAGAAAAGAGAAAAATAGAAGAGTTGTTAGAAGATTAGGAATCTTTTCAAAATAAAATTTTGAAATAGTTCAAAATTGACTAACTTTCCAAGAGTTGGAATAGGAGCAAAATTTCAACCCCTTTAAATAGGGATGGATGAAAATTCAGCAAAAAATAAGCAAAAATTATTTTGTTAAGTTTTCTATTTTTCTCTCTAAGAAAGGAAAAGAAATGAAAGAAAAAGAAAAAGTATTTTCTTGAAATCTTGATTTCCTTGTTCTTTAAAAAAAATTCAATTTCTTGATATTCTCTTTACATTCAAGTTTCAAGAACTTAAAGAATCAATCTATTATTTTTGAAAAAAAATTCTTGATCCTTCAATTTGATCAAAAGATAAAATTTACTCCGGTTCTAATTTAATAAACAATTAAAAAGATACTAGTGAATCCTTTTAATTAGTGTTACTCTTTCATATTGTGGAACTGATAGAGGAGATACACTTGGATCCCTACGAGTTCTAAAAGTCCTGGATAAGCAATTAATTGCTTTATTCCCTACAACAAGTGGAGTGCATGAAAGGTATAATCCGAATTTAATATTTGTTTATATTTTCACTTGAATAAGGGTGATACCCAAACCTCTCACTACTCACCTGGTCAAATATAATTCATGCATTACATGTTAATTGTGTGCTATTTGTATTGATATTGACATCATATAATTCATTTTATTTTATACGGTATTCTTTTTTATTTTATACAACGTTCTTAATCATTAAACTTAATTTTGAAGCTCTCGCACGATATTGATTATTGAATCTCCTAACCTAATTGGTCAATTCTTCATTGGGATAAGAAGAAAATTAGGTATTAGTATGATGAATGTTACTAGGTTACACGTTATAATTTTTAGAAGTGTTAAAGGTGTCACTGGTAAGTTTATACAGTTTAATTTGATTTGATCAATTTATTTCAAAAGTATATATTTGTAAATTAACATACTTGGGATATTGGACATGATATAATGTGATTTAAGTGCCATATTACAAGGCCCATATGTGCATATAATTTTAGAAATGTCAACAAGACAATCATTTAAGAATCGGATATCAATCGGTTTAGAGATCGAATGAACAGTTAAGAAATTAGGATAGAATTTATTATCCTATCGTATGGAAATTAAAATAGATTGTAAATAGATAAATGAATAATGAGAAATACTAGATTACAGCTATATAAGATGTGTGTACCATCTGATTTGAACCACCACTTGCCACCTCAAGCTTTGCCATCTCCAGCTACTATTTCAACCTTTCTTCATTTCTATCCTAAACCAAGACCAAAAACTATTTTCTAAGATATTTCACCACCAAAACCTCCATATTAAATTTTAGAAGTTGCTCCCAAGTGATTCCAAGTAAAGAAAAAAAGTGAAGGAAGCAAAGGGAAGTAAGGAGGAGAAAGTAGAAACTAAAAATTGTGCATAGGTGAGCTTAACTTATGTTTTGATTTTAATTCTTGATTTATTTGAGGTTTTATGATTTATAAAGATTCTATTATTGTTTATAATGATGTTAGAATATTATTTATGGTCTTAAAATTCACAAAAGAAGGATTTTTAGTTGCGAAATCACAATAGAAATCATAAGGGGCAGAAACTGTATACTTGCTGGTTTTTGTTTTTAAAGCTTTATATATGTACAATAACTTGATTAAAACCTATATATTTCACCATATATGTGTTTATATATGATTTTAGGTGATGTATGTAAGTTTGGAGAGGTTATAAATTAAAATATGGTTTGATATTTAAAGAGATACTCAAAACTGTTATGATAGAACTTACAGTTTCTGTGCTGTGATAATTGGGCTGGTTTTGCTAAGGTAAATCAGTAATTTTATACAATTATAAAATATGGTTACATTTATCTACATGTTATCTAAGTGTGGTAAAAATTTGAAAGTGATTGGATATGTTTAAGGATGTCAAAGTTAGCATGCAATTAAATTGGATAGCAGGAAAATGTGAAAATATGAATCTGTCCCATTTGATAACTTAGCATGTTTCAACCTAAACATGTTGCTATTGAGTTCTAAAAATTAGGTACATGCTATTAGAGTGATGATACTTCAATTACATGGTGTTTACATATATCTAAGATGAGAAATTAAGGTATTTGAGGAACTATATTGGGTTCTAGTTTGTGAAAGTTTGATTGTCATCTAGATAGCTTGGTATTTAAGGTCTTAGTATGAGATTTTGTGCTTTCAACTTGCCAAATTGGGAATGGTGGTTGATGTTGGATAATATTACAGGCTATTTTACATCTAAAGTTGGAGAGGAATACTAAACAAATCTAGATTAAACCACCAACTAAGTGAAAGATGAGTAAAAATTCATTTGCAACTACAATGAATAGACATAGTAAATGTGTAATTTATATGTAATATCATAGATCATATGTGTATAGCAGAGGGCACGCATTACTATCATTCATGTCTATTGAGCATACATATATGGGCATTGGCACGTGCATGCATCATATGCGAGCATTATGAGAAATCTTGCATTGCACGACATGATTTTGAGTAAGGAAAATATTTTGCTGACTACTACTAGTGCTCCGAAGCATGCATGGATTTGCATGCTTATGAGTATGCATGAATTTGCATGCTTATATCATTATTGGCCATTAGATTATAGTGGTGTGCAAAGCTCTTTTTCAGTAAATGGGACAGTAGCATTGGTCAGGGACCCAAGAAAGAAACGATTTTGAGAGAAATATTTTGATGCATGGAATTGCATTGTGGGCATATCATTTTGAGATGCATGACTTGATATTGTGGATTATTCTTTGACATGCATAATCTTTACTTACTGAGCATTAACACTTATAGTTTATGCATTGTAGGTGAACACGATAATGCTTGAAGCATTTTTTGTTGGTTAGGCGGTTATTGGAGCTCCTACAGGTGTTTGAGGGAGTATGTACATGGATGACAACCTGTTGGGTTATTTTGTTGGCTTGTTATATTCTGAATCTGTTGTATTATATTTTGAGACTGACACTATATTTTGCTTTTAAAACTTTACTGTAAACAAGTATGTAAATATTGTGGTCATTGTGGGTGTTGTGCTTTTATATAAATATTGATCCTGCTATATATAAAACATATGTGAGGAAGTATTTTAAATAGGGTTGTGCGTGTAAAAAAGTGATTTACCTTTTCTTAAAGTGTTACAAAAAAAAAATATTATCGCATGCACACATAGGTTCTATCATATCAAATTATCCTTTATATATAGTTGTTGAGTAGTGGGTGTTACAATAACGCGATCGTTAGAATTGCTTTTCGAATCAAGGGGATATATATATTTATGTTTGATAAAAATTTTAATTTTCCGCTGCATATGCCCCTGCGATTATAGTGAACCCAATACTTTATTCACTCGAACTTTCAAGATTTCATGTGCATAGGCGCCTCAACTCAACACCTAGGCGCCATCTGTACTACTTTTTTTGGTGGATGTTTTCTGAACAGTGCCTAAGCACCACCTGTACTGTTTTTTTTTTTGTGGATTATCTCTTGACTAGTACCTACGCTCTTCAATTCAGCGCCTAGGTGCTTCAATTGAGTCCTTGGGCACTCACTTTGTTATCATGTAAGTTGATCATTCAATCCTAAATATAGTTGCTTGGATTTTTCCACTCTTATCTTGTAAAGAAAGTAGTACTTCTCATTTACATTTTACATTAAACTTATCTTGTATTTTCTTTTTGATTATTTTAAAATATAGGCATGGGTCATGTCAAACCCCTTGCCTAAGCACAAGTGGATTTAACCAAAAAAATACTAGCAACTTGATTTGATGATGAAATTAGAAACTTTTCCTAATTTCCATCTAACCTTGGCCAAAAAATTTCAGAATCAAGTACTATGGAATATATAGGAGATCACCTGTTCATTAATATACATGATGGGCCCTTTATTGGCCAATCATAAACCTTCATATACAGAGATGACACACCCAAAATATTTCCCTTGTGATTGTCATACAATCAAAAAATAAAACAAAATACACCATGTCATGTATAAGGTGACAATAGTGCCTCAAGTCTAAGGACCAATTCAAGCACTATCATAATGAGAAAATTCTTATTCGACAATAATATTTCCATTTGAAAATTTTTGGGTGGGGTTGTCCAGTGTACTTGTTCTCTAACAAGCACCCGCATAAAGGCACTAGTGTCACAATACTGATGCCTATGGAATGAGGTATTCTCCTTTGAATTTGTTTCGTATGCACAAATCTTATTGGAGTCATTGATGTCCCGTCTTAATGAATCATTAACTTAGAATGTTCAAAAGACCAAAACCATAGAGGCATACTCTATGATCCCCATACTACGCATGACTATACCACATAGTTATGTATGTTCTAGGAACTTTGTCTGATTTAATAATAGTAAATTTAAGATGAAAAATATCATATTATTGATGTTAAATAAATAAGACTATTCATTGTAAGAGGACAATCGTGGCTAATCTAATTAGCTAATCGGGTATAATTTTAACAATTACACTCATTGACAACAAGTAGATATATAAGTGAAAGCTTGAAGTAGATGGGGAGGTAGCAATGTAGAAGGCACAATTTGTAGAGAAAAGGTTACACTCAATGGCAATATGTTAATTATGAGAAAATCTTTTTACTAGTGGCGATACTGACACTGTGTATTATAACTACGAGATTTGGTAAAAGGATATGGAGACCGCTTTTCTTAGTAGAAACATTGAGGAAAATATTTATATGAAGCAGTCGGAGCACTTCATATCCTAAGGAAGTGAGCAAAAAGGTTTAAAAGCTTTGGAGGTTCATTATGGATTCAAACAAGCTTCCCATAGCTGGAATTCTCAATTTAACTAGACAATCAAATCATTTGTTTCCTCAAACATGTGAAAGAGCCATGTGTATACTAAAAATTGAGTGGAGGCACGTGATATTATTATTATTTTATATTGATGACATCTTACTCATTGGGAAAGATGTGGGGATATTCTAGCCAACAAAAGCATGGTTGTCTATATAATTCTTTATGAAGGATTTTAGAAAGTATTCCATGTATTGGGGATCAAGATCTACAGAGATATATCTAGAAGGATGCTCGAAGTATCTCAGTCCATGTACATAGACATAAATCTAAAGATGTTTAGTACGGAAAGATACATGAGTGGATTCTTTTTGACGAGTTATGGGTTTTTTATTTTTAAGTCTATGTCCCTATTAACTTTGGAGAAAAGATAAATGATAGCTCACATACCTTATGTGTCCATAATTGGAAGCATAATATATGCAATGATATATATGAGGCCTTATGCTATGTATGCTCTTAGTATCACAAGCAGATAAAGGACACTGAAAAGTTGTAAAGTCGATAAAGGACTTACAAAGGACTAAAGATATCTTCTTGATATAATGATAATGGATAATTGAAACTAAAATGCTTTACTTATTCTAGTTTTCAGTCAATGCAAATAACTTAAAATTTATATCTGTATTTATATTCACCCTAAATAGTACTGTGGTCAGCTAAAAGAGTTCCAAGCAAGAGATGATTGTGGATTCCACCACCAAGCTAGTACATCAAGACATGTGATAGCAAAAGTGGTTGTATAGATGCAAAACTTCATCCTAGAGTTTGGCGTTGTTCTTTCTATTGTTGATCGGGTCTCGTTATACTATAATATAAATGGTGTGCTTGTTTAAACAAAGAAATTTAGGTCTCATCAAAGATCCAATCATATTTTTATAGGTGATACCACCTACTCTAAGAGATCATTGAGCTATATTAAAGTGGAGAAAGTTATCTCGATATAGAACTTTGTGAACCTACTAAAACCCCTTGTGCAAAAGGTGTTTCAAGGAAATCTTGAGAAGATGGATAAATACATAGGCAATTGACTCTAGGGCAAGTAGGAGATCATTAGAGTTGTTAAAGTAGTATCCGATGTGCCAATTACTGCTTCCATTTGAACAGTTCTATTCAAAATGTAATAATAAAGTTGGCAATTTATTAACTTTAATAATAATTAGAGAATTAGATAAAGCCCCTAAACCATACTTAGCTACATGGTATGGTCACACATATGATGGTGATCATAGAATATATTTCTATGGCTTTTATCTTAAACTCGTTCCATATTGAGGGTTCATTGAGATGGGACATTGATCAACCCACAAAGAATTGTTCACACAATGCATGCTGAAAAGAAGGATGCTGTGATGAGGTGAACAAACAAAATGAAAAAAAAAAGGTTGTCTCGATAGAATCTAAGATTTAAGCTGACTAAAATAAAAAAGTACCCATATGCGAGGCTCTATCTTAACCTGCCAGTGAAAAGAAATTACTCAATAGAATGTTCTTAGCTTTTGCCCGATCTCTTTGACTAAGTCAGTGTATCTGTGAATAATCCTTTCTTTTCCCGACTGTAGATCAAAAAGTTCATCTAACCATGAGCTCTTAGTCTTACTGGTACTAGTTTTTTTTGTGAGAGTAGGATTTGTTTTATTGTAACAGCAATTAGAGGAATTATAGGTGCTATAGACTCAATTATGGATGGGCGTAGAGATGCTAGTGTATAAGTGTGGGTGCTTGTTAGAGAACAAGTGCACCAAACAGGCCCATTGAAATTTCTTAATTGGAAATATTATTCGTCGAATGAGAATTTTCTAATTATGATAGTGCAACCATTAGTCCTTAGACTTGAGGCACCATGGTAGCCTTGTACACAACAAATTATACTTTAATTTCCCAATTGCTTGGCAATCCCTAGGGAGATATGTTGGGTGTAACATCTTCGTGCATGGAGATTATTGAGTGGCCAATAAAGAATCCATCACCTATCTGGTAGAATAGGTAAATCTCCTATGTTTTCATTATCCTTTACTTCAAAGACCTTGGTCAAAGTAAGATAAATAATAGACGAGGAATTTCCATTAATTCATCAAAGAGTCAATGAGACTTAAAATGGAATTGTAGTTAAGTCAAAATAGAATTTTGACTAATAATGTAATGCCCAATTCTCTCTTACATAGCCAATAATAAGCATCTTGCATGAATATGCATTTAATCAATGTGCATTATCGAATTATGGCATACAAATAGTATGATTGCACGAACATGAATAATTGTTACTATATGCTCCAGTTATGTTTTAGCACGCATTAGTACATGAAATATGAGATTAAACTTTTGTTTCTTGATTTAACATATTCCTTAAGTGCCTTTTTGCAGTGAAAAGTTCGGTATCTCGATTAAGAGAGATTGATATGTTGAATGGCCATGAAATAAATTATTCGTATTGCTCCATACTTGTTACATTCTGAAGTGATTAATTGCCTAAATATTTGCTTGAAATATGTTATATTTGGCTAAGAACTAAAAGTATGCAAAATGGTGCAATTTGATTGGTTGGTTGACTAGGTTGCATGAAACCATTCTAAACCGCATTGCACTTGATTATAACACCAAAGCATCAATTTTTTTCATCTCCCTAGCCCATAAACGTGGCTCTTTGCATGAGAAGACACCAAGCATGAGTCAACCAATCACCACCCTCCACTTATCTTTCTTCGAAATGTCAAACAAGTCATTTTTAGCCATGTTTTCTTATGGAAGCAGCTAAAAAATGACCAGCCCTTCTTCTCCAAGTTTCTCCCAAATTTCTACACTCTCATACTCACAAAAATTGAATTCAATCCATAAGAATCCATAGAACACAAACTAGAACAAGTTTCTACCCTTTTAAACTTGAAAACCATTGGTTTTGAAGCTTAATTCCAACTTAATCAAGGTATATTCTTTTTCAATGTTTCTTATGATAAATTTATAGTATCTTGGATGGTTACATGTTTTAGTATGTTTTTATATGAATGAAAAGTCAAGTGGGATAGGCTTGAAACCAAAACCAAGCTAGTTTCTAGCAAAATTGATAATCTTATGAAATATGCTTAATTTACTTATTTCTATTAATCTTGTAATACTTATATTGTGTTTTGAAGTTCCTTGGAATGATTGAAAACAATAGCAATTAGTTTGCTTAATTGAAGGGTACAATCAATTTAAGTTAGAACTGAATTTACGTCATGTTAATTTGGATTGTGTGCATATTTTAGAGGCTGCCCTAATAATTATATTTGAATTATTAGTTATTTAGTGGCTGCCCTAATGTTTAATGCCTTGAATTAGTACTAAAATATGGAGTATGAATTGTTTTTAAGGTTATGTAATTGATATGGAAGTGTTCACAAAAGATTGAAAAGTGTATATGATTTTAACTAGAATAGACTATATGATTTATAAAAATGATATTAAATGGTACATGATTTGATTATGTTAGGCCTTTAACACATCCTATCTTCCAAAGAGTTTGACCTTTTCACTTAGCACAAAGTGGACTTGAGGTAAGTTGAAACTTTCATTTGCTGCATCACAAGAATCATATAATATTGTTCATGTTTTAATGTGATTATCATTATTTGTCAATGATGTAATGTTTGTTGCATTTATGGTTTATGAAGCATGATACTATTAAGGATATAATGAAGTTTTTTTTAAAAGAAAGTATGGTACTTGATTGATGGTCGGGTAGACAAGGGACGCGGGAGGGACCGGCGAACCCAAAAAAAATACTTGAGATTGAAAAACCGGTATAGGAAAGCCACAATGAATGAGATAGAATACGGTTAATACCTGAGGTTGAAAGACCAAGTATGGAAACTCTGTGTTATTTCTCTTATTGGTCAATCATTATGAACAGGTTCCAAAAATCACGGTTTATCGCTATTAGTTAGGTACCACACTTCAAGGACCCTAAAGAATGATTTATGAATGAAAGTTATTAAATAGAATAATGTATTTAATAATTTATGAGATGTGCATGTATGCTATTTGTTATTGCATCAGTTTCACCTTACTGAGCCTTTAGCTCATTAGATTTAGGTGATGCAGGTGGAAATGTACAGGTTTAGAGATTGATTGAGTCTCCAAAGCGGCCGGACAGAGATTTGTTCATATGCCATGCTTCGAGCTGTTTTGTTTTTAAATAAGTCGCTCTGTTATGGTTTTGTAAATAGATGTACTCAGTTTGGAAATATGTATATGGTGTGTTTAAAACAAAATGAAACAACAAATGAATTCAAGTTCTTTCTCTTATGGCCAAAAAGGGAATGTTTATTAAAACCATAACTCGAGTGTTGATGAAAAATTAACATTTCTTGACTTAACTGTATTAGCTTGTTTAGGTTCTGCAATTAGGTTAAGGGGTGTTATAAATAATCCATGCCCTAGATTTAACTAGGAGATTAAGAGATGAAGGACCATACTTATACTCGTAATCGTAATAGGTTCGCTTGTTCTTTCACCTAAGACTAGGTAGTCATGATGCACTGCTAGGTACTTCTCATGACTTGTGAGGTTCTTGAAAATAAGGGGTTAATTATAAAATAATTAATTAATTGAATTATTAATCAAAATAAAAATTTATTCGCTTAAGTTGCAATAGTTGCAAGCAACTGTAAGCTTAGTTGTGAACTTAAGGGGTTACACACAAATCAAAATAGTCCACTTCTAATCTAGAAGGTAATCCAAGGAGTTGGATTAATTAACTTGAGCTAGAATTATATTAAAGAGTTCAATTAATTTATCTAGTTAAATAGTAAGATTATTCAGTTGGGCGTAACAAAGATTAGGGGCTCATGACGAGTGAATTCATTAATTGATTAGATCAATTATTATAGGCATAAGGTAATTTAAGGAGGTAAATTAATTTATTCAATTAAATAATATAATTATTTAATTGGGTTAATTTATTTAAGTTGCCTAAGTGGAACCAATTAGTTGATTGATTTGACCAATTAATTGAATTGTGCTTATTTAATTAAAGAATTAAGACCCAAATTAATGGACCCGTAGGAGAGGTCCACCTAGGAGTCTTGGATCCCAAGTCAAATATTCTGGTCTTAGAAGGAGATAAGATATAAGATACAGATGGAAAGGAGTTTGTTTCCTAATTGGATTAAGACAACACATATGTACATAAATACACCACCAAAGAGATAAAACTTACTAAGTCTTGTGAAGCCAAAAAAAATAAAAAAATAGCCATGACACTCTCCAAATTCCGCCTCCTTCATCTTTTCTTCTCGTGTCTTTTGTTCATCAACTTAATTATTTTATCACAAGTTGATACAAGAATTAAAGTTGCACTCCCAAATTTTACATTAGAAATAAAGTGTCTTAATGATGGACTTGCTCGAAGTGTGCATATGCTTGGAGGGAAGACAATTAGATATCTTGCAAACTAGTTTCTGATTTGGCGATTTGAATCGTTCCAAACTTCATCATCAAATGGTGTGCTTAATTCAGGTATATCGCAAAACTCTCATTTTAATTATTAAGCAAATAATCAAGAATGCAAACTGATCATTTGTATCGATTCCCAGGATTACATGATTGAATTGTTATGCATGTCTTGAACTTTTAAAGTTTCACTACTTACCCATCCCCGAATATAAGAACCCAACAAGAGTAGTAGCGGACGAGCCAAATTAGATTGGCTGTTTTGATACTTTTGTAATATATTTTTTTCAATCAATATTCAAAAAGTAGGCATTTGTTCATTTTTATTATAGTTAGATGAAGTCCCTAAATCATACATAGCTTCGGAGCATAGTTGTGCATATGATGATGATTATAAAAAATATTTTTATTATTTTGGTCTTAAATCATTTCATGTCGAGAATCATTGAGACAAATGTCTATAAATTAGCAAGACTTGTACATACGATGCATGCTAGCAAGAAGGTGTCTTGGTTCATAGATATCGATGTAGAGACATTAGTGTATGTAAGTGGGTGTTTGTTAGAGAACAAGTACACTGTACAAATTCACCTAGAAACTCCTAGTTGAAAATAAATTATTATCAAATATGGAATTTTTAAGTTAAAATATTGCAAGATAACCACCATGGTAATCTTGTACAGAGATAGTTGTACTTTGATTTATTCTCCGATTACAGGATAATCACAAAGGTATGTTTTTAGGGCACTTTAAGTGTAGAGGTTTATGAGTAGTTAATGAAGAATCCGTCTTCAATTCAAATGAATATGAAAATCTCCTATGTCATGTATTGTTTTTTAACTTGGAAGTCTTTGGCCAATGCTAGATGAAAGTTAGAAAAGAGTTTTCTAATATCATTGTTGAGTCATGTACTAGGAACAAATACATAACTATTAGGTTATTTAGGTCTCGGCTAATAATCTATTAGGCCTAATCGGGAGATTAGTAGATGGAAATATCATACTTGTATGGTACTCATAATTTAAAAAGTTTGCTAGTTCACCTATATGTAGGTCTTCGTGGTATGTTGTTAGATGCTAATTATATTTGGTAAGTTCTTAGAAGGGTTAATTCCAA
Source organism: Paulownia fortunei (assembly GCA_019321725.1). NCBI lineage: Eukaryota > Viridiplantae > Streptophyta > Magnoliopsida > Lamiales > Paulowniaceae > Paulownia > Paulownia fortunei. The sequence goes on from CM033121.1 coordinate 16,375,862, forward strand.
ATTTGCCCCATTTATTTTTGCGAAAATGCAAAAAACCCCCCATATTAAGAAAATAGCCTACAAACCCCCCGTGTTAATAGAAAATCCTATATAAAAGTCCCTATCCTCGAAATTAACAGTAATTGTGGAGCACGCGCGGGTTTTGCGAAGATAGATATTTTTTGGTGGATTTTGACTGAATTGACAATGTTGATTGACCAATATGCCCTTTATTGTATATATTCATGTATCAGTTCTTTATAATTACAAAAATACCCTCTGAAGTTCATTCAAACAACATTTATCACTTTTTTAACTTATATCAATCCTTAATTTATATAAATCTAAAAAATATTTATAAATAATATCTTAATTCAAAACAAATATAAGAAAATAAATAATAATGCAGAAAATCACAAAAAAATATAGAAAAATTAAAAACTTGAAATAAAATTATAAAAAATACAAAAAATTATAGAAAAATAACAAAAAATTACTAAAAAATTACAAGCAAATTATAACAAATAAAATTATGTTTTATATTTTAAAAAGATAGAAAAACCTATACAATATCCCTATTATATTTTTTATGTTATATAATAAATAATATTTTTAACTACAAAATTTTTACATCCATTTGTAAATATAAACAGAAAAAAAAGAAACATCTAATTTTAATTTAAAATTAATTTTTAAATCTAATTCAATTTTATTAAATCTATTTTAATTTTGAATAAAATTAGTTTTTAAATCTAATTAATCATAAAACATTATTATTTTATTTTTTTCCCTTTTCCTGCTGCCCCCGCGCTGTGTCCGCCGCCGTCAGCGCTAGGCCAGCAGCAGCAGCTACCACCTATTCTTCATATTTTGTCCCCCCCAAAACCCAGATTTTATCTTCCCCAAAACTTAGATTTCTTCTTTTTCTTCCTTTCCCCAAAATCAATTTTTAAAGCCAACACCGAGACACCACTAGTTGCATGCCGCCATCGACAAAAACCCTTTTCATTTTCTTCTTCTTCTTCAAAACTTCTTCCTCTTCCAAATATGCCCCAAAATCTCCTCATTGTTCTTCAAATTTAGATCCAAATCCACAAACCCACCAAAGCTCCAAGTCGTTATGGGAAATTAATTCTTATCAAATAAAAATAATTTTGATTTGTTTATCGATCAAATCGGGCGCAGCAAAAAAAATGCGGTATCAGAAAATATTACCGAGCTTCAATCTGATTGAATCAAACACCAATGTCTTCCAATCAAACCTCCACACCAATGGGAACAAGTGGGCGTTCTTAACACTAAATTAAATTATACTATATAATTTATCTTGTGATATTTTCAACTCATGAAATCACAAGATTGGGCTTAGGAGAGGGAAAAAAAATATTCAGCAAAAGTCCAGAGAACTCTTCTCTAGGAAATAATGTCTCTTAGTAGAGAGAAAGGGAGAGATTCTTTTTTTCTCTCTCTGGTGAAAAAACGTATGTTTGGAGAGAGTGGGAAAGATTCTTGTTTGTATTTGTTGAATCACTAGTTTTCTAATCCTCCTCTAACTCTATTAGGTAGATATTCTTATCTGATAGGAAAGTTATCACTAACTTCCTTTTGTAATTATCTAGAATTCATAATTCTAGATAACAATTATAAATATCAAAATAAATATCTCATATTTATTTATTACCCAACCATAACAGATATCCCTGGTAATCTTTGATATTTATAATTAACACCCAATTTAGGAAATAATTTTTTACAATTACAAGTACAATTAAATTTAATGCATAAAATCCATTTTAGTGTTTATGAAGGTGGATTGGGAGCCTATGGACCTATAATTGCAAGCTTCAATAAATTCAGATAATTAATTAAAGGATAATTAATTAAACTCTTTAATTAATTAATCTAATTTATTAATTCCAAGAATACTCCACTAAAATTCTGGAATTGCACTATTGTAATTATAGAATAATTTACTCTGTTCAACACTAAATAGTCCATCGATATAATCATTACATAAGGTTTGACCCTACATAGATAACTCATAATTAGAGCTAGGTTTTTTGTTAACCTCTCTAATTATCTCTTGTTCCTTGTCTACCATTAATTCCCTAGTGAACAACAAATTTATAACCCAAGTTATAAATTTGAGTGCTCTACTATTCAGTTCCTGTGATACCCGAGCCTCTTACTACCTACATGGCCACATATGATTCATGCATTACATGTTAATTGCGTGCTATTTTCATTGGTATGACATCATATAATTCATACGGCGTTGTTAACTATTAAACTTAATTTTGAAGCTCTCGCACGGTATTGATTATCGAATCCCCTGACCTAGGTGGTTGATTTTGTATTGAGATAAGAAGAAATTGAGGTATCAATATAGTGAATAGTGCTAGGTTACACGTGGTAACCTTAGGAGTTCGAAAGGTGTCACCGAAAAGTTTATAGAAAGTAAGTCGGTTCGATCATGAATTTTAATATTATATGTATATTTAAAACTAGACATACAATAGTATAATTTAAATGTTATATAACTAGGTTCATAGGCTTATAACACTTTCGGTGCACAAACTTATCAATCGGGCAAAAACCGATGATTTTTCGGGTGAAGAACCTAATGAACGGACATAGGAATTTGCTACAGGAATGAATGGTGATGAAGATAGATTGCAACCAAATAAGAATATGTGAGACACACAAGATTAGGGCTGCAAGATAAGGGAGAAAATCAGATTATACCATTACATGCCACCTCATGCTTAGACTTATCAAGCTAGCACCTCAACCTATTCTTCACTCTTAAGCTAACAGCCACGAATTGAACCTTATTCTGAACTATTTCAGCTTCTAAATACATGGAAAAATATCTCTAAATAGGTCCTAAGTGATTCCAACCGAAAAAGGAGGCAAAACAAGCAAAGGGAAGGAGAAATAACCAAGTTCAAGTAGAAAACTGTGCAAAGTGAGCTTAACCTACGGTTTGGCATAACTTTCAGATTTATTTTAAGGTTTATTGGCTTATTAAGCTTTGAATATTATTTATAAATGTGTTAGGATGTTATTAGATAGGCTTTGATGCATAAAGAAAGGGTTTGTGGTTGGAAATATTTGATAGAAAATACTTGTGCTAGAAACTATCACCTTGCTGTATTCTTGTGTTTTAGGATTCAAAAGTGTATGGTATGTTGAATAAAAACTGTAATTATCATCATATACATGTTTATATATGAGTTAAGAGTATTGGAATGAATTTTGATCGGTTAGAAATTGAAATAGAGAATGATATTTGAGAAACACTCAAACTGCCAAAGTAGCAAAATCTGTTTTGGTGTGCTATGAAGGAGACTGAATTAAAGGAGCTAAATCCATTAGTTTTGGAAAGAATATAACTTGGTTGTCTCTGTGTATATGTTATATAAGTGTGGTAAGAATTTGGGAGAGATTGAATATACATAAGGGTGCCAAAACCATTAATGTCGTGAAATGTGCAAAACTGTCACGGTAGGAAAACAATCTGTTTCAGTATGTTGTGAAGAGAGCTGAACTTGGGAAGTTATATCCATGATTTTTAGAAATTCTATTACATGGTTACATTTATATACATGTTATCTAAGTTTGGTAGAAATTTGGAAGTGATTGGATATGTTTAGGGATGTCAAAATTATCATGCAACTAAATTGGACAGCAAGTAAATATGAAAATGTGAATCTGTCCCATTTGATAACTTAGCATATTTCAACCTAGACATGTTGCTATTGAGTGTCAACAATTAGGTACATGATATTAGAGTTATAATACTTCAATTATATGATGTTTACATGTATCTAAGATGAGAAATTAAGGTATTGAAGGGACTAGATTGGGTTCTAGTTTGTAAAACCTAGATAGCTTGGTGTTTAAGGTCTTAGTATGATATTTTATGTTTTCAACTTGTCAAATTGGGAATGGTGCTTAATGTTGGTAATATTACAGGCTATTTTACATCTAAGATTAGAGGAGAATAATAAACAAATCTAGACTAAGCCACCAACCATGTGAAAGGTAAGTAAAGATTCATTTGCAACTACAATGCATAGGCATAGTAAATGTGTGATTTATATGTAATACCATAGATCATATGTGCAAAGCAGAGGACACACATTACTATCATTCATGTCCATTGAGCATACATACATGGGCATTGTCATTGGCACGTGCATGCATCATATACACGCATTGTGATAAATCTTGCATTGTACGGCATGATTGTGTACCGAAGCATGCATGGATTTGCAGGTTCGCGTGCATGGATTTGCATGCATATGAGTATGCATGGATTTGCATGCATATGAGTATGCATGGATTTGCATGCTTATATGATTATTGACCATTGGATTATGGCGGTGTACATAGCTCTTTTTTGGTGCATGGGATAGTAGCGTTGGTCAGGGGCCCAAGAAAGAAATGATTTTGATGCATAAAATTGCATTGTGGGCATAGCATTTTGAGATGCATGACTTGATATTGTGGATTATTTTTTGACATGCATAATCATTACTTGCTGAGCGTTAGCTCATATAGTTTATGCATTGTAGGTGAGTACGACGACGCTTGAAATATCTTTTATTGGTTGGGTGGCGGTTGGAGCTCCTGCAGGTGTCTGAGAGAGTGTGTACATGGATGACGACCTGTTGGGCTATTTTGTTGGCTTGTTATATTTTGAGTCTGTTGTATTATATTTTTAGACTGGTACTATATTTTGCTTTTAAAACTTTACTGTAAATAAGTATGTAAATATTGGGTCATTGTGGGTGTTGTGCTTTTATATAAATACTGATCTTGCTATATACATGACGTGTGAGAAAGTATTTTAAACAAGGTTGTGCATGTAAGAAGT